>WOVY01001364.1:600000-933385 GCA_013436015.1 Rhipicephalus annulatus | reverse complement strand
CGCGATATGAACGCTGATCTAGGTAAAGCGGATAGTAATACTGAAGACGAGTAGGTATGACCATAGCTTGGCAAACAAAAATCGAACTTAGATTCCCTCAGGAAATGTATCTTGCACTTTGGACTTGCTCGGACTCAGAAACACCAAAATTTTCCAGAGACGGACTCATTTAGATGCACACTCACAGAAATGTTAACTCATTCTGAGACTAGCGTCTCGATCCGAGTCAGAGTGAGTAGACTCCGAAGTGAGTTCGCTAATATCTACAAGAAAGAGACATTCCTGGTATAAGAGCAAAAAAGGACACTGCTAAGAGGCGAAGAAATTACACAAGCGCATGTGATATTCGTACAAGCCTATTTCTTATTCGTAAAATGTTTAAGGTTATTGGATTATAATAAAAATGCTTGATTTTAAATGATTCAACCAAATTACTACTTTTTCAACCTCACATAACTATTTGCCCATCACTAAACCTTGCAGTTCTTGCTTCTTCTGGCTGTTTTGGACAGGTGCGTGAAAGAAGTTGTGGCCGAAAATCACATGCATGTTTTCTGACAGGGCGAACTGTTGGAGGGCTATATTTTTCAATCAATGTTGAATGGTAGAACTGAAGATTACCAAGCATATACAAGCTGTCTTGTCAGGTTTCATGCATATTTGGAATTCGCTGCGAGGAGGGCTCAACATATGTAATCAATTTGCAGTATTTCTAGTGCAATGAAGCTGTAATATTGGCGTACAATTTTTTAAAGGGACTGTCAACTGCACAGAACTTTTTGCTTATTATGGTGAAAATGAGAAGATTGTTAATCTCATCAGCACCAATGAGCATGTTTTTTTACCATATAAAAGGAGTAATTTTGATGTTGAAAATCTACAAAGCAACTGCTGGCATCACCCAGCAGCTATGTGGTTCAATTTATCCACACAGAAATGCTCGCAAGTAGGCTGGCTTTGCTTTAAAACAAACATGTTTAACTTGAAATTGCATTTCATTCCCTTGAGGCAACTTTAGACTGCACAAGAGAGCACTTTTGCTTGTTTTATCACGCGTTCAAGGAGGCACCGTGGCACTGCCGGCGAGACGGTCGCGTGCTTGCCTACGGCGGAGAAAAGCGAGTGCTGCGCCTGGCGCCGCTCTCAACAACAACAACAAAAAAGTCTTTGGCAAGTATTAGCACAACTGATTTCAGTAAATTTTCAAACCTTGCCCGTGGGTCCAGTGTCATCTAGTAATGTGCGCGATCATATGTGCTTAAAGTGCACAACAGTACTTATCAAAGTTCTAACATTGGAGAACATTTTGCCATCACGTTTCGCTTAATCATGTTGCCCATGCTGGCTCTCATCCCATATGCATCGCAGAACACCTAAACACAACTGCAAGACAGCGGGGACATTCTGCTGTTTTGTGAAGGACATTTCATGTTTGTTTTAGTTGCATGCACACTTGGCAGGAGGTAAAACCACTACAGTTCGTTTCAAAATGCTGGCGTACCAGTGTTGCTGGAACAAACTCTTCCCCTCAACTGTGGTGGTTTTTTGAGGCTAACTAAACAAAGCTGGAGAAACTTCAGTAATACATTATCTGACAATTTCCATGCTTTATACGACCAGTACGGTGTATGTAGTATTATTGGTGAAGGCCTTGCAAAAACTGCACACGGTTTCAGTTTTAGACTTTCACACCCACTGTGATCACGTCCACCAGCCATCGTTCCGGGCGTTCATCACTCCGATGGAAGAATACTGAACGCAGAATAAAAAATTTTTTCGAGGATTTCTACACACTCGCCAGAGAAGCCGTTGGAATGTTGGACACTTCAGACGTATGGTTTTTATTGCGATACAAAACAGCAAAGCAGTGGAGGACTATCATAGTCACTTGAAAGTGAAAGACTTACTTGGGGTGCTGCCTTGCATTCTGGCCTTCAGAGCTTGCATTTGAATGACTAAATTACTTATGAGCCCAGACTCGGAGAGGACACTGCACTTGTTTGCACTTGTTTCATCATGAACCTTTACCAACACGCCCAACTGGCAGTCATCCTACATACTTATGAGCGCTAAATAAAGCTAGAATAGATTTATCGTCATTGTGCCCTACCCACCAAAAGCTCCAGATGGTCTCTCAATGCCCGTAGGGTGTGTGAAAAATGATGCAAACAGACAGTTTTTATTTCACTTGTGTATTTGCTTACTTGTAAATAATAAAATCACCAATGTTCATTTTCATGAGTTTGGTACAATAAAGACATAATAGTAACACGCCATTAATACAAAATAATTGAACTCTCTTTTTTTTTTCTTGCAAATGGTGCTTTCATTCCTTATTGAGCCACATTTGCTGCTTCTCAGCGCACAAGCGCCACCATCCATTGCCGCGCACCCCCACAAGGCAGTCCTACATGCCCATGAAGCATAGAAAAATGTGAGCCATGTTAACCTCAATACTGTGTGCCCACAGTTGACATGCATCTCCATGTGCAGTACCCTGTAGGTGTGCTGCTTGCCGAAAATATATCTGGTAAGCTTAATGATCAAAATATGTCATCCACAATGCACTTCTCATGGTGTTGTATGCATTATGTCTTGGGGTCCTCTTTATTGTGCTGCTTGTGTGCTTCTCTGTGTGTTCAATTTCCTGCCTTCTTTTTTACTTGTACTATAGTTCTGATACATCTAGGATTGCTGACTGTTTCCATTTCCTCATATTTCCTTGCAAAGTTCTGAGAAACTAGAATAAAAATTGACTTGAAAGCAGGTCGCAGAACGCGATACTTAAAAACACTTTGGTATCTTTCCTACTTGCAGGCTGGCCACCAAACCTCGGTGCTAAGGGCTTGAATGCCACTGGGTTGTAGTTGCCGCCAACAGCAAGGGGATCGCGTCGTGATGGAAGAAGGGGATGCACGTGATCACGTGCGATGCAGCAGCAATACTGGCGCAAGGGGGACAGAAAATAAAAAAAAAACATTGGTTGTGTGAAAACCTGTCGAGTCTTTTTCTCACTTGTGCTACACAAGGTATTGTAACGTTCTCCTCATTGTGAACATGTACTGTGATAGGGACAGCAGCTGCCTTTGTGTAGTATTTCTGAATGCTTTGTTGTTGTTACTAACACAAAGCTGTCACATAATTTAACCTTTTACCTCACTAAAATTATAAATGAACTGTAATAATTACAAGAGCAAGCCTAAAAATGTTGATACTTCATGTTACTTTGCCTGAAAAATGTTAGTTTTTGAAGCATGAAGTTGGTTTTGTTTAATCCCAAATAAGCGAACTCCACTTCTTAAAGGAGTGCCAACCCCTGATGTCCGACTAAGTTGGCATAAAAAGGACTGAATCATCGGCTTTCAGTGCTTGCAAGGAATGCTGGGTGAATGTCAACCGTTTGACACGCTATGTACACAATTGTGTACACCCCTTGATTTTTCTATTTGTATTTGTAGGGGCTAAGAAACATCAATATATATTGACTTTCTAATCTCTTTATTTAACTTCGTTTTGCAGCATACAGTTGCATATTTATTTTTATTTTATTTACTCTCAAAATCCTTACGGCATAATAGAGGGGACTGGTTACAAAGTAGACAAGGAAAATGCAGCATGAAAAGTTACTAAACAAAGAATAAAGTCATCATTACACAATGTTAGCTGTGTAAGGACAACAAACACAATACATAATTCAGCCTGTAAATACAGAATGTTAGTTAGTCTATTTTGCATAATTACAGAATACTGAGTAAAGTTTATTGGAAAACAATTACTAATAGTGACATGTCTTCAGGTAGTTGGTTTCAATGTACCAATATACAAGATGAAAACACTGGGAGTTGCATAATGCGATGCCAACCTTATGACGAGGTCACTGCAATGGGATATGTACTGAGGATTCAGGATTAGTTGGTCATGCAGGGTGGTATGACTGAATAATTCGTGAAATGAAGCCAAATAGGATATTTTACAAGGGGGTGCAAAAGAAGCAAAGCTTCGGCTAGATTTAATTGAAGTTATACCAGCAATGCAATTACAGTGAGAAGGTTTCAAGTGGATGGAGTTATTCTGTACAAACAAGTGAATCAAGTTGTCGTGGCAAGGGTCTCGCACAGAAGAGGCATATTCAAGATTGAAATGTAATAATGTTTCATATAGGAGAAGCTTTAGTGTATATCGGGGTTTTGAGAAGGTGCAATGTATGTAGCCTAACTTGTGATCGGCATTATTAGTAACATATTCAGTGTGAGGTGCCTGAGATAAGTTCAATGAGATAAGAACACCTAATTATTTATATGAGTTGACCCGATTGCGTAGGACATTTACCTAGTATGTTAGCAAGATGTCTGCATATCTTCTTATGCATGTTTGCTTACATTTACGCATGTTTAAATCTATTTGCCATGTGCTGCACCAAGCTGCTACAGTGTTGAGGTAAGATTGGAGAAATGAACTGCCATTACCACTAGTTATTTTATTGAAAATTACGCAGTAATCTAAAAAACATTAATGTTCGAAGAAGTTGAAGATTACAGGCTCAAGGTCGGCGTCGGGTATCTTTTTTGGCACTGGAGCTGGGTTCATGGCTTGATGGGGGCGCCCAGAACATAAAAGAAACCACCTCCACCAGATGTCTCATAGTTGTGATATGGACTAAGGCAGCAGGCGGCACTTCCAAGATTAAATTTTTTGTTTGGCCATACTTGTGGCCGAGAAACAAAGTCAAAGACTACAGTAAAGCACAAGTTTGGTTTCTTTTTGAATGCACCTCGTGTTATGCCGCTATTTTTTGTTGCAATAGAATATCGAGTGCCTTGAAATGTCAGTTTCACACAAGTACATACAGTTCTTCGTAGGTGGTATCTGAAAGGGCTAAGAGAGCAGTTCACTTTTATTACTTTTTTTTCTTCTCGCAAGAAACCCTTGCACCACTTGGGCCGTAGCCCAATCATTCGCAAAGTTTGAGATTAGCTAGTTTGTATGACGAGACCTCAATGTCGAGGTGTTTCATGCATTTGGCACTGTAGTCACTGCCTGCATTGTTTCATTTATGGTGCTGGCAACAGTGCTGTCACCAGGGATATTTTAGGGGGAAAGAGGAACACATGCTCAGTACAGTACTTGCAACAACCCTGAATGGCAGTGAAAAACTTGTGCAAATACACATGCCAGTCATGAGGCATATGAACATCGATACTTGTATAATGCCTTGCTGAACCGAAACTTCGTATAGAGATTAAAAAGAGGTGTGAGCATAACATTTCACAGCTCTGCATTTGGATACCCTCGCACTTTTTGAAATTTATATTTCGGGCTTCTGGATTTTTAGATGTCCACATCTCTTTGAGAAACATAAACTAGTATGCCAGCAGTCGTCAAGCTTCTAATCTTCATAACTGCAGAAATATTAGAAATGTATGCAAAGGCATAAGCTATCTTTTATCCTCAATGCCAAAAGACATAATAAACTGGGTGTATTATGCTGTGTCTATAGGTGCTATTATGAATATTTTCATAACATTACAAAGACTTAGCATCGATGTGTACAGCTGACTGAAATGCATGGCCTCCACATTAGACCAGCAACTTATGTTGGCAAGTATTTTTATATTTTCAAGGCCACTTGTGGCAGCCTCAGTTGGTCTAATTTTGTTCAGAATGCTTCTTCAATATTAAGAAATATATTGCTTTTTCTTTTTACAACAGCTTATAAGTCTTACAGGCGGTTTACTATTTCCTCTGATTTCAACATTACATTGCAGTGAAACGCCAAGTTCATAGGCTGAAGAGGTGTATAGGCATTTTAGACAACTCGTGCAAAAGCTTTTTAGAGCTTCGCAGAAAATAGACATTGCTGGCATTAACCGATATATTTGCTACCATGCCTGTGAAGGCTTTGCAAAACAATTTCCAGAATATATTTGCCTTTGCTGCATTTTCTACCTGGCATATGCTGTGTTGCAAAAGGCAGTTGAACTATTTGCTGCATTGAATTCAATATCTGTCTCTAAAGTGTATACTAATGAATTGTAAAGTCTTATTGCATCTTATAATCCTTGCACAAATCAGGCAGTCACATGAACGGATGTTTATTTGAACAGGTACATGCGTAAGGACTGGCTCTCACCTATACAAGGTTGGATGATGAGGGGTCTAAGCAAGCAATGATCCTGTGATACTTCGAATGGCATTTCATTAGCAAAGCGTTGTTTTTAAATGATGCAAAAATAAAACAAGGTGCAATTGCAAGATCCTGGGTGACTTTTATGGTCTCATAGTTTCCTAAAAGTAACTCTGGCACTGCAGTCGTTTAGTTGCCATGGGAATGATGGGTACTTCACAGATTTGCCTAGTTTTCGTGTTTGCAGGCTTCCCATGCACTTGTGGCTGTGTTTATAGCTATGCATTAATTTTAAACCTTTGCTCAACTTTGTCTTGTGGCAAAGCGAATCCAGGCCACACGGAGCTAAAAGAACGAACATTAGACACATTCGTGTACTACCCTTCCCTGCCATGCTAGCTGAAGTGCTGTGTGTTGTAGCTGCCACAGACACTAGCATCAAAGTTCTCTATGTTTCATTCAGAGCAGCGTCTATACTTTAGAACATCCTCCAGTGTATCTCTATGCATGGTCTGCACTCCTGCTTTTATTTCAATTTCATGTGACGGCTATGTGGCACTAGTGGCCAGGTATGTTTTTTTTTTTTTTACTTGCCATCAAGTTTGCATGACTGCTTGTTGGACAAGGGCGGGTTGTAGAAAAAAAAGAGAAAAACACCATGTCGAGGTGCTCGGTCGCATATTATAAAGTTGCGCGTGCCCTCACAGCTTCACCGCATTACACATGCATGCTGCACTGAAGCGCCAAAAAAGAAAAGAAAACACGGGCGCTTTTTTCTGCAGGACGCACCAGAAAAATTTTGTTTTTGTTCGAACCTTACTTGCACCGATAGGCAATATTTAATCAGCGGCGTTCTTTTGCCTTAACGATGACGTATTAGCTTGTCCGTGTAATATACAAAGGAGGCGTTGAATATATGAACGGGCGAGGCCGGAAGCTTTACTTTTTTTAAGCCGCACAATGGTGTTTGGAAGGTCTTCGTGTGGCATGGTACGTTCCTATTCATAATGCGTAGCTTAGAAGTCAGTGCTGAGCATCAGCTAAAGCTAATTAACCCTGAAGTGACGACCGCGACGTAGCGGAGTGTGATTTTTCCGAAAGCCCCTTTCTGACCAGCGACGAGGCAAGGCTTGCACAAGTACGTGATCGCGTCGTTTTGTGTTGATTGCATACGACTTAGTAAACATCCAAACTTACATCGTTGATAACGGGCCGGCAAAACGTTGGGCAGAGCGAGGAGCGCAGCGCAGCGGCGATACAAGGCGCGCGCACTGCTTGAAACATGAACCGATTGCGAGATGTCAATCGTAGAGGGTTTTCCTTTTCTTGATCACGTCGTTCCAGTGCCCACTTGCGTCATGAACGAGCCGGCTTTCGGTTGCGAGAGGCGGGGGGGAAGTGGTTCTTAAAATTGGAAAAGAAAAGAAAAGTGAACCCCGCAACTGTCTGCAGCTAAGTGCGACACCTCAGCAGTGGTTCACATGGGAAGGGGAATGGGGGATAATAGACTTGAGCGAAGAGAGGAAAGAGAAAGGAGAGAGCGAGCAAAGGAAGGGGGGGGGGGGGGGGACGCACAGATCGTCGTAAGCCACAGCGAGCGAGGACAAACCGAGGGGATAGAAGAGATAGGAAAGATGGAGCACGGTCACTGGAGTCCGAGGACGGGGCGCACCTGCGAGAGCTCCTTTCGGCGTCGGTGGATGGCGTAGAACAAGTCCAGTAAGTCAGAGCTGCACTGTCGTCGGAGGTGGAAGGTCGTCGGCGGCAGGAGATGACGTAGGGCGAGTCCAGTCGGCCAGAGCCACGCTGACGCGGGAGATCGCAAGCGCGCGGAGCGCGCGAGCGCACGACCGATCGGCCCGAAATCCAGCAAGCGACTCTTGCGAGAGGCGACAGGTGGGCGCACACGATTTCTTCGCGAGTATCCAACTCAACTCGCCGCAGGTCCAAAAGCCGCGAGGGGTTTCCTTTGCGAGCAAGGGGCGGGCCCCCCCGCTAGCTGCAGCAGCAGCCTCCGGCAACACTATACGAAAGTGCGGGGAGCGACAGCGCGATGACACAGTTAGGCCGGCGGAAATGCATAGCCTCCAAGAGTGTTGGCCCGCGGTGCATTCTGGGTGGCTCTATCCGCTCGCCTTTGTAAACGCGCGTCCCGGCCCTCCAATAAATGACAAAAATGTTTGATGGCGAGGTATACCGCGAGGAGTTCTCGGGCAAATGTAGTGTATTTTGTGTCTGGTAGCTTCAGTTTTTGCGAGAAAAACCCAAGGGGCTGCCAACCGGATACGTGCTGCTCGAGAACGGCGCCAACTGCCATGCTTGATGCATCGGTGATGAGACGAATTGGGGCATCAGGGACGGCATGTATGAGCATGGTAGCATCTGCCAGAGCCATCTTGGCAGTGCGGAAGGCAGATGCAGTGTCCTTTGGCCACTCCAGTGGCGCAGCCGGGTCTTTGTTTTTAACCAATAGGTCGGTCAAGGGCTTTAGGAATGTTGCGCACTTTGGAAGAAAGTGGCGATGGAAGTTTAGTAGGCCCAGAAATTTTCGGAGTCTCCTCAGTGAAGTCAGGGGTGGAAAGTCTTGAATAGCCTTCACTTTGCTGGCGAGTGGTTGGATACCCTTTGGAGTGACAATGTGGCCTGGGAACCCTATTGTAGCGACGCCAAAGAGGCACTTATTGGGATTAATTACGAGGCCGTAATCATCCAGGTGGTGGAACAAGGTGCGCAGGTGGGCTTCATGCTCAGGGCCGGATGAGCTTGCTACAAGGAGGTCATCAAGGTAGGCAAATACGAAATCGAGACCTTGCGTGACCTCGTTGATAGTGCGCTGAAAAGTCTGTGCAGAGTTGCGCAATCCAAAAGGCATCCTCACATATTCGAACAGACCGAATGGGATAGTGATGGCCGTCTTCAGAATGTCGGCGGGTTCTACAGGAATCTGATGGTAAGCCTTCACTAAGTCAATCTTAAAGAATATTGTGCACCCAGCCAAATTTGATGTGAAATCCTGTGTGTGAGGAAGTGGATATCAGTCTGGTAAGGTGTGGGCATTGAGAGTGCGGTAATCCCCGCATGGTCTCCAGTCGTCAGGATCTTTCTTCGGCACCATGTGAAGTGGCGATGCCCAGTTGCTGGGGGAAGGCCACACAATGCCGAGTTCAAGCATGTGCTCAAACTCATGGCGGGTGATGGCGAGGCATTCTCCAGATAGTCGACGGGGTCGTGTAAAAACGGGAGATCCAGTGGTCACAATGTGGTGAGTGATAGAATGCTTCACCGGTGACTCTATGGTGTGCGGCTTCGTGATGCTGGGAAAGTCGTCGAGTATTTTTGCATACGGCGAAGCAGGTGTGAAAGCTCACAGTCCCGTTGGCGAGGAAGCACTGAGTACACCATTGATGGAAAGGCGGGTGTTGAGATCAATGATACGATGAGCACGCATGTCCACAGCAAGTTTGAAAAAACTGAAGAAGTCAGCTTCAAGAACAGCTTGCGAGACGTCAGCGAGGGTGAAAATCCAGCGGAACGTACGGCGTAGTCCAAGGTCAAGTGTAAGAGAGCGTTGGCCGTATGTGCCAATGGCAGAATTGTTGATCGCTTGGAGTGGGCAGGTCTGTTCGTTGCGACGGCGATTTGCACAAGAGGCCGAGATGACGCTAACCTGGGCTCCTGTGTCGACTAGAAAGCAATCGCCAGTGATCTTATCAGAAACATAGGAAAGGCGGCATGACTTTCGAGCAGTACCACTTGCCGCCGTCAGTGGCCGGTCGTCGCATTTCCCGACCAGGAGCACGGGCGAGTGCACTTGCGAGCACAGGCACCGAATCAGCGGTGGTACCAGCACACGGTTGAGGATGAAACGTCCCGCGGCGCGTCGGATGGCTGAAGTTCCGGAGAACGTGGGGGCGTCGAGGAGTGACTGTGTATCTGGAACCTGAATTACGGTCGACGATGCGCAGGTACAGAGTCATCGAGGTGCCTGACAAAGGCTTCCAAATGGTTCTCCATGCTAGCGAGCGCCGGGTCTGCAGCGGTGGCCTGTGGCGGCGTGGTAACGGCGTTGAGGCTATGTGCCCGCGAGTAGTCTGCCACTCGGTCAGCCATTTCAGCGAGTGTGTCTACTAGGACATCTGCTGCAGCTACGAGGACCGGGACCATGCTCTGCGGTAAGCGCTGGAGGAACAACTCGCGTAACAGCTTCTTCTCTTGAGGGGCGGAGGGGCCGCCAAGGAGCTGGCGCATGCGTCGCAGGAGCTGTGATGGGCGACGTTCACCGAGTTCTGTAGCCGTGATGAGCTGTTGGAGACTGCTGTGTTCGGACTCAGACTTGCGGGAAATGATAGCTGCCTTTAACGTGTCGTAGGGATGGCTCGGGTGCGGCGGCGCTGAAATATCAGCTGTCGTCGGCTACGTCCGGAGGTAAGCAGGATACCAGATGCCAGTGCCTGGTCTGTCGGCTGGTGATTTGCCGTAGACGGAAGTGCACCTCGACCTGCAGAAACTTGTGCTGGGGCTGTTGGGCTAAATTGGTGGCAGGTTGACATGTTGAATTGCAGCGACTGCTGCACCGCTAAGTCTGGCGTCTTCTTGGGCGTCAGGACCGGTAGGATTGGTGGCAGAGCCGGCGGGATTCATGCGGGATGATCGGAGCTGTGTGTTCTTTATCGGGTCACCATTAACTGTCGGAGCTAACACGGGAAAGATCCAGCCCTGACAGCGTTCAGTTTTCGAACTGATTTTTTTATTATCGCGCTGCACCCGCCACGTGGCCAAAATGGCCAACTTCTTCTTCCTTGACGAGCGGCGCATTGAGGCGCCACAGGCCTAAATTTCATCGTGGCCCATACAAAAGTGAGGCACTCTTTCTCTGACGTGGAGTAGTTGACCTCGGCGCGTGAAAGAGTGCGGCTAGCGTATACTATCACTCGCTGTGTGCCCTCTTGTTGTTGTACGAGGACAGCACCAAGACCCACGTTGCGGGCGTCAGTATGAATTTCAGTATCAGCGTCTTGGTTAAAGTGAGCGAGGACTGGTGGTGTCTGCGAACGCTCCCGTAGTTCAGAGAAAGCTGCGTCCTGTTCTTCTCTCAGACGAGTTGAACATCGTCACGAGTGAGTCGAGTGAGTGGTTCAGCAATCCTAGAAAAATTGGCTATAAAGCGGCGATAGTACGCGCAGAGCCGTAGAAAGCGACGCACTGCCTTCTTATCACGTGGAAAAGGAAACGAGGCCACGGCGGTACTTTTGTCAGGGTCTGGTCGAACACCATCAGCACTGACAACATGGCCGAGAAAATTAAGTTCCTTGTAACTGAAGTGGCATTTTTCTGGCTTCAGTGTCAGGTTAGCAGAGCGGAGCGCTTCCAGCACATTCTGCAGACGCTTCAGGTGCTCCTCAAAAGTGGCAAAAAACACGACAACATCATCGAGGTAAACTAAGCACGTGTGCCACTTCAGACCGGTAAGGACAGTGTCCATCATTCTCTGGAATGTCGCAGGTGAAGAACAGAGGCCGAAGGGAAGCACTTTGAATTCATATAGGCCATCCGGTGTAACGAAGGCGGTTTTTTCACGATCTCGCTTATCAACTTCGATCTGCCAGTAGCCACTTTTCAAGTCTATCGATAAAAAAACTTGGCCCGCCGCAGTCTGTCGAGGGAATCGTCGATGATTGATTGATTGATATGTGGGGTTTAACGTCCCAAAACCACCATATGATTATGGGAGACGCCGTAGTGGAGGACTCCGGAAATTTCGACCACCTGGGGTTCTTTAACGTGCACCCAAATCTGAGCACACGGGCCTACACCATTTCCGCCTCCATCGGAAATGCAGCCGCCGCAGCCGGGATTCGAACCCGCGACCTGCGGGTCAGCAGCCGAGTACCTTAGCCACTAGACCACCGCGGCGGGGCGGAATCGTCGATGCAAAGCAGCGGATAGACGTCTTTTTTAGTCACGCTGTTAAGTTTCCTGTAGTCCACCCAGGAGCGCAGTGATCCATCTTTTTTCTTCACGAGCACGACCGGAGATGACCAGGCACTTTTCGAAAGTTGGAAAATGTCATCTTGCAACATCTCTTTGACTTCAGCATTTATAACGTCACGTTCCTTTGCGGAAACGTGGTAAGGGTGTTGTTTTATGGGCGAAGCGTCGTTATACGCAATTATTCAGTGTTTGGTCATCGGTGTATGACGAAACTTTGCAGTGGACGCGAAGCACTCTTTGAATTGATATAACAGTTCACGTAGCTCGGTCTGTTGTTGTTCCGAGAGGATAGAGTTGACATCAACTTTACCAAGTAGTGAAGTCACCTCGCTTGGTGTCGGTCGAAGCCCGTCGTTCGCTGATGTAGATGCGAAGCATTCAGAAACGTCTGCGATAGGGTAGGCGAAAGCGATGGCGGTGTCACGAAACAGGTGCCGGTAATCGTTACTGAAATTAGGCACAAGTAGGGCAGAGTGTCCGTCATAAAGCGTGACGAGGCTGCGTGCAGCGCAGACACCTAGCGCGAACAAAAGCATCAAGTTGCCTTCGGCGACAACCTCACCATCCCGTAACTTCTCAGACACCACATCAACTACAACGCTTGAACGCGGGGGCAACGTGATCCTGTCGGCAGAAACGCTAAGCGTGCTGTCACGGATGTCGTCAGGTTTGTCGGAGGATCCTGCAGTCGAAAACGTCACAGTACGCTCTCGAAGATCGATAATAGTGCCATGCTCCCGCAAAAAGTCGACTCCAAGGATTAGGTCTCGGGAACAGTCACGAAGTACGAGGCAGCTGGCGAGAAACGTACGTTCCCGAATGCTCACTCTGATAGTGCACATGCCGATTAGGGTGACTACGTGCCCGCCGGCAGTACAAATTTGCGCTACGTACCCAGGCGTTATAACTTTCTTTATGTGCGCTGCTAGTTTCCCGCTTATGATCGAGTAGTCCGCACCCGTGTCCAATAATGCACTAACATTGTGGTGACCGTCGACTACCACATGTATATCCATAGAAAATCTGCTTCTGGCTTTCGTCGCTGTCGTCGGGGAATCACTCCGTGTCTGTGCTTGCGTCAGTGGGAGGCCTTGCTTGCGTCGAGTGTCACCGGCCTCGCTCCCGAAGGTCGCTGTCGTTAGTTTTCCCGCCTAGGGCTTGGCGAGCGCGCCGGCGCCTCTCCTGGGAGGCTCCAAAAATTTAGAGAAGATCGCCTTGGGGATGGGGACTGCGACTGCCGCCGCAGTGGCATGCGGTGCTGTGAGAGGTAATTTTCAATAGCTCTCGGTCTTTCGCCAAATCTCGGCTGCGGTGCGTCGACGGCAAAACCCTGTAGTCCGAGGCGACGATAGGGACATTCCCGGTACACATGTCCTGCTTCACCACAGTGGTAACACAGTGGCCGTCTGTTCAGTGTGCGCCATACGTCGAATTTTCTGGGAAGCGGCTGTCGATTTTCTAAGTGCTGAATTGGCTGCAGCGAAGGAAGTGCATCCTGATGCATAGGATTAACGAAGCGTGGTGAAGCAGGAATATATCGGCTTACAGCTTCTGCGTGGGATGCACGACGTGGCTCCACCGGGAAAGGCGGGACATAGCTGGAAGGCGGCACTTAGAGAGCCTGTCGTACTTCGTTTCTGACAAGGCTGCAAATAGACCCTGCAGTAGGTTGGGACTGGCACTGAATCTTTTGTAGTTCGTCGCGCACCACCGATCGAATGAGATCGCAAAGAGACTCGATGTTGATGTTGCTTGCCGCACCTCCGATCTGACCTATTGACGAAGCGGCACTCACTTGCCGGTCGTACACAGTAGAGCGCTGCTGCAGCACTTGCTCCATGGTTGTGGCTTCGGTCAAAAATTCCGCCACGGTTTTTGGGGGACAGCGAACGAGGCCAGCGAAAAGCTACTCCTTCACTCCTCGCATTAAATGACGGACCTTTTTTTCTTCTGCCATGTCAGGTCGGCTCGACGAAAGAGGCTCGTCATGTCCTCGACGTTCATCATGACGCTTTCATTCGGCATTTGGAGGAGCGACTGAATCGCTCGCTCGGCTCGTTCGCGGCGATCGAGATTGGTCCAACTTGCCAGCAGGTATCCATGCTCCACAAAAGACGCTCCACGAAGGAAAAGGCTCACAGTTTTTGTACCAAGTACGAGCGCCGTCATCCAAGCTGAAATACACGTTCCTCATTTTGTCGAAGTCGGTCCGACTATTGTAATCCGAAACCCGTTCGAACTGGGCCAGCCAGTCTTCGACATCCTCCAAGACGGAACCGTGGAACACCTTCGGTATACGTGGCTTCCACAGCGTATGATGCGTGGCTGCAGCGCTTTCCTGTGCGTTGGAGGCTGCAGCGCCTTCCGTAGCGTTCGGGGGTGTGACAGACGTCATCTTGGGAAGGGGTCCACGCTCAGAAAGCAGTCCTCTAAGTCTTCGGCTTGAGCGGTGGACAGGTGTTGTCACTGCAGGTACAGGGCTACCTAAAGGTGTTTGGAACATCGGCTGGGGGTCACCCCGCACCTCCACCAGTTGTCACGTGCTACAAAAGGTCTTCAACTAGAAAGAACTGAGCTGGCGGGGAGATGCACCGAAAAACTGGCAAGATGGCTGCTTCAATAATAAAGAACTAGCCAGAGCACGCGCTGCCCCAGAACATCGTCTTCCATTCTCGCAGGCAGCCATGGCTTGCGCTCGCCGTAACTAGCGGCCAAGTGGCAATATTGACACTTTCGGCGTCTTGTAGCTCTGTAGTTCGTATATCGAGCACTGCAGAGACCAGGTAGATGTCGCTGAAAGCTGTCGGGTGGCGAGAAT
Organism: Rhipicephalus annulatus; assembly: GCA_013436015.1. NCBI lineage: Eukaryota > Metazoa > Arthropoda > Arachnida > Ixodida > Ixodidae > Rhipicephalus > Rhipicephalus annulatus. Next base: position 918,452 of record WOVY01001364.1, on the reverse strand, counting down.
GGTAGTCAGCGTCTTGATGGCGAGCGCCGCTGCGATGGGCAATAGAAATGTTGTAATCTTGCAGTTTCAGAGCCCAGCTGGCAAACTTGGAATTGATGTCTTTTTTAGTTTGAAGCCAGCGAAGGGTGACGTTGTTGGTAACGACCATGAAGCTTTTGCCATAAGCGTATGAACGAGAGTTTTCGACTGCTCATACTACCACCAAGCACTCAAGTTTAGAGACGTGGTATCGCTTCTCTAGTTCACTCAGCCAACGGCTAGCATAAGCGACTGGTCTCTCTTGCCCGTCTTCGTTAACTTGCAAGAGAACAGCTGCGAGGCCAAGATTACTGGCATCGGTATGTAGAATCGTCGCGGCATTCTCGATATATCGTGCGCGAGCGTCAGTGGTGCTTGAAGGGCAGTATTGGGGTTACAGAAAGCAGCTTCTTGGTCGGGTCCCCATTTTCAGCGAACTCCTTTCATCAGTTGTTTGTTGAGAGGTACTGCGCGACAAGCAAAGTCGGGCACAAAACATCTGAAATATGAAGCGAAGCCCAAGAAACTTTTAAGCTGAGTAGCCATGGTGGGAGGTGGTATACAGGCAATGACTTGGAGCTTCGTGGGATCAGGGCTGATGCCTTTGGCGCTGGTTATATGCCCAAGTAACTAACTTCCGAAAAACCGAAAAAGCACTTGGAAGGTTTAATGCAAATGCGAGCGTCTTGAAGAGCATGCAACACCATTTCCAAACACCTGAGGTGTTCGGGAAACGTGGGAGCATAGGCGATTATGTCGTCGAAATAGACCAAAGTTATCGACCACTTGAAATGCCCAAGAACCCGGTTCAATAACTGCTGAAATGTAGCAGGAGCGTTGGAAAGACCAAATGACAGGCGGTTATACTAGTATATGCCATCCGGAGTTATAAAGGCCACTTTCCCAGCGCCATTCGGGTCTAGTTTCACCTGCCAATAGCCAGAAAAAAATCCAGCGCAGTGAAAAAACGAAAATTATGCAGGCAGCGAAGGGCATCGTCAAGACGAGGAAGCGGATACACGTCAGGCTTAGTGACACCATTTAGCCGTTGATAGTTAATGAAGAAACGGGTGCCGTCTTTATTTCTCACAAGAACGACGGGGGACGACCACGGACTCGGCGAGCGCGATATAATACCATGCTTAAGCATGTCATCCACTTACTTAGCGATTTCTGTGCGTTCAGGTGCAGATGCTCGACGCGCGGGACGACGAACAGGAACTTCAGAGCCGGTGTCGATTCTGCGCAGCACCAAAGGTGTGTGGCCGAGCTCACTGGGTGAGATCGCCACGCAGTCACGGAAATTTCGTAGAAGTCCTTGAATCTCAGCTTTTTGTGACGGAATCAAGTTGGGGCCGAAGTTGAATTCATTCCAGTCTAAGGGCGATGCAGTTGGTTGCGAAGATGCTACGAAAGACGGTGCTTCCAGGTAGGAACAGGTACTGAGGACGGTGCCTGACGGCACGCACAGGATACTGTCAGACAGGTCGAAAAGAAGCACTGCAAAGGTTTTTGCCGGAACAGTGATGGAGGGCCCGGGGCATTGCGAATTCACCTCAAGGCCGGAAACAAACGGTATTTTCTGCAAGAATGTCCTTGTCAACAAAGGAATAGTCGGGGCTGTAAACAGGAACCCACGCAGCAGACGACAAGTGAATGGTAACTGAGGTCGCTGCCCCGCCGAGGTGGTCTAGTGGCTAAGGTACTCGGCTGCTGACCCGCAGGTCGCGGATTCGATTCCCGGCTGCGGCGGCTGCATTTTCGATGGAGGCGAAAATGTTCTAGGCCCGTGTACTCAGATTTGGGTGCACGTTAAAGAACCCCAGGTGGTCAAAATTTCCGGAGCCCTCCACTACGGCGTCTCTCATAATCAAATGGTGGTTTTGGGACGTTAAACCCCACAAATCAATCAATCAATCAATCAACTGAGGTCGCTGTTATTACAAGAATGAAAAGCAGGGATGGTTTTCCGATTTCAGGTTCTTCACTTCTGTTCGTACCCACGGCCGTATTCGTGCCTGTTGTTAGAATGCCGACTTTCGAACGAAATTTCCTAATCAGACTTTTCGTCATGCAGTAGTTGTCAGCGAGCACGGAGCGCGCTTCGTCAGATGTTCTGTAAATTACTTGACTCCACGGGAAACACGACTGCCTAGAGCAAGCTTTATTGAAGGTTTCAACACTTGCTCGAATAGGTGTCGAAGCGTTAGACGTCAGTTCAATCCGTGCTGTTAAACTGCAAAGTAATGCCAAACTCTGTGCACCAATCACAGCCTAAGATCACTGGCACACACAGGTTTGGGACCACTAGAAACCGCTGTCTCACTGTCTTCCCATGTGCAAACACAGTCAGGCAAACTTCGCCGGGAGTAGACGAAGTGGCTCTATTAGCTAGGGCGAGATGGGGTCGTTCGGCCTGCTCAGGGCTAATCGAAAATCTTCCAAACAATAAACTCATCGCTAAAAACTGAATGCAGCCCCTGTCTCTGCTAGTGCTTCAACATGCTGCTGTAGATCTCCAAGCTTCACCGGCAGAGTTGGCATCTCAGTGAAGGGGCCATGTGAAAGAAGAGGGGCTTCAGTCATCATGCGGGGTCCTGCCCTCGATGACCCGCATTGTAGTTTCCCGAGGAAGACTGCATAGGAGGAGCTGAGTTTGTCAGCAACTCGGTCACGCGAGGGCAGCTCCGAGCAAACTGCCCAACATTGTGGCAGTGGTATCACCTGAGTACCGCTGTACATTTGTGGAGCCGAGTAGGAGCCAAAAACCAGGTCCGGGATGGTGCGTCCGTGTAGGGTGGCCTCCGGTATGGATCCTCAGCTGCTCGCGAGCGTTCGTGTATCTCCGCCTCAAGAGCGACAGCTAAAGCTGATCGTACGTCAACCGGACGAGCGAGGCGGACGAAGTGCTGAACACTTATGTTATAGATGGCATCAACAAATGCATTAGTAGCAATAAGGTCCATGGTTGCGGTAGGGCAACTCGGCAAGACCTTCAGGGACAAGCTGTTGACTTGAGCAGCGGGCTGTTGAAGGTCGCGGTCCCTTTGCCGGACGTATTTCAGTTGTGTGAGGTAGAGCCGCAGCAGATGACTGTCGCCAAATCTGGTTTTCAGCGCCGAGATCAGAGCTTCATTGTTCGAGGGGAGGACTTGCGAGATGTACTCGAGGTATTCAACCGTGCGCCATGCAGCTGCGCAACGACCACATGTGCTTTATTTTGAACTGTCCAGCCGTTTTGGGCAGCAACGGACTCGAACTGGGCCAAAAATGCTGCCCCCGACGTGGTGCCATTGAAGGTAGGTAGTGGAAGTTGTGCTCCGAAAAACCGAGGCTGAGCTGACAGAGGAATATTTCGTACGACCGCGATAGACACACGTTGCTGAAGCCCAGACTGATTCTAAATGACAGAGAGCCGCGCAGCTAGACCAGAGACCACGTCCGCCGTCAAGGCACGTTGGGCGAGGGTGGCCTCAAGAGAGAGCAAGCGGGTAGCGAAGCGAGCTTAAAAACCTTGCATAAGGGCTCGTCTATCGGCCTCACCTTGTAAAACAAGGGCTCGCAGGCAGTAAGACATAGATAGACTGGCACCAACACTTGACTGTTTAAGGTGATTTGGCGTATCCTGGACGTCAAACTTGACAGAATAGGCTGATGGGGCGCTGGTGGCGGGAAGTGTGATGAGACTGGGGCTCGTGTGGCCTGTGCCAAGCCAGCCTTCCTGCGTAGTCGGAACAGGAAGTTCCAGGGCCGTCGACGACATGTTGTTTTCCGTAGGGTCCATCTGTGAAGTACCGACTGTTGCTGTCACAGCGGCACCCTTATTCCTTTTAAACATGGTTTAACGTTGTGACCGCTGCCACTAAATGTAATGTACAAATGCCACACACTTGAACAAAATTCAACACAACACTGTCTTCGTCGTTCTTTTTCTCGGTCTACCCTTCACGCGTCGGTCACACTGTTGACGTGATTCACTAAAATATTGTCTTCGGCGCCATTATTTTGTTGTGACTATCATGAAATAGATTGTGAGTGATTACACGTTCACAACGTTTAACAATAACACGAACACAAACTCTATTACATAAAACTTACAGGAGCACACAGATACAGAGACGTAACTTCTGACATTTCAGTTCGCTTTTCACATAGCGTCTGCTTGGCTTCATTGTCTAGCGTCTTTCATGCTCTGTCTCTTTCACTATCCGCTGAATTTCGGTCATCACATCACACATCGGCGTTCTTTCCCCGGGGTCGAAAAACCACGGCAGCGGCGCCAAGCACAGTTGTACCGTCGCGGTAACACGATAGCCGAAGGTGGGTCCGCGCCTGCGCGAGTCTGAGACTCCATACCTCTCTGTTTTTTGCTTCGTTCTTTCTTTTCAGCCCGCTTTCGCTATGCACCCTTTCCCTCAAAGTGCGAAACACTTATATGTAACGAAAAGACGCAACATCGTTAAACACACGTATACCTGCCTTTCAGATAAGCTTCCCTTAAAGGCCAACTTCGGCGATTTTTAGAGGTCAATGGATCTGAACGAAATTCACTGACAATATTCTTTTGCACATTTTAGTGCTTCATGCCAATTCACAAGTTTTGGTTATGCACTGATCGTTTCCAAATGAACTTTAAAGATGGTCTCGAAAATCTCACGTCACTTGCCAGAATTATTAGCAACACTGTCTTTGTGTCGTCATGTTTGGCATGTAAATGGAATTGACGCCATCGATGGCTTCACTACTTTGGCCTCTACAGCGTTTATTGTGCGTTTATTGTACGGGTACAACACGGAAATGCTTTCTTCCTGCCTCTGTGGTGATTGGCCGGGGCTTGACTGGACTAGCTTTCACAGTTACATACTTCGCGCTGGCGGAACAAGTATATGGTCTCCGGCTCTACCAAATAGTACGTCATACGCAGACAGGGCGCTCGGTTGAGTTTAGGTTTCGGTATTGCACTTTTTTGCTACTTAATAATTATTCTCCAATTCCTGAGCAGTTCAGCTATTGGGCTCGTGACAAGAGTGCCTCAGGAACATAGAACCACCATTACCTTGACATAATAAAAAGTTGCCGGAGTTGGCCTTTAAGTACGTGGTTACAGCAAAAGTCCCCTTCGTATTCTTGCTGGGCAGAAGGACATGTTATCCACGTGATTACAAAGGCTGGTTGAAAGCCGATAACCACGTTGATATATGTTCTTTTTGTCGACATAGAAAAGATCATGACAACTTGTTGTGTCGTATACCACTGCCTTGCTTGTTATCCAAACTACTGCGATGATTCCGTGCTGTACAGTAATATCGGGCTGCATATAGAGGTTCAAAAATTTTCCTAGAGCTCGTATTTTGAAAAAGGCTTGCACCTGCATGCTAACATTTAATTCAAAGCCAAGTAATAGAGGTTCAGTAAGTGACAAAAGGTGTGAAGACATCAGGAATGTAGGGCTACTTGCCACTAAAGCTTAGTCGACGCAGTATGAGCAGGAAGTGAATAGAGGTTAGTGCAAAGGTTAGTGATAGTCAGCAAGCATATGAGTGAGCTCTAGTGAGGACAAGTGGATGCACGTGAGTGTGTGCTAGTAAGCTTGAAATATCACGAATGCGATCGATCAAGTGGAAGGAGCATGAGGGTCGGTAGTACAGAGCATGAGCTGCTATTTATATAGAACTTGGTGGGAGGATTACGTGCATGAATGTTTCCAAATTATTGACATATATTGCTGGCCCTTGAGTGAGGACCACCAATGCCCCCTTGCTTTCATCCCCATTCAAGATAACTTATTTTGAATCTAAACATTCAACAGAAGTCTGCCTGGTTGGTCATCAAAGTGGGAGATTATTTAAACTTCAACCAAAAATTTAGAAGAAAACCGACGTTTTGAAACCGACTTGGTTCCTTCCTCAGGGGTGACTGTGGAGGCTACGTAGCAGCGTCGTCTTCAAAGCACTCGCGAGGTGGCTAATGATACTCCCCCCTCTCTCTCGTTTTGCTGTGAAGCGCAGTCCTTTTGTATACACTGGGGGAAGAATTCCGAGAGAGTGGTTGTTATGGGCTGTCCTCTGTATGTGACACTACTCGAGTAACAACCTTCTCCTCCAGTTCGGCTCGCTTTCAAGGATGGCCGTCGCTTCGAAAATGATCTGGTGATCTAACGTCTTCGCATGTTCGGCGACTGCGCTGCGCTCTTTGTAGAATTTCCGCACATCGTTGGCGTGTTGCTTCAGTCGTTCTGGTAGGTTTTTTGTATCGCGATATACGACGAGGGGCACCCAGCGCACAAAAGTTCGTAAACGACACCGGCGGCCCTGTCTATTGTTGACTGGTCTTTCGGGTGGGGAAGAGGCGGCCCGGCATACACGAAGGCACGTGCGCGATGCGAACCCTTTAATTCTTGAAGATGCGCGCCAACATAAATCGCTGGTTCTCTCAACGTATGTAACCGGTACGCGTTTCGGGGGGCTGCCAATCAGGGTTGATTGGGGCTTTCATATCATCTGTTGCTCTGCGCGCTGGGTGGCGGCTCGAATAAACTTTTTTGAGTATCTGTTTTTTCTCAGGTCCACAATTACGCGGTCCTCTTCTTTCTTTCGCACTGTCTCATTAGAGCATACGTTCTTAGCTCTCTCGAGTAACGCGGTGAAAAGAATCAAATTGAAGGTAGCAGCCAGTGTATGTTGGCTTCCTATGAACAGAGAACTCCAAGCCATTGCGCTTTCTTGCCACCTTGACATCGAGAAAAGGCAGGCAGTGGTCGCTTTCACACTCAGACGTGAATTTTATGGCTGGGTGCACGGAATCTATGTGTTGTCCGAAGTTTTCAACTTCAGACGTCCAAAGGGCGCAAAAGAAATTGTCCATATAACACAAAAAAAGATTGGGTCACGGCGAGAAGGAGCTGAGTGCTTTCTCTTCGATGTTTTTCATGGTCAGGTTTGCCATCGTGTCGGAGACGAAAGCTCTCATCGCGGTTCCACTGTTCTGCCTGAAAATAGTTCCTTCCAGTACGTACTTCTCCTACAGAAGTACGTACTGTACAAGCAGAAGTCAAGTAGACGGCCGAGCTCGTCAATCGCAAAAGGAGTCATTTCACTCAGTCTTGCGTCCCGTTCAAGCGCAGAATTGGCAGCGGAGGCAGCTAAGGGAACTGGCACGTCGGTGAACAATGAAACGACGTCAAATGAGACCATGCTCTCGTCATTGCCAGTGCTCTCATCGGACGCTAGCTGCTCAAAGTGGCTGGAGTCAAGAACATGAGTTGGTGTCTTCCGGGTTTGTGGGGTGAAGATTCGGTGTAGAAAATTTGAAAGGGCTCGGCATGGGGAGGAAGTGAAGCCTACAATCAGTCGGAGGAAAACGTCAGGCTTGTGAATTTTTTGTAGCCTATAGAAACTCGGTGCAGATCTGTTACGGCAGATTAGTCGCAGGTAAGGTGTTCTGAGATCCGGGTAATTCTTAATACGGGTAATGCTTCTTGACCCGGGTAAATCATCTCCCAGTTTTATACCCAACCAGACAGGCTTTTGTCGAATGTTTACATTCAAGTTAATCAGCCAAGGCTTCGGACACGATGCAGTGCAGCTCGTCAAGTGCTACATACGCATCACGAAAGCATTTCAGTTTTCTAGACTTATTCCAAACTTCAGCTCCACCTGCAAAGAATGGAAAGTCGTTCCTGAAATGCTGTACCTAAAACAACCTGTCTTGACCCCTGAAGGCTTGGAAGTCGTCACGAGAGCCGAACAATGACTGATCAACGCCCGACTTCGTGAAATAACGCCTCTCTGCGGAAAAAAGAATCGGACCTGTTCTTCGCCAAGCGTCAACTTCAGCGCCGCATCCCTGAGTTGATTTCTGTGGTCGACGCGTTCGTGGACTCCGTTGCGGCATCGACAGCAAAAAAGCACCAGACCACTCAGAATAAAAACTCTCCTACCTGTTGAACCAAAGTTCCACTCAAAGCATCCGAAATTCCAGGTTTGTCGCCTATCTTTCATCTCGTCTACTGACTGATCAGAAAACTTCTCTCCTGGTAAAAGGACATGGCTATAACAAGTCAACGACGCCCCGTCTAACGAAACTTGTCGTGACTTTAGAGGAATCCTTCCAAAGCGTGAGGCTGGGCGCCCGAGAAGAAATTAGACTGAAATCAATTAGGATCCTTTCAAAATTACCATTAGAAAGCAAAAAGAACTTGCCACGAAGGAAAACCAGGCACTCCGGGAACTCCGACGAGATCGAAGCATCGTCATCTTGCCAGCCGACAAGGGTGATTTGATGGTGGTTTTGGACAGCGGAGACTACGATTGGAAGGTTTCTGCTCATTTAAAGGGGGATACATACACGCAGCTAGTAAAGAACCGAACGAAGCAAATCCAGACACAGCTAAACAAGCTACTCGCGGAAATGTCAAGCATTACCCGGATCTCGGAAAAGTTTACCTGCGACTACTCAGCCGTAACAAATCTGCCCTGAGTTTCTATGGACTACAAAAAAATAACAAACCTGGCGTCTCTCTCCTACCGATTGTAGACTTGACTTCCTTTCCATGCCGAGACCTTTCGAATTTTCTACACGGAATCTTCGCCCCACTAACCCGGAAGACACCAACTTATGTCCGTGACTCCAGCCACTTCGTGCAGCTAGCGTCAGATGTGAGCATCGGCGATGACAAGAGCATAATCTTATTTGACGTCAATTCATTTTTCACCAACGTGCCAGTTCCCTTAGCTGTCTCCGCTGCCAGTTCTGCACTTGAGGAGGACGCAAGCCTGAGTGAAAAGACTCCTTTGGCGATTGACGAGCTCTGCCGTGTACTGGAGTTCTGCCTGTCCAGTACGTAGTTTTCCTACAAGGGAACTATTTTCAGAAAGAACAGTGTAACCGCGTTGGGAGCTTCTATCTCCGTCACGATGGCAAACCTGACCATGGAGTACACAGAAGAAAAAGCACTCAGCTCCTTCTCGCCACGACCCAAACTTTTCTGCGTGAATGTACGATTGCTTTTGTGTCATTAAGACGTCTGAATTTGAAAACTTCAGACGACACTTCATTCCGTGCACCGAGCCATGCAATTCACCACCGAATGTGAAAGCGACTACTTCCTGCCCATTCTCGACGTCAAGGTGCCAAGAAAGCGCAACGGCCTGGAGTTCTTTGTTCATAGCAAGCCAACGCACACTGGCTGCTACCTTCAATTCAATTCTTCCCTCGCCGCCTGCCACAAGGCCTTCGTTGTGACCACATTACTCGCGAGAGCTAGGAAATTATACTTTAGTAAGACAGTGCGAAAGAAAAAAGAGGCCTACGCAATTGCGGACCTCAGAAAAAACGGACAACCAAGAAACTTTATTCGAGCCGCCACCAGCCGCGCAGAGCAACAGAGGATACGAAAACCCCAATTAACCATGATTGACGGCCTCCCGAAACGCGTACCGGTTCCATACAGTCACAGAACCAGGGAAATTTTTATTTATTTATTTTACTGTATCTTACAGAGCCCTCGAGGGGCATTGTGTAAGGGGGGCGGTACAGATATTATGTTAGAAAAATACATATACATAATATATACACATACATAGGCAAATAATGAATATAATAGAAAATGCAGTTCAAATTATGAACATGTAAGCAAAATACATACTAGAAAAGTGAGTTACAGTATGTGAAGGTGAAATACAAAAAAAAAACTTTTATGACAGTAACTACAACCTAGCAAAGGTGCAAAAACATCGGCAACAGTCCTATAAACACTGATGATTACGAAGATGCGATAAACAGTTTTTGGTGCATAACTATTTTTTATGAGCATGATAGTACCTTGTGTGGTCTTGTTCTGACGCAAGATCATCTGGCAAATCATTCCACAAATGAATAGCTCGTGGAAGAGCCGACTGGTTGAAAGCGTTAGTATTGCCGTACATGCGTGATAAGCTAAAGGTGTTACGTATTCTGCTCGAAGTTCGATGTGCTAGACTAAGGTGAACAGATGGCATCATGCTGGTGTAGATGAATTTGCAAAATAGTGATAAAAGTGAGATGTCGCGGCAAATTTTCAGTGGCTAGAGTGCAAGGCTATGTTTAATCTGTGTTACGCTGGACGGGTAGCTGTGATTACGCGCTATGAATCGACTAGCTCTGTTCTGTATACATTCTAACTTATCTATGAGGTATTGTAGATACGGTGACCAAATGGAGCATGCGAACTCCAGTTGAGGACGGATTAGAGCAAGATAAGCCAGTTTGCGCACATCGGAGGGAGCACTGTATAGATTTCGGCACAGAAAACGTAATGATCTTGATGTGTTGGCACAGATAGAAGCGATATGTGTGGAACACGAAAGTGTAGAAGTTAAGTTTATGCCTAGGTATTTGTAATGATCAGTGCGTTCTACAATGCTATTATCAATTTTGTATTGGCTATTAAAATTATCACGTTAAAGGTATTAAAGTTGATTAGTTTGCATTTGGAAACATTAAGTGTCATCTGCCATGTATTGCACCACTCAATTATATGCTCGAGGTCTTTTTGAAGAGTTAGAAGATCGCTATTGCTTCGGATGGGACGATAGATAATTCTGTCATCGGCAAATATACGCATACATGAGGATAAGTTGTCAGGCAGGTCGTTAATGTCGATGAGGAAAAGTAAGGGACCAAGAACACTTCCCTGTGGTACACCAGAGGAAACGTAACAGAGTGATGAAGAGTGATTGTTGGCAATAGTGAATTGTTGGCGGTCAGTTACGAAGTTTCTGAGCCATGTTAGCGTGAGTGAATCAAGTTTTAGTGATGACAGTTTTAATATCAAGCGACAATAAGCAACACGATCGAATGCCTTTGCAAAATCAAGAAATAAACAATCTGTCTGTAGATTACTGTTCATGTTAGAATGTAGGTCATTGGTGAACTCAAAGAGTTGAGTTTCACAAGAACGACCCTTTCGGAACCCGTGCTGGTTTGAGAAAAAGAAATTGTTAGATTCTAGATGCGCATAAATGTTAGAAGCTATGATATGCTCAAGCATCTTGCAACATATGCACGTCAAGGAAATGGGGTGATAATTTCCAGGTTAACTTTTACTACCAGTATTATGAACTGGCACTATCTTCGCTATCTTCCAGTCAGAAGGCAACATTTCTGTAGCGAGCGACTGCCAAAAAATGTGAAACAGGATATTGCCAGACACATAAACAGTGTTCTTTAATATTTTTGAATTGATATCGTCAATACCAGAAGATGATGACATCTTCTGATTTTCAATAATTTTAACTATGCCTTCAATTGTGATATCTATAGGTGACATGAATGAGTAATCGTGTTCAACAATTTCTGGAAGACGAGCATGCTCGCTAGTAAACACGGATGAAAAGAATGAATTAAAGACATGAGGACAATCAGTGTCGGCAAAAGGAGTGTTAATTGCATCGTGTAATGAAATGAAGTTTTCGTCCTGATCAGGACTTATTACTTTCCAGAATTTTTTCGGATTGGATTTTAGGAGTGAAGGCAAATCCTGGAAATAGTATTTATTTTTCGCAGTTGTAATTTCGTGGCAATATTTCTTTAGGCATTCCTCGTATCTATCCCAAGACGCGTGTGAACAGTGATGCCAATTTAGCGGATTTCCCGCTAAGTCTGGTGGATCTTATTTCAATTTGACGGCAAAAGAATCAGTCTAGTGGCTAGCGGATTTTCTGACGGGCCATTTTTGTACGTAGCGGGTTTCTGGCGGATACCTCACGCAGTGGACCGATTCAAAATCGCCCTGCAAGAAACCATTTCCGTGTTCTCTAAAAATGCGGAAATTTTTTAACTTCAGAGGCTCCTGTTCACTTGTTCCGCCTATCTCAGACAAACAAATCCATGAGGTTTCAAAGCGGCGATCGATTTTTTTAGAAATAAATAACGGACGAGCTGCGATGCACCAATCTGTGGACTCGGCGCGTCCTCTGGTGTGAAGTTCACTCCTATAAGGACGCCTGCAGCGAAAACCCATTCGTTGAGCTGGCCGGATTTGCCATGTCGATGCTCGTGCTGCCGCATACAAATGCCGAAGTAGAGAGGACATTTAGTCAGCTTAACATAGTAAAATCCAAGCTGGGGAACAAGCTGAAGCCAGAAACAACAAATGCCATCCTCGTCCGTAAGAGCGGGGTTGAAGCGACACCATAAAAGTTGTTTTGATTATGAACTTTCCACGGCAGTTGCTAGTGCAATCGGGACATCTGCAACGTATGCGCTATCAAGTCACCTGTCTGGTCCCTCAACAAGTACCAGCGGTCCTGTGGAGAGGGTGTCAGACGACAACAGCGGCGACAAAGGACCTCTATGTGTTTTTCGTTGACCTGTGAGTTTGTTTTTTCATCAGTGTGAGCATGTATAACTTTTAGCCTTATCTGTGATGAGGTTCACCAATGACGACCACCGCAGCACTGAAGGCTCAAGTGTTCTAGTTAGACTCCTTGAAAGACTATTTTATATGTTATTTCGGCTCTCCTAGTTTTGGGGAGCTTTTACGAATGTGAAAGGTCTTTATCATACGAAATTGCAGTGTTTTTTAATAAAATAGGCCCTTGTGGGAAATTTGGCGGATATGTTTTAGAATCTAGCGGGATCTAGCGGATTTCTCATTGCTTTTTAGCAGATGTCTGACGCTCAGCGATGGCAACACTGCGTGTGAACGCGAATTTTCGCAGATCGATAAAGCCGCTTTTTTTGTTTCTAAGTCTGCGCAATGACTTGGGGAACCATGGATTATTTTTATCATTCGTAATCGTTATGAACGGCATGTGTTTTTCTATTACGGCTGAAATCGCATTCTTGAAAATAATCCACTTTTCCTCAACTGCGCGACTGTAAAAAGAAGGCAGCACCACATTGTCAAAGAAAGACTCAAGTTTCCTGTTAATGGCATCGTAATCGGCTTTATTATAATCTCTAATTTTCTTTGATTCGGTTCCTGCAAAAGGTGACAAAATAGAAATATCAACTTGCAGCAGTTTGTGGTCACTAAAGCCATTCGAATAGTTTATGTGGTCTATAGTTTCAGGTGCAGTTGTAAGAACAAGGTCAAGTGTATTTCAACCGCGAGTTGAGAGAGTGACAACATGAGCCAAATGAAAGTCTAAAGTTAAGTTGGTGAAGTCAGTTGAGTACTTACAAGAAGATGACAGCTGCTCCTAGTCAATAATTGGTATATTGAAATCACCGAATAAATAAACGATGCGAGCCTCACAGATTTCGATGGCAGAATTAATGCTGCTGCGCAACTCTTATAAGAAAGAATGATGACAATCGGGAGGACGATAACAGCTGCCGAGCAACACCCTTGTGGATTGAATTGTGCGAACTACTCATATAAGTTCAATGTTATAATGGGAAGCGACGACATAAGACGTGATGGTTTTTTAACAGCTATAAGAACACCACCACCCCTTCTGTCTGGATGATCACTTCGATAGACGTTGTATCTGTTAGCATGCGTAAAAATCTCATTGTCATTGATGTCAGCGTTAAGCCATGTCTCAGTGAAGACAAGAATATCAGAAAGGCTATCATCGATATAAGATGACACTCTTTCACGTTTGGATAGGATGCTTCTAATATTAGTGAATGATACTGTTAGTTATAGAAGAGTGCAAGGCTTATGCAGCTCCGGCTTCCTAAACGTTTGTACGTTTCCTTCTAGCTATCTGCTTGAGCGTATAGCTGACTTAGAGACGGCGTCATAGACGTAAGTAACATTTTCGATGCGCAGCTTGTCGACTACAAGCCTAAGTGGCTTATTTTGAGTTCTGGCAAATTCTATTAGCTTTCTGTGGGTATGTCGCGTTGCCAAAAAAATATTCGCGTATTGAAAACGTAGTGCCTTTCAGATTTCGGGCACGCGACAAGATTTGGTCCTTATTTTTTAAAAAGGTAAGTTTGGCAATGATTGGTCGACACTTTTCTTTATCATGTTTACTCAATCTATGATCCCTTTCAAACTGAGTACCAGTGAGTGTACGCTGCAATTTTTCAGAACAAAACTTAATATAATTTTCTGTTCAGAAGCTGCCCAATCCTCATTAGCATTTTCTTCCAAACCGAAAAAGAGTAGGTTGGATCGACGCATCCTATTTTCCGCTTCATAACATCGTGAAGATATTGATGTAAGCTGATCCCTAAATCCTCGCAATGTGTCTGCAGGTGTGGCCTTAGAACTCATACCTGCCGAAGACTGTGCCTCTTCAAGTGATACCACTTTTGTACTTAGGCGCTTAATCTCATGTACAGTTGACTTCAGCTTTTCAGACATATCGCGAAGAGCTGGTTCTGTACTGTCCTTAGCCGCAATTCCGGTGGCCTGAACCTTTTCTAACGCATCGACCTTTAGCCTTAGTTGCTTCATTTCGTTGAAGACTGTATTATGTTGCGTTACCGAAGCAGCATATTCATCTTTGAGTTCCCGTACAGTTTCCAGTGCATGGGCGAATGCGTCAGCCTCCGCCTTCAACATAGGCCCTGGATTTACCTCAACGTCAACCGCAAGCAACAACAAAAAGTCGAACCAAGTACAACATGCAAAAGGCAGACAAAATGACACCCTGTTTCACTAGATCACTACACTCTGGTGGGCGCGACACGGCGAGAAGACAATAATTGCTGCTTTTTATGCTGGCAGCAAGATTGAGATAACTGACCTGCAAAAACATGGGTCGTAAACGAGACATTCTTGATGCGGTGTCGAGCCCAAAGTGCGAGGCAGCAGACTGGCATTTATATCCCGTGGCGCGCACTTCCATTGTCGCTGTTGTCGATTTTTGTTGCCAGACGAAGTAGCCTATAGCACCCAGATTTGGCATTGGTCGCTTTCGAGGCGGCTCTTTCAGCTCGAGTGAAACGGTAGTTAGTCGGCCAGAGCCAATCCCGTCGTGACACAAGGGCCAGGTGGCTGTAGTAGACGTTGGCTTCTCGCTGAAGTGGACCGTTTTATTCACACCTAGCAGGAATGATGGCTCGTCGAAAGATGGTGAATCAGCTGCAGATCGGATATTGCCGGGCAGACCAGAACAGAACGCCCAGATGAGAGCAACCTGCAAAAACATGGGTCGTAAATGAGACATTCTCGATGTTGGCGAGGGTCTTCAACAAGAAAGGTTTTCGCATTGTGCGCGTGCTTTCGTGTACGCTGGGCCACCTCCTCCCTCGCCCGAAAGACCGGGCAACAATGGAAAGGACCCCCGGTGTCATTTACAAAATTCTGTGTGCAGGGTGCCCCTCGTCGTATATCGGCTAGACGAAAAACCTACCAGAACGACTGAAGCAACACGCCAACAATGTGCGGAAATTCTACAAATAGCGCAGCACAGTCACTGAAAAGGCTGAGGCGTTGGATCACCAGATCAATTTCGAAGCGACGGGCATCCTTGAAAGCAAGCCAAACTGGAGGAGAAAGTTTTTACTCGAGTCGTGACACATACAGAGGACAGCCCATAACATCAACTGCTTTCTCGGAACCCTTCTCCCAGTGTATACACACGGACTACGCTGCACGGCAAAACGAGAGAAATGAGGAGTCATTGTCCACCCCATGAGTGCTTCGAAGATGCCGCTGCCACGCATCCTCTGCAGTCACCCCTGAGGAAGGAACCAAGTTGGGTTCGAAATGTCAGGTTTCTTCAAAACTGGTGGTTGGAGTTTAAATCATCTGCCAAAATACCTTAGTGTCACACGAACCTATTTTTGCTCACATATTGTGTTCCACGCCACTCCTGTCTAACACTGTAGCCTTGAGGTTACAATAATTGACAAAAAAATAACTTAATGTGCAAAGCGCGGTCGTCCACCAAGATTGATAAGAAGGTCGCTCACAAGTGTACACTAAAGCGCTCTATAAAGCTGCTTGGAAAAATGGTGACGCTTTTGCTGATGCACTTCTAGATATTGCCAGCAAGGTTCAAAACTTGAAGGTTGAATGGCTTTTACTGAGTAGGGACTAGAAGTTTCTACTAGAGCAGCCAATCACTTCACAGTTATATAGAAATTCCAGGCTCCCCCTGAGGCACACTTCACGTTTAGTGTAGCAGCAAAAATGACCAAGTTAAGGTTTTATATAATTGCCTCATCAAGCTGGCCAGGGGGGGGGAGGTCAAGATTACAGCCACAACCACACACTTATACTTTAGGTGGTGTCGAGCTACAAAATGCTGTATCATTCTGTCTTTAATATGGGGAGCCGAGCAGTTCTTATCTGCTTATCTAGATTTTGTGCACTGCTAATGTGCTAACACGTGATCGATTCTTGGAGACTAATAACTAAGCTTCTCGTATTTTTCTGGCACATTTTGAGGTGCTTTGAACGAAATGGGAAGGACAAGGAAAATCTGACAAGAAATGTCATGCTACGTTGTTCCCTTTTCGCCATATGTACCGAACATTCTGTATAAAACCCTTGAGTGTCATGAAAAGTCTAAATCTGTGACCATGTATTCGATCTACATAGAAAAGTGTGATGGTGGCGTTTCGACACATCCGACCACATTCATACCTAATGGCGACATTGTTGCATAGCCTTTTTGAAGAAGGTAATGCTCATGTATCCATCTAACGAGTTACTATAAAAATGCTATGAAAAAAGCAAGAGTGGAATGAGTAGCCCATTATCATTATCGTCATAACTTATTTACCCAAAAGGGCCCCCTCATAGGGCATTATATAAGGAGGGGGGTACAATAGGTAACAGCGAGTTGCAAGGTAATATGACATATACACTGATTGAAAACAGTAAGAAAATGAGAAGAAAAACAAGAAAAGGAAAATAGTACATGATTGATTGATTTGATTGATATGTGGTGTTTAACGTCCCAAAACCACTATATGATTATGAGAGACGCCGTAGTGGAGGGCTCCGGAAATTTAGACCACCTGGGGTTCTTTAACGTGCACCCAAATCTGAGCACACGGGCCTACAACATTTCCGCCTCCATCGGAAATGCAGCCGCCGCAGCCGGGATTCGAACCCGCGCCCTGCGAGTCAGCAGCCGAGTACCTTAGCCACTAGACCACCGCGGCGGGGCGAAAATAGTACATGAAAATTAGAATAACAGCACAACAGTGTTGAGGATTGGGCGAGTTGGTTCGTCGTACTTGAACTAGTATAGCGCATTACGGGGAAGAAGAAACGGCCGAGCAGACCGCCACAAGAGGACAGAGCGCTATGTCCTCTTGTGTCGGTCTGCTCGGCCGTTTCTTCTTCCCCGTAATGCGCTATACTAGTTCAAGAACAGCACAACAAGCAGGTGAAGGCGCCTCAGACCGCCTGGCCGATGTTTTGATAGAGAGGCCTATCTTCGCCAAAGGCACCTTGTCATCCTTGGCGTGTTAGTTTTAAAAGGTTAGAGGTCACGTTGTGTCCGATAGTTGCGCTGTTCTTGTTGGTAATTATCTCCGTAATTTTTTAAAAGCTCTCGCCCATGTTAAAAAAGGAAGAGTTGCACTAAGTCTCCGTGATGACATCAAGGAGGGCAAGGATGTTTAGGGAGACAGGAAGGAACAAAAAAGCAGACAGTTGAAAGGAAAGAAGAGCCCAGCCGAGGGAAGGGGGAATGAAGAAACAAGAGGGGACGTACACGAAAGGCAGGGCCGCCAATATTACTAAAAAAACATGGTGAAGCCGAAAAAGGATGGGGGTTGAAGAAGCGTCGCCGCGGCAGGATGACCGAAACAGGGAATTCACTCTAATACTCTAAACAGGGAATTTACTCTAATACTCTAAACAGGGAATTCACTCTAACAGGGAATTCACCGCCTATGATGGGGAAGGTCCAGAAGATGACAATTGTAAATATTGAGAAACGGGCGGATTACGTACATTCGAAGATCTGATATGGAGTTTAGGTGGTACCGGGATGCACGTTTAGAGGGTAAAATCATTAGAAAAATTGCCTCGAGCGTCGTCAATAGATCGCCAACCAGGGGACGATGGCGTGGTCTGTTGTATGAGGAAGGAGAAGCGAAAAAGAAGCGAAAAAAACGAAAAAAGAAACGGGGAAGAATGAAAGAAAGTAGGAGGCTAGGCGGATGGCCGAAGGCGGGAGAACTCTCGGAATGCGAAGCTAAAAACAAATTTCTGGTGAAGCGAGCGCTAAGGCATTGTGATGTACAGAAGCGCTGTTAGAACCTGAAAAGCATCAGAGGACAGTGACTTGAAAGCTCTAGAAAATAAATGCTACAATACAATATTGTATTCACTCACACGTATAGCATCATCATCATCCTGACTGCCCACTGCAGGACAAAGGCCTCTTCCATGTTCTGCTACTCAATCCTGTGCTTGCTGCTGCTACTTTATACCCGCAAACTTTCTAATCTCATCTGCCCAACTAACTTTCTTTCTACCCCTCAAGCGCTTGCCGTCTCTTGGAATCTAGTTTGTGATTCCTACTGACCAGCAGTTATCTTGAATTCGCCCTAAGTGCCCTGCCCATGTCCATTTCTTCTCTATTTCAACTATGATGTCTTAACACCACTCTGTTCACTGATCCACTCTGCTCTCTTCTTGTCCCTTATGGGTACACCTGTCATTTTCTTCTCTATTCTTCTTAGTGTTGTCCTCAACTTAAGTTGAACCCTCTTTGCAATCCTCCTAGTTTGTGCTTTTGCCCTCTTATTTACCATCTTACTTTTTATTATACATGTTTCGTACGAAGGCATGGTAGGAGAAGCCGAGAAGGAATGAGCGCTTTGAAATAAACATGGCGTATGAGCCAGGCCACGTCTTCTAGTCAACCTAGCGTCGCACGATTCGACAAGATGAAGACCTGGCAGCCACTTCATCAACCGGCTATCATTGCGTCTCTCATAATCATATAGTGGTTTTGGGACGTTAAATCCCACATATCAATCAATCAACCGGCTATCATTATCAAACACCCGAGCAAGACACAGTGGCCGAACGTGGACCGCACAAGTTCATTTCAACTCTACACCGTTACCAGCATCATGACAGCACCATCAACCGACCTCCACATTTCCACGTCCACCGAATCAGCGCATGACGGACCCGTACAGGACTGGTTCAACCTATTTGAGCTCCGCGCCACCGCCGCATCTTGGTCGGAACGGAACATTGTCACAAACTTCACCCCCTACGTAATCGCTGAGGCATTCAAATCTTACCTCACCCACATCTTCGAGAACGATGAGTATTGAAAAAATACCAAAGAAAAGTGATCAACTGTTACAAAGAATACGATGAAGATCTCTCCACACCACATCAACGGAGGGCTTTTCAACTCACCCATCACACTCTTTTTGCAGTAAGCCTATCTTGGAAACAAGACCTCGGAGAAAATATGCCACCATTGTACCATCATATGACTCTTTCGAAAAAAACGTCACGCATTCGCACACCGACTGGTAACTTGCACGTCGCAACAGAAAAGATAAAGCCTCCTTATACCGAAAGTAATCTAGACCATTTCGCTAAAAGACAGAACTTAAAGCCGGCTTTCCAAAGAGCATTGAAATCGGCCTTTTTTTTACGTGTTCACTGCACCACAACACTTCAGATGTTATGGAACCACCCGAATAACTGGATGCTTTGTGTGACACACACGGTCCATACGATTACGAACGTGTGACGGCATTTACGCATAGCGAGCTGGTGAATCCTCACAATACCAGCCCACACCCAGACCAGAATCTTTCGACAGACATTCTCAGCGTAATCACGCTGCAAAAAGAAAAACATACGCCATCAATACCACCTAAAGCCACGTTTTTTGTGCTCTCATGGTCAAGTGGTAACACACATGCGAGTCTAAGCAGTGCAGAAATTTCGAATCCACCAACGCCAGTGCATTGTCAACTGACAGAAGCATTTACAATCAATTATGTCTCACAACAATCTTGGGAGCTTTCTCACCACTCTGTCGCGCTGCTCTCATCGCAAGACAAGCCCAGCAGTAGAGTATCGGCTACCGACTATCCACTGATCACATCATCGCAAAAGAAACGGAGGCTCATGTTCCTGAAAGATACCCATCTGACCAAATTTCGCAACAAAACGAGCTATTTAAACAGAGGCAACCCCACGAACACCAGGCACTACAACGCTTACTCGAACAAAAATAGCGAACAATCGACACCTCATCAAGAGTACACTTGTGGCTTAATTGGAGACTACACCAAATAAAGAAGCAAAGACAAAGTCAATGTCTGGACCATCTTAACAGAAAGCAACCTCGACAAAGTTTTCTGCATCAGTTTTCAAGGCCGTGTCTATGGTTCAACAAACTAAGAGAAGGCCACAGAAAGCTACGAAAGAGACACGCAGCTACCACTTGTACAATAAAGGAACACACGCATCGTATCGAGCACAAGCAGCTTTGGTTCTCGCACATGCAGGCTGCAAGCACTCGTTTTGTCTCAGCCACGACACAGAAAGCAGCATCTACGATGATGAACTCGATGCCTACGACATCCGACCCTGACATGCTACAAGGACTTCCACCCTTGTTTATTTCTCGCGAAAATTGCTGTGTCATCAGTAATTTCTACCTTCAATCCATGCTTCTGTTAGCCAGAAAGCAACTGTCAACCTCGCCTACCAGAGCTGTAATAGAATTCATCGAACTGCCCCCTCGGCCTTGAAGATTTAGTGAAATTGCGAAATTCCATAGGGACGTGAAAATGTCAATTAGGGCATTATTTTGTTTATTCTCTTCTTGGCTCTAGTTTGTGACCAGTTGGCTCTAGTTTGTAACAAGTAACAACCTTCAGGGGGAGGGGGAGTCATGTGTTGTATGACGGCATGGTAGAATCCGAGAAGAAAGAAGTGCTTTGGAATAAACATGGCGTATGAACCAGGCCACGTCTCCCAGTCATCA
Source organism: Rhipicephalus annulatus (assembly GCA_013436015.1). Classification (NCBI taxonomy): domain Eukaryota; kingdom Metazoa; phylum Arthropoda; class Arachnida; order Ixodida; family Ixodidae; genus Rhipicephalus; species Rhipicephalus annulatus. Next base: position 897,558 of record WOVY01001364.1, on the reverse strand, counting down.
TAGTGTCACATACATAAATAAGAGTCTTATATACCTTCCTCTTGAAGCATAGTGGTATTCTACCATTCATGAGCTGAGAATGCTTGCCGATCGTGCTCCTCCGTTCTTATTCTTGTTACTTTAATCTCGTGGTTTGGCTCCATGGTTACTACCTGCCCTAAGTATACGCCCTCATTTACAACTTCTAAAGGAGGACGTGTACTTAGGGCAGCTAGTAACCGTGCAGCCAAACCACAAGATTGAAATAACTAGAAGAATAAGAGTGGAATGGAGCACATTCTGCAAGCAATCTCAAATGATGAATGGTAGATTACCACTATGCTTCAAGAGGAAGGTATATAACACACGTATGTGTATATATTAAAGGTAAATAAAAAAGGGGGGCGGGGACAATAACAATAAATTATCTGAGCCAGCAGAGACTATATGTGGTGGAGCACATTCGGCAAGTATTCTCAAACCATGAATGATAGATTACCACTATGCCTCAAAAGGAAGGTATATTAAACACGTATACTTAAAAGTAAAATGAAGAAAGGAGGGAATAGCCACAATAAACTATCTGAGCCAGCAGAGATTATATGTTCTGAATTCGATACTGGTCAAAGATATTTCAGTGTTGAGCGCGTTTTCTGTTCTTGAGGTCTACAGGATTTATGCTACAGCCTTTAGAGATTCCAAATTACCATGTGCTACAATTATTCCTGAGGGGTGTAAGGATTTAACCTCATGTATCAAATATGAATCCATGTATTTTCTCTCAGAGGATGCGTTCTTGGACTTGTTGATACATGACTTGTTATACCTTGAGTATTAGCGGCGCAAAGAAATGACGACAAGGAAAGACACATAAACGACATAGACTGGCACTAACTTCCAGCAGATTATTGAAAAGCATGAAGTCTCCTTTTATACATGCACACATAACATCAACAACTCAATGCACTTGCGCACATGACATCAACAATACAAACGCATCAACGGTGAGCATACAGAAACTGCATCTCTTTGTCACTTGGCCCGCCGTGGTGGTCTAGTGGCTAAGGTACTCGGCTGCTGACCCGCAGGTCGCGGGATCAAATCCCGGCTGCGGCGGATGCATTTCCGATGGAGGCGGCAATTTTGTATGCCCGTGTGCTCAGATTTGGGTGCACGTTAAAGAACCCCAGGTGGTCGAAATTTCCGGAGCCCTCCACTACGGCGTCTCTCATAATCATATGGTGGTTTTGGGACGTTAAACACCACAAAGCAATCTACCAATCTTTGTCACTTAGATACACACTTGGCGTGCTTATACATTTGTTGCCAGAGTTCATGATGTGAGCTGCCTCTATTTTCTCTCTTTTTGTTTTTCCATTCGCCCACTTCACAAAAGTCGCGTGATGAAAGTGAGGGGTGCATTTGCACTTGTTGCAGTGATCAGCCAGATGCCCACCAGAATTTTTTTTGAGAGTCAGAAATTGCTCCCCTGCTCTGACAATAAAACGTCCAACCATCTGCCCAATGTACTCTTTTCCGCAGCTGAATGGTATCTTGTGTACCACGTCAGTCACACAATCGGTGTAACGATGGGCATGCTTCTTCGTGCAGGATTTTTTTTTCTCTTTTGGTCAGCATCAGGCCAATCTGAGCTTACTTACATGGCGCAAAATAAACCATTTTGACATCATACCTCTGAGCAATATTTTTAAGATTGTGGGAGAATCTGTGGAAGTACGGTATCACCTGCGCTTTTCGTATATCTTTTCATTTTGCTGTTAGGTTCCTTTTATTTTATGTCATGTAGAAGTGATTCACATATAGCATTGACAAGCGAAGAGGGAAAGCCTGCAGCGCCTAAACGTTGTAACTGATTATTCAGACTATCTGAAGGGGTGTGTAGGCAGATTTTTGCTAGTGCGTATTTGACACATGACATCGCAATCCCCCATTGAACAAACTTCCTGTGGGTGCTGTCATACGGTAGAAGGGTCTTCTTTTTCTTGGGGTACTACATGTACCAAACATGGTCACTGTTGAAGGTTAGCTTGAGATCTAAAAAATTGTATGCTGTTATCACTCCGCCTCCCACATCTAAAAGTCAGACCACTTAATTTAAGGGTAAAAACACGAGTAATCATGGCTACGATATTCTCAAAGCCTGTGAAACACAAATGGGGTAAAACTACTAAGTAGTCGTCTACATATATAAAATACTAGTTACTTCCGTGTCAGCAACCCGGGCCTTTACCTGCTTTTTATCAGAGGCTATAAATATGTCACAAAGTAACCGAGTCACTGAAGACCCTATGCACATTGCGCTTTTCTGTACACACTGTTGCCCGTTTAAAGAGATGGCAGTAGAATGCAGGTGAAATTGTAAAAGGTATAAGAAGCTCTCACTGTTTAAGCCGGTCGGGTTCTGGAAGCTGAGCTCTTCAGAACGTTAATGCACTCACGTGCTGCGCTGGAGAGGTCTCGTGGGATATAGAGTAGAAGAGCTCCTCGACATCTAGCGAAAAGGCAGTGCGGGCGGCTCTATTTCCATTCGCGTGGCGAATGGAAATTTATTTGTAGAACGTAAAGTTTGCTTTGTAGTAGTTGTGGTGTTATTGGTTGAAGCTGGTGGCTACGGCTTTTAGTAAATTATGCTTTGTGTCGGCATGGTGACCTTCAGTCTCATTCGAATCGGTTGTCCAGTTTTTCCAATATATTTTTTACAAACGGTACACTCGAGACAGTATATTAGGTTGCTTTTAGCGCAGGTGGGATGTGATGTCACTTTGTGAATATAATCATAGGCTGTGCTTTTTACGCTGATAGCCATTTTTGATAGCCAGATGAGCGAATGAAATGCTCGCACAAAGAATTCCGCATTTGGTCACAATTGCAATACGAAAAGAAACCAGGGTACCGTTTACCAGAACCATCACGCTGCCTCCATTAGATCAAGTGTGTCATGCCAAAAAAAAAAGAAAGATTGCTTATATAGCAAACGTTAGTCATTCCATATATTCGTTAAGAGCCAAGTTTCAGTAAAAATAGCGATATTGATACGGTTATCATTCAATAAAACGTCGACAGCGTTTTTTTGGAAAGTGACTTCTTATATTGGTTTTAAACAAATACTGATTTATTCTTGCGACAGGGCGTGCGCATGTTGCGGTTCCCAAAGTTTGGTGCACGGAGGACCACGGTAACTGTGGCGAGCGCTATAAATTCATCTCAACAACCTAATCAGTTCCAGCATTGTAAACATACTGTTTGTTGCTCATATTAGGCTTGTCAGAACGTATTTTTTCAAGACATGTTGAAGTTTCGTCCTACATAGCGGAGAGAGAAACGGAGAAAGAGGGTCTCATACCTGAAAACATCACGTTTTACACGTACTGCTTCATGCTTATGGGCCTTTTTAAAGAACAGCAAGATACTTCGAACATTCTGTGAAAGAATTATCAATAAATATTACACAATAAAAATTATTGAAGCACCCTAAATTATTGAAGCAAAAAGACAGTTTTAATTCTAGCATAAAAATTCCGTATTTTACATTTCATCCAAGTATATCTATAAAAGTCGCAAAGCTCATTTTATTTTGTCATACAATATGTTAACCTTGCTGGCGATATTTTTACAGCACCTGCACTAAAAGGGTATGCTGTCTGTTTTGATCCTAGACGAATCAACTGAGATAGCTTTCTTTGGAGTGTTATCTAATGCTTTTCCATGGCGCATAATGTCATTTTGCGTTTTCTGCTCTCTCAGAGCTTACGAACAGCAGTGGAACTGAAAAGTAATGTGCTAAGGCATAGATTCAGAATAAGTTAAATGCATAAGAAGTGTTCCAAGCAGCCGCTATCTCTCCTTCACATTATTGAACTAAGGTAAACATTGGCTGATTTTTGCCAGGTCTTACCAGTTCTTGATTATAAAACATATTTGTGTCTCACAGCTGTCCCAAAGAATCGCGATTCACCAAGTCGCAGTCTCATGCAGCCTACAACATCTTCCCCTGCGGCAAGCTCTTCACCCAGTGCTAACAGCACCAGCAGCCTCTTGCTGCCTTCTTTCAGTGCGATGAGCAGTTCATCGTGCTGGAACATGATTAGCATCTAGTTGCCCACAACAGTGTCCACCTTATCGTGTAAGAACCGCACAAGCAGCAGCCTGGAGGACGGCCCGAGGCAGCACTGCAGATTTGGCGAACACCATGACAAGTGCACCCTTGGTAGTAATGAAGAAGATTCATCACCCAGGCATCTGAGCACTACTTTTTTGCAAGCTGCAGGACCACATACACCTGTTAGCCCGAGTGAGAAATGTGCCCACTAACTTAGTGCTGTTGTAAGTTCTACTACTGAGAGTGATGAGGTAGATTCACCAACCAGAAATTCCGATGAAAATGCTAGTTTGCCATTTGTGTTGAACGCAGTGAAGCCAGCTAACCACACTTCTCGTGTGCCTGTGGTGTCGCAGTCCAATTGTTGCCACAGTTTTGAAAACAGTGACATGATAACTTCGGGCCAAGCGACAAGTGAATCTGCTTGTTCGCTACATGCATTGGGTACACAAGGCAATAAAAACACCGTCTCGAAAGTTGTAGTTGTGTACAAGTGTAGTCCTCCTCACTTTGTTATCAATAATGTGGACTTGTCACAGTACCAACCAGAATAATGCTTTAGTTCTCAATGTGCAGCTGATACTCAAGGTTCAAAAAGTATTCTCTCACTAGGCGCTGCACTTGAGCCCGCACACGCACATTGTTATCAGTGAGCAAGGAAATGCATTGGATCAGCATAAAAATGCTACTTATTGCATCACGAGTGCTGCATGCATTGACAGGTGTGGACCAGCTGTTGCCCCAGAAGCTGCATCCTAGGCTGGCCGCTCATCTTCAGAGCCAGCCTTCTTCAAAAGTTTAGGTGAAAGAATTGAGGTGCCTCAACATGCCCGCCGCCAAGCTGCTGAGCTTCAAAAGTACAATGACCTTGCGCGCAACTATAAAAAGGCTTCAAATGGTACATGAGGCAACAAAGAAAACCATTCAAAGCTTGAAAAGCAGGTCAAGTCTGGGCAGGAAAAAATAAATATGTGGAAAGTTGTATTTCTCTATGATTATCAAAACAGAGCTCTTGCAAGGAAAACAACCAAAGGGTGCACCTGGTCTGAAAAGGCTATCGAAACGCCGCTCCAAATTAAGCATGCATGTGGAACAGCAGGGCATGACTTACTGAGGTCACTGTCATACCCGCTTCTTTTTAACAGGACTCTCATGCGCAGATTGCACAATATTCTTTTTCTGCCTGTAATTCTGCATGAGGTGTTTGATATGCTCAAGCGCAAGTTCGAGTTGATGAAGGACACAGAAAAGATTATGCTATTTTCATGGACGAGATGGAAATCTGCCTCGGCTACATTTTCTTGATGTTTTTCGGATGGTACAATGCTTTCAGAATCATCAAAGTTGTGGCCAATCATGTTTTAGTTTTCATGGTGGGAAGTACTAACCAAAGGTGCAAGCAGGTGATTGCCTACCATTTTACAGGCAGGTCAGTTGATAGAAGGCTGCTGAAAGACCTCGTGTTTTGCCTTGTTGAGATGCTTCATAGCATATCTCTAAGAGTTTTAGTCGTCATGAGTGATTTGGGTGCAGCAAATAGAGAAATGTGGTGACTGTTGAGGTTTTCAAGTCACAGAAACATAAGTCTGTCTGCTGTATAGCCCACCCACTTCTGAAAGGAAGAATACTCTACGTTATGGCTGACCCAGCTCATGTGTTAAAGAAATTTCGTGCCCAACTGTTGCGGTCAACTGGTTTTTTTCTTTAGCAATAAGACAGTGCAAGTGCACAACCTTCCAGGAGAAAGATTGGCATTTATGACGTTAAGAAAGTTCTCGGACATGACAGTAGGAATGACTATAGGATCGCGAGTGGCGTCTCCGAAATTCATGCAAACACGGCGCATTTCACTAGCATGAAGGTGAGCATATCAGTTAAACTTTTTTTAGGTGCCCCCCACCCACTATTCAGTACCTATTCAAGAAAGGAGTCCTGCCTCAGAGTGCAGAAGCAACTGCAAGGTTTCGCCACTTGTTGAGTGAATGGTACAGCTTAATGTCATTCCGGCACCCTGAACTTGCTCTCAGCAAAATTGCAAGGACAAATACAGAGAAGCGGTTCTAGTGTTTCACCTTGCTGAAGACACAGTGTGGTACATGAGAATCAGGACTACATCCCACTAGAAGCCATCTCAAGCGGGCCTCCTGATTTACACATCAGTAATGCTGAGCCTCTCTGAAGAGCATTTTGATAGGCACAAGTACAGGTATGTCCTGACTAGGTGCCTAGTGCAAGACTGCATAGCGAACATCTTCCCTGTTTCGCGAATAAGAAAACTTGTTCCAACAGCATATGATGTCAAATGTGCCCTGAAGATTATCTGTGTTGAACAGTTTTTGCACACCCTCAAGTCACCAAGCTATGAAGTGGATGACAGCCTCTATCTCACCCACCTTATTGGTTATAGCCTCAAAGGCAAACCATCAGAGTCAGAAGATGATAATGAAAAGCGGGAGGACTTGTTTGAAGACGTCACAGATGTGGCGTGTGATATCCTGCCTAATTTCGAAGAATTTTTGTCAATGTTCTCTTGAAGGTATCGGGTGACTATCAGCCGTGTAGAAATATGCTGGTGGGAACTGATGATGGCAACTACAACATTTTCCATTACCTGAAAGAATATGTTAAGAGTGTTCATAACGTTCTCCGGCAAAGCAATGTTGTAATGAGTGTTCTTTTGCTATATGAAAAGCGATTCAAACGTTTTGTCACTACTGAAACTGTGTTAGATTTGAAGGCACCACACAGGTCTATTTGCAAGTGTTATTTAAAGAAACAAAGAGTCCATGTTTGTTGCAAGTGATCAACACCAAAAAAAGGTGAGCAAAACGTTTTTTTAGAGAAGTGTGGGCGCACACGCTCAAAAATTCATCGGCGACAACAGAAGGCAAGGAATATTTCAGAACTCTCAAGTAAAGCGTGTGCTGATATAATTCTTGAGTGAAGTATGCAGAGTGTTTCAGTTACCTTCCGCCAAGCTTTAAAAATACGAAGCGTGGAAGCTTGGGCAAGTTAGTAGGACATAACTGAATGCAGGAACAGCGCAACCTAGAAGTAGTTACTTCGTAACTACGGAAGCGAAAAAAAACAAGGACAGAAAAGAGCGTTGACTTTCAACAAGATTTAATATCGGAGTGGTGTACATATATAGGTGAAAAATGAGAAAATTGGGCATGCGTAGAAGGGTGCAGGAACAACCACTGCGATACAATGTCAGCGAAACGCTTGTCTCTTGTTGAATTGGCTGAAAAACAAATACATATGTAACTTAAAAAAGATCGAGATACGCAATCTCCTTTTGCAACTACGCAACCGATATGCAACTTACACATTCGCCGTCAAACTTGTTTATTTGATAAGCTTCAATTATCTCACGCGTGGCCTGCCACGCGTGAGATAATTGTCGGTTCTTACTCAATGTGTCAACTGAGAACACACGTGAACTTTAGTTTTTACAACTGTAGGTGTCGTATTGCGTTTTTAGAAGTTGTATCGTTCACACGGAAGAACAATAAACTTTTTCTTCTTATAGGACTTAGTGTGTATGTATAGTATGGTGTGCGCTCGCTGCGTGTTAGTTGTGTTCAATTTACGTACACGATCGCATATAAAATACAGTCGTGCCTTCTTATCGATGTGAAGTACGTGAAGTACTAGGCTGGCGTTGCGCGGAATAGCTACGAAGCAAGCCCTCAAACCGTGCATTTCCCACTGACACTATATACGAGCAAAGAACTGCTCAACGGCCCGTAGATCGGGATATCTGGCTAAGATCGAGAATAAAAAAGGTCTTACGGCAAGCCGAATGCGTAAGTCACTGCCGGGTACGTTCGAATACGATGATGCCGGGGCTCAATGATTTTCATAATAACACGTACCGGTGCTTTCTGTGCTGTTGCACAAAAACACTCCACTAAGTATTCCAGCACGCCGCACTCGTACCTGCCATGCACTAAATGTCTGGGGAAGGTGTGCTCGCCACATTTTACTGTAGGCAAACCATACATTACACTCTAAAAATTTTACACCCATAAGGGTGTATTTGTTTTGTCCTATGGGCTACACCCTTTAGGGTGTCTAGGAACACTCTAAACAATAAGGTGCTTAGAAACACCTTGAAACCGTAGGGTGTAAAGAAACGTTACACCCTAATTTATTAGGTGTTTATGAACACCCCTAAACTATGGGTGTTGGATGAAGCTGAACCCATGCAAGTGGGGTGTACACTGAAAACCTCCTTGAAACGATGGCAGTTATATAGATGAGCATACTTGATCGATTGAAGCGCAATTAATGGGCAACAAAAGCAGGCACACAGCAGGTGACGCTTAGACTTATGTGTTGAGGAGAGCCGTTCACAGCACTTCATTCCATCAAATATTGTCACGGGGTCGTGACGTGGCCGAAGACAGGAGACTTCGTGTTGGGATTTAACTGTTTATTTGGGTGAACCTGTGCCCGATAAACGGAAAGTCCAATTACAGCAGCTGTCTCGCACAGATAGCAGTCTCGGACTGATAGCGGCGAACGGAGCGTCGGCCTTCGATCAACAACTGACAAGCGGCGAAGCGCGTCGGCATTTATACTCTTGCCGTCGAATGTTCTAGCGTTATCGCTGGCGGTGGCGTAGGTTCCAGAACAATCTGTACCGTTCACACAGTGGGCGTGATCTTATCGAAATGATCTACTACAGTCCGGAACCTTCTCGAAAACTGCAGGCGTGGTTTGCGCTCAGAATCGTGTGGTGTTTTGGGACGATAACAAAAACTTGGGAAATAGAACTTGGCATTGCCCCCCTCTGAAAAAAGGCATCGTCCCGATGCTTTAACTAAAGATGAAGGTACAATAATAATGCAAAAAAGTACAATGAATAAATTGCGATATAACAATAATACAAAAAAACACTGGTTCAGTTTGTTAACGCGCATGAAACGGCTTGAGGCGCGCGACATGGACGACTTCAGGTCGCGATCGGCGTCGTTGAGAGTTCGTGATGCCGTCGGGGACAACCTCGTAATCAAGTGGGCCGAAACGTCGAACCACCCTGTACGGTCCGAAGTACCGTCGCAGAAGCTTTTCACTGAGTCCACGTCGGAGTATCGGCGTCCACACCCAAACACGTTCACCGGGCTGGTATTCCACGAAGCTTCGTCGAAGGTTGTAACGGTGGCTGACGGTCGTCTGTTGATTCTTGATACGGAGACGCGCAAGTTGTCGGGCTTCTTCGGCGCGTTGAAGGTACTCGCTCACATCAAGGTTTTCTTCGTCGGTGACGTTGGGTAACATGGCATCGAGCATCGTTGCCGGGCTCCTTCCGTAGACCAATTTGTATGGAGATATCTGCGTCGTCTCCTGCACCGCCGTGTTATCTGCGAAGGTCACATACGGAAGAATGGCGTCCCACGTCTTGTGTTCAACATCGACGTACATTGACAGCATGTCGGCGATCGTCTTGTTAAGCCGCTCGGTGAGGCCATCGGTCTATGGGTGGTACGCTGTCGTCCGGCGGTGGTTTGTCTGGCTGTATACCAAGATCGCTTGAGTTAGGCCAGCAGTTGATGCCATTCCTCTGTCGGTGATAAGGACCTCTGGGGCGCCGTGACGTTGGACGATATTTTCGACGAAGAGCTTAGCTACCTCGGATGCACTGCCTTTTGGCAGGGCTTTTGTCTTGGCGTAGCGGGTGAGGTAGTCGGTAGCTACCACAATCTACTTGTTTCCGAAAGCCGACGTCGGGAACGGCCCCAGTAGGTCCATACCAATGTGCTGGAAAGGTCGGCAAGATAGATCAATTGGCTGCAGAAGTCCCGCTGGCCTTGTCAGCGGTGTCTTGCGTCGCTGACAGTCCCGGCATGTTCTCGCATAACGAGTGACGTCGGTGGTAAGACGTGGCCAGTTGAACCTTTCTTGTATCCTCGCGAGCGTGCGAGAAACACCGAGGTGCCCTGCCGTCGGATCGTCGTGCAGGGCCTGCAGGAGTTCTGGTCGCAGAGCTGAAGGCACCACAAGGAGGTACTTAGCTCGAAGCGGTGAAAAGTTTTAGATGCGGAAGCATCTTATACTCGCGCCTTGTAGTGCGCCGTCCGCGGAGTCCGCACCGCTTCTCGAACATTCGACAGCTGACGGCGCGCATGCGCCGTCGCGCCGTCGCCCACCCTCTGTGCCGCGCGCGCTTCTCCTTCGAGAACATTCGACAGCTGACAGCGCATGCGCCGTCGCGCTGTATATTGTCACGGGGTCGTGACGTGGCCGAAGACAGGAGACTTCGTGTTGGGATTTAACTGTTTATTAGGGCGAACCTGTGCCCGGTAAACGGAAAGTCCAATTACAGCAGCAGTCTCGCACAGATAGCAGTCTCGGACTGATAGCGGCGAACGGAGCGTCGGCCTTCGATCAACTACTGACAAGCGGCGAAGCGCGTCGGCATTTATACTCTTGCCGTCGAATGTTCTAGCGTTATCGCTGGCGTTGGCGTAGGTTCCAGAACAATCTGTACCGTTCGCACAGTGGGCGTGATCTTATCGAAATAATCTACTACAGTCCGGAACCTTCTAGAAAACTGCAGGCGCGGTTTGCGCTGAGAATCATGCGGTGTTTTCGGACGATAACAAAAACTTGGGAAATGGAACGTGGCATTGCCCCCCTCTGAAAAAAGGCATCGTCCCGATGCTTTAACTAAAGATGAAAGTACAATAATAATGCAACAAAGTACAATGAATAAATTACGATACAACAATAATACAAAAAACACTAGTTCAGTTTGTTAACGCGCATGAAACGGCTTGAGGCGCGCGACATGGACGACTTCAGGTCGCGATCGGCGTCGTTGAGAGTTCGTGATGCCGTCGGGGACAACCTTCGTGATGAGTTCGTGATGCCGTCGGGTAGCCCTTGCTGTCGGCGGCTTGTTCGCTGCTCCTGGTTGGCGTCGGTGTCTTCTCCGCGACGTGGGCTGGGTTCACGGCTTGACGGGGGCGTCCGGTACATGAACGAAGCAGCACCTCCACCAGATGTCACAGGGTCGTGACGTGGCCGAAGACAGGAGACTTCGTGTTGGGATTTAACTGTTTATTAGGGCGAACCTGTGCCCGGTAAACGGAAAGTCCAATTACAGCAGCAGTCTCGCACAGATAGCAGTCTCGGACTGATAGCGGCGAACGGAGCGTCGGCCTTCGATCAACTACTGACAAGCGGCGAAGCGCGTCGGCATTTATACTCTTGCCGTCGAATGTTCTAGCGTTATCGCTGGCGTTGGCGTAGGTTCCAGAACAATCTGTACCGTTCGCACAGTGGGCGTGATCTTATCGAAATAATCTACTACAGTCCGGAACCTTCTAGAAAACTGCAGGCGCGGTTTGCGCTGAGAATCATGCGGTGTTTTCGGACGATAACAAAAACTTGGGAAATGGAACGTGGCATATATACTCAAGGTCGGCGCTCGCTCGCTCAGTTGCCGCTCGTTCGTTGGTTTGTACGGCGCGTCGACGTCCAAGGTCGCGGTGAAATGAATTCCAACGAATCCACAAACACAATGATCGACGTCCCTTCGAGCAGCGCCGCCCTTTCGCATACGTGTGTACGTGTTCACTCATTTAACACCCCCTCCTACAACCACGTTAGCCAATTTAGCCATCGACCCAAGTAAGTCGCAATTTAACACCCCATTTCACAACCACGTTAACCAATTTAGCCATCGACCCAAGTAAGTCGCACTTTAACACCCCGCTAACCAATTATATGCTCCGCATCCTCCTCAGTGTTCCCCCGAGGGAAGCTGCGGGCAATTTTTTTTTCTTTTGTAGAAGACCGTTTCGTAGAAAGAACTACGCAAGTGCGCGCTTGAATACCTTCGGGACTTCGGCGGTCCTGCCTTCGAGGTATTCTATTAGGGCGAGAGGTACGGGGATCGATACTTCCGTCTGTCGACGGAAGTGTGATGGGGCGGCGTTTTAGCGTAGACGGGGAGGAGCGTTGTGGCGCAGGGCAGCGGCGTAGCTCATAGCTTCCGGCTCGGGCAGCGGTGCGTGGGGAAATTGAAGCGATTGCCGAACTTCTTCTCGCACAATGTCGGCGATTGAATCCACCTGAGGCTGCGCCGAAGGCAACAGCTTACGCAGCTCTTCCCGCACGATCGCTCGGATCGTTTTACGCAGGTCTGCAGAGTTACTGGCTTGAGCAGCAGCGCAGTCTGCAGTCAGGCGACGATTATACTGTCTGGTGAGCATGTCGAGGGTCTTTTCGATAGTGGTCGTTTCGGCTACAAATTCTTGGACGGTTTTCGGTAGGTTTCTCATCAGTCCCGCGAAGAGCTCCTGTTTGACCCCTCGCATGAGGAAACGAACTTTTTTCTCCTCAGGCATGTCTGGGTCAGCGTGACGGAATAGTCGGGTCATTTCTTCTGTGAAAATGGCGACATTTTCATTTGGTAGCTGAACTCGGGTCTCTAATAAAGCAGCGGCCCTCTCTTTGCGAGCGACGCTCGCGAACTTTTGCAGGAATGCGCCGCAGAAAACATCCCACGTTCGGAGCGTGGACTCTCGATCTTCGAGCCAGGTCCTTGCGGTGTCTTCCAAATAGAACAACACACGACGCAGCTTTTCGTCTTGGTCCCAGTGGTTGAGGGCGGCCACACGGTCATAAGTTTCTAGCCAGGACTCCGGGTCTTCGAACGATGACCCATGGAAAATTGGTGGTTCCCTGGGTTGATGCATGACCATCATGGGCTGGGACGCTGCGGTTGTCATTGTTGCTGCAGTCGCGGTCATGGCCTTGGTCTTCCGCGCCTTGTCTTGTAGAAGCCCGTACTCCGGTGGTAGCCCTCGCAGTCGGCGGCTTGTTCGCTGTTCCTGGTTGGCGTCGGTGTCTTCTCCGCGACGTGGGCTGGGTTCACGGCTTGACGGGGGCGTCCGGTACATGAACGAAGCAGCACCTCCACCAGATGTCACGGGGTCGTGACGTGGCCGAAGACAGGAGACTTCGTGTTGGAATTTAACTGTTTATTTGGGTGAACCTGTGCCCGGTAAACGGAAAGTCCAAATACAGCAGCAGTCTCGCACAGATAGCAGTCTCGGACTGATAGCGGCGAACGGAGCGTCGGCCTTCGATCAACAACTGACAAGCGGCGAAGCGCGTCGGTATTTATACTCTTGCCGTCGAATGTTCTAGCGTTATCGCTGGCGGTGGCGTAGGTTCCAGAACAATCTGTACCGTTCACACAGTGGGCGTGATCTTATCGAAATGATCTACTACAGTCCGGAACCTTCTCGAAAACTGCAGGCGCGGTTTGCGCTGAGAATCGTGCGGTGTTTTGGGACGATAACAAAAACTTGGGAAATGGAACGTGGCAATATGCATCACCAACTGGCCCAAGCCTCAATTGTTCTCAGGGAGAAGCATATATGAACCTTCTCTGCGGCTGACAGGGAAGAAAAAAGACACTGGTGTCACCCACTGCACCTACACAGTAGAAATTTTTACACCCTGAAGGGTGTAAATGAGCTTGTCCCTATGGACGACACCCTAAGGGTGTTAATTCAGCACCTTCCGAAAAGGGTGCTTTTTCATGCACCCTTAGAATAGGGTGTACATGTAAAAACTGTAGGGTGTTACAAAAACACCCTTAAGGAAGGGTGCCTTAGATGACCATCACTTTTTTAGCACCCTCTCAGGGGGGAGCAAGAAGGGTGCACAAGGGTGTTGAGTGCCCATAACAGGGGTGCCAGTATTATTTTAGACTGCACTAATAGATATCAGCATGTACTGATTACACACTACTTGAAGAAAGTGGTCCTGATTATCAATGGTGCGCCACCTGTCGAGCTCCATTCATTGCCTGTGGGCAAAAATATAAACACGTACAGTCGTGTATGAACTTCTGCTGGATCTATATATACTTCACAGTATATGCATAATGCACGTTACAGAAAACTAAGCCTTGCTGCCCTTGCATATTGCATTTAATTAATATGCAATTAAAGCTTATAAACTTTTCTTCTACCACACAACTTTTTCACCAGATGTGTAACATGTTGACGTATACGTACGCTACACACACAACACCTCAAATGTTTATTATATTTTTTCAGTTTCACTTTATTGACAATTCTTTGAAACATACAATTACAGTGGTTCAGTTTAGTATACTGCTTCAAGTACATAGAGATCACAAATGAAATATACGCTAATATATCCCTATAGTTCTTTCAAGTATCTACAATCCCAGTGGTTTCAGTTTACTACTCCTTCATGAATACAATCAGTTAATAGGAATGAAATACAGGCAGATCTATACTTATAATTTTTTCAAATATATACAATCACTATGATTTCATTATATACGCATTCATGTAAACAATCGTTTCCAAGAAGTGATGCACACAAAAATATATATGGATAGTGTTTTCAAATGTATACAATCACAGTGGTTTAAGCTTTGTATTCCTGGATGTATAACATTTGGTTATGAGAAATGATGTACATGCAAACATATATGGGTTTTCGCACATATAACTTTAGCGAATACTTTAAAACCAATACAATGATGAGAAACAGAATAAGCTAGAAACGAACACAAAACTGAGTCAGCACACAAAAAACAAGAGGGGTAATGCATAATAACGGCTAATGACACAGCTGGGTCATTTTATGCCAAATGTCCCAGCCATTTTGGTAACCATCTCAAATGTATTCAAAAAACTCGTGCTGCATTGAAAATAGTGAACTTCTGGAATATTTAGGAGAGGAAAAATGTTTGGTCATGTGGCTGCCTTCTGAACTTCCTGGAATGCCGTCTAGGTGTTGTATGTGAAAAATTTTATTTTAAAAGCATCGCTCCTTCTTTCTATACAAAACTCGGTCTACGTGTTACGTAACAAGAGTTTAATTCGGGCGAGTTGGTTCATCGTGGTTGTGTGCTAGTCACAGCGCGACAACTTCAGGAAGAGACAGAAAGGACAGGAAAGAGCACCGACTGTCAACAGATTTTAATGAGTGTGCTACGAGCGCTTTTATACAAAGTATAAGAACCGTGCTCATGCGCGACGACACGTGTTACCACTACAAAATAATCTTAACTGAGAAAAGAATACTCCCTCTCGGAAAGGATAAGTGAACGTGTAGTGATGCACTGATCATTGGTTTACCTGATAAAAAATACTTCTACAACGTTAAAGTGGCATTAAGTAAACCTATTCACGTGACGAATGGTGCAAGATTGACTATTCCTGTTGCTGTTTAGTACACACGTTTTTGAAAGCTTGCAAGGGGTGGAAAACAACACGTTAATATCATATCTGCTGGCTATTTTTTTAATTGGGAGACATGTGATGTGGTATAACATGCAAAGGTTTTGGTCATTGTTTTTTTTTGTTGGTCCTGTCTTCTTTAACTTTACTTTCTGCAGAAGGGTTTCGCAAGCGAGTGTGATGATTCTGTTGGTATATCCAGCATCTTTTAGTCTTTTAATCTGGTTTTTAAGCCTGACCTCACCGTTGTGTTAACATGACTTCTGAAGGTTGGCCTGAATACATGTGGTATCAATTCCTTTTTTTGCTAATTTTGAATGCCCACTATCAAAAGGCAGTACATTCTTAGCCCTCCTGGGCTGATAACACCAACCAATACCTCAACAGCATCATCACACTCGTTTGCGAAACCCTCCTGCAGAAAGTAAAGTTAAAGGAAACAGGACCAAAAGAAAAACAGAATGACCAATGACCTTTGCATGTTACATCGTACTACATACATAAGGCGTCTCACAATTTTAGGAAAAGTGCCAGCAGATATGGCATTGTTGTTTTCTACCCCTTGCAAGCTTTCAAAAGTGCATGTACTTACAGCAACAGGAATAGTCAATCTTGCACCATTCGTCACTAGAATAGGTTTACTGAATGCCAATCTAATGTGTATGAGATACCGCTAACATGTGGAAAAGTAAACATAGGACAAACTGGGCAATGCTTCAATTATCGAGCAAGACAGCATGCTTTAAATGAATGTTAAGAATGGCTATAGTAGTCTCATGGCCGGACACCGTAAAGTATGTAAGTGCAGTCCTAGGTTTCATAAAACACGGTTTTTGAAAAAAAGCAAGCAGAAAGAATGAGAGATTTTAGAACTTTTTATCAGGGAGGCCAATGATCAATGCATCAGTACACCTTCACTTATCTTTTCCGAAAAAGGGTATTCTTTTCTCGGTTAAAATTATTTTGTCGTGGTCACACATGTGTTGTTGCAGATGAGCCCTGTTCTTGTGCTCAGTATAAAAACGCTCGTAGCACCTCCAATAAAATTCAGTTGACAGCGCTCTTTCCTGTCCATTTTGCGATAAGATTTTTATTATAGAAATAATTTTATTTTCTTACAGTTTACTTTAATGATGAGTTTTAATTGTATCACAACATGAAGCAAATTGCATCTCAATACGGACAAAAATCACGATTTTGTGAAATTTGTGATATTTTCTCATATATTTCAGCAGCTTGAGAGGTCTAAAGATATTTTTTTCCTCAAAATATACTTTCTGTTGAGTAGGTATTCACTGCTCAGATATTCATACAAAGTGCAATATTGCGATAAAAAATGCAAACATTACACATTTTGGCTTTATTCTTGGAAACAAATGTGGCGAAAAAATTGCACTATTATTATTGAGCTTCAAATACCTTACAGAAGCACATTTACTTAACAGGTAGACCAAATTGGCTTTAGAAAAAATAATCGGTAGTTTTAAAACGAAATTTTCCACAAACAGCACACAGACGGCATTATGCCAGGAAGTTATAAGCCAGCCACATGAACAAAACTTTTTTTCTCACTGAAATATTCCAGCTGTTCACTGTTTTCAACGCAGTAAGTCAGCACAATTTTTTTTTCAAATACAATTCAGATGGTTGCCAAAGTGGCTGAGACATTTGGCATGGAATGATCCAGCTATATTTAAGCAAAATAACTTACACAAATAACAATATTTGTTCATCTACCATGACCACACTAGAAAAAGTTCTTCAGGCATTGTGACACTAAAATTTTCAGTGTCGTACTGCCTGAACAACTTGTTTGATAAACGCCGAATCACGCCAAGAAAAAGCTGCTCTATCACGGTGGTTGTTAAACCCCTTGCGGCCGTAGACAATGTTGAAAATAAAAAAATCAACTCATCAGTGCTGTCACTCCTTCTTCGTCATTACTGACACGGAAGATATTTTGGTCATCCACGTGGAGGTTCAGGAACAAGGCTTGCTCTAGGCGGGGGCTGGGGTATACCACGTAGGACGTCAGCGGCACCCTCTCGTCCTGTAGTAAGAGCAAATATTACTTCTCATAAAATGATGTTCGTGCTGTTCTGGCAGCACCATATATAAAGAATCTGTAGTGTGTATCCTTTGAAATGGCGTGTAATTGACATTACACTGAACTCGAACCATACAAACCATACATTCCAATAATTTCGTATGATAAGGATAAGATAGTATCCAGCATACAGAAAATTCCCGAATTGAGCTGAAGTGTAAGACTACGCTCGAAAATGACACATATGAAAGCCTGAACTCATCTAAGAATCAAATTTCTTATAGGGTAGTGAGCCAGTGTGAAAAACAGTTCTTAAAGTACAACGTTCAGAACATGTAGCATTAATCAGAACGCACAAGAAACTTACCTCTCCATGTACAAACAGTGAAGGCATCTCTGCTTTCTCTTTTACATGAGAACAAATGATCTTGGGCATGGCTCTAGCGAAGAGGTCTGCAAAAAAAGTAAAAGATTTACTGGCTTTAATCACGCTTCTAACAATTTGAGCAATTGTGACAATTCAGCAATCAGTGCAATTCTGGCTGCCTCTATAAGGGCATCAAAAATGAGCAATTTTCCGTTCTTTCTACCCTCACAAGAAGCTCCGTCCATGGCATCTAATCTAAATTTGACGCTGTGCTTCCTATTCGCCTGCTTTCTAGAGGTAGGCCTGCAAACATGTATTTCGTGAGTGCTATTCGAAAACATACAGTGTGCTTCAGTGAGCCATGGCACAGCCTAGAATGGACACTTGCTTAATTTTTACATGACAGTAAATAGTAAATAGTCTACAATAAGAATTTGATAGTTGTGGTATTTTTCACTTCATTTTCAATTTTCAGTGAAAATGCTGTCATCCCTCATTAGAGTGCATAAGTTTTTGGCATGTACAGAATTAGTTGTGTGCTTCTCGGATAGCACATACTTTCATCCTAGAGGTAGGATCCCTGCTTTAGCTGTCTTGTCCATAAACCCTGGCCCAATTTTTATATTTGGTCATCGAATCACAACCTGTAGTTATTTTAACACATGACTGCCTCAGCAGTAAACACAGTCTTGCATATGTTGCCTAATTATTCTAGTCATTTCTGTTTTTAAAAGGACTTCAAACATATCTGCTGAAACACTCTACATGTTGGACACGGTACAAGCAACGAAAAGTTCTTGGTGTGTTGCTGAAGCCAACATTTTAATAAGTTTGCTTTTCAAAATCTTGGCTCCAGCGCCAGCTCATGTTCCAAGGGTCCTCCCATGAACTTCTACCTTATTTAAATTCAGAAGTAACGGTCATGAGACAGTCTTAAGCTGAATTTTCCTGAATGTGTTAGTGTGTGTCAGTAGACGCGGCACATCACTCACGAGCGATGCATTTCTAGACTTGTTCATTTGCAAGTGCGCAAAATTAAGCAATTCTGTTTATTAGTGTATTAAGCGGAGAAAATTTAAATTCGTTTGTGAGGTGATGTTTCCAAATTAATATTTTTAGTAATTAGGCTTAATTTTGATCACGATATAGCTCCGGAAATATTACACCTGTCCTGATGAAACCTGAGCGGCGACAGGTCTACTACTAGGACTTTGCCCTGTATGAGTTAGAAGTTTCCGGGTAGGTTATTACCAAAGTTAAAAGCGATCGTAAGAAAAAAAAACGTGGTCCGAGGCTTTGATTTGACGGGCGTACCTTTTGCCCGAACAGTGAGCCACCCTCCTCCTCTGAGCGAGGGCGAGGGAAGACGCGGGCGCCTCACGTTTATCAGCGTTTCTCTTTAACTTCTTTCTAACTGCATACCTTTTAATTGGCTAAAGCTATTGAAATACTTTTTTCACAAGAAGAAGCAGATTGTCATGTTCTAAAGGTAGGTTTCAGCGGTGCATCAGTCAAGTTTGTGGTTATTTTTATTAAAATGTTTTAATGAAAGAAGATTTCTGCTGATTACCCCCTTAATTAAGGGCCTAGAGAGTACGGAGTTGGGCCTCCGGTTAGCCTATGGGGCGCTGTTTCTAGTTCCGGTACTATCACTCCTGTCCTGATGAAACTTGAGCGGCGACAGGTCTAACACTAGGGCTTTGCACTGTATGAGTTAGAAGTTTCCCGGTAGGTTATTACCAAAGTTAAAAGCAATCGTAAGAAAAAAAAAACACGTGGTCCAAGACTTCGATCTGACGGGCGTACCTTTATTCCGAGCAGTGAGCCACCCTCCTCCTGAGCGAGGGCGAGGGAAGACGCGGGCGCCACACGTTTATTAGCGGTTCTCGTTCAATTCTTTCTAACTCGGTATCTTCCGGTTACCTTAAGCTATCAAAAATATTTTTACACGACAAAAACCGGATTGTTTTGTTCTAAAAGAAGATATTAGCTATTTTTTGGTGGCATTTGTAGCTCCTTTTGAAAAATGGTTTTAATCAAATGAGATTTTTGCTGCTTACCACCTTAATTAAGGGCCTAGAGTGTACGGAATGGGGCCTCCTGGTAGCCTATGGGGTGCTGTTTATTATTATAATAAGCGGACAAAATTTAAATGCGTTTGCAAGGTGATATTACCAATTTAATCTTTTGAGTGATCAGGCTTAATTTTGATTGCTTATTAACTCTGGAACTAATAAACGTAGTCTGATCAAACTTCAGCAGCGTCAGGTCTACCCTAAGGACTTTCAACTTTATAAGTAAGAAGTTTCCCGGTAGAATATTAACGAAGCTACAAGCGATCGTAAAAAACACGTGGTCCGACTGTTGTTGTTTTCACAGATTCACACTGTTTTCCGCCCCTAAAATTCAAATTTTCGTTTGTAATAGCAGTATTTGTAGCGGTTGAACTCCTTGTATTTTCACGAACAAATAGACACCACTCTGACCCTCCTAGAACCAAAATTGCTAAAGTTATAGGTAGATATGTGCAGAGCTCGCTCACCCGTGCTGCTGACGCGGCCGCTGTGCTAAAAACCCCGCTGTATGATTACTACCTACGAAAACAGTACACTCACCGTTAACAGGCCCACGTTGTCCGCGTCCGCCGCTCCATGAATATTCCTAATCCGAGCGTCACTTCGAACATGGTGTCATGCGTGACCACCATTGAAGATGCGCCTGTTCCCTAGAACTCGCACAGTGACCACGACCCCAGACCAACGCAACGCATTTGAAAGACGGTCAGACTGAGAGAGAGCAATGTAGAGAGAGAGGAGGAGGAGGCACTGGCGGCATAGAGAAAGAACCTTTTTTTTATTTCTCTATGCTGGCGGCGGCGCCGCAGCTGTCGATGCAGGTGTTCGGTGACGCAACTATTCGCTTATCTACACCGCCGTCGTGGGGGCGGGGGGGACGGTTGATCCGGGTGAGTGGGGGGGGGCAAACCCGCCAAGACGGCGCCGAAAGGCAAACGCTGTGGTGCATAGGGCGGGCGGCGGTTCCACGCGGAAGGCAATCGAATTGAGCTTCAAGGATGACTCCTTCTAAATGGCAACTCTCCTTCCGCACAGCGGCGCAGGTTATTTACCAGCCTTGTGTTGAACACTACGAAGCACCTTAAACACTACGAAGCAGTGCCCCCCTCCCGCGCACCCTAATACTTACATAAACACCTTAAACACTACTTAAACACTACTTAAACACCTTAAACACTAAACACCTTAAACACTACGAAGCAGTGCCCCCCTCCCACGCGCGCACACGCACACACACACACACACACATGAAATTCGAGGGCGCACGGGCTGATACACACACATACTTATTCACAGGCGCACACACATACACGTATACACACATACGGCCACACGCACACGCGACCGTAAAAGCACGCCTGCATGGGCGTACACATGTGCACAGGTACGCTTAACACAAGCACGGACTCGCACATACACGCGCACGCACACATGCACGGGTGTACACAAAACCGCGCTTACACACGAACACATGCGCAGGCTCACGCACACACACCCATACTGGGGCGAACATTATGTTCCTGTATATATTCCATAGCAAACATGTAGCTTATATTCAACGCTAAGGGAAGCTTTCGTAACATGGATTGCAGTTAATTGCCATCATAGATGAAACGCGATTTTTTCTGCTGGCATTCTGCTGTATTCGGAGAGCACCTTCACAAATTCTAAGTCAATTAGGCCTTCATTTAACGCAAGGTCCACATATTCGTGCAGTAGCTACGCTGCTCGGCCGCCAATTCGAAGGTCGTGGGTTTGATTCCGGCCGTGGCAGTCGAATTAAGAAGGAGGCGAAATGGTAGAAGCCTGTGCACTGTGCGATATCAGCGCTCATTAAAGAACACTAAATGGTCAAAATCTCTGACGCTTACCACTACGACGACCCTCATAATCATATCGAGGTTTTTGAGACGTAAAAGCCCAAATATTATAAATATGTGTTCTTCTTATGCTGAATATTCCATCTGATGAATCGTCACCTACACCCTTCTCAGGCACAAAAGCACCCTTAGAGCCTCTTTTAGGGTGCTATCGAGGCAAGCACCCAAACAAAAGGGTGCTTTTTTTCAATCGACCATTTATGGGTGTTAAAGGGTGTTGCATAGGGTGATTTCTCGTAAAAGCACCCTTTTTACACCATTTTTGGCTGTAAAAATTTTTACTGTGTATACCTGCATGCATGCAGCTCATAAAATAAGGTGCCGTGGTCTTGAATGAGCTGCATAAGACCAGTGTGTATATGTGTAGGTAGACTGGGCCGAAAACGACAAAGTGGGACGCGAGAGGCACTTACACGCACGCACGCACACACACGTACACCACAGTAGTGCAAGCAGTAACCTATAGCGTGAGGTCCAACCGAACATAACGCCGAAGCAAAAAACAATTTTAAGCCCATATGTTAACATCTGCCTTTATTATAGAAAAACTGCAAATCGGAGAAACAGGGCTCTGATGGCATTCTGCACAATTTTGAAATATGTCATGGGACCAAGTTTCTTTCTCTATATATTAAAAATTCATTGTTTTCAATACAATAAATCTCCACAACTTTCAAAAATATTTGTGCTAGTCGGGCAAACGACTGAGACGTATGGCGTTTGATTGACACCTATACAATAGGAAAAAAACCAATAGAAATAGTAAGCGAGTTTCTGGAGTCACATTTACAACCTTTTACATCTCGCAGTATAAATTTCGACATTAAAAAAGAGAACATTCAACAAGGTAGTGTAATTGTAGTTGTATTAATGTATAGTCAGTGTTGGTATACTTTTAACTGCAAAACCACTCGTCACTGCTGCTTGCACAATCATCTTCAGCTGCTGAGATGAGTGGTGTCTTCGAGAGAAGTGGGGCGAAGCTGTTCTTTCTGTACAGAAAATTCAATCCCGGAAACCTAAAACAAGTACACAAGGAACAATGACTGAAATTTCCCAAAGAGTGCAACATACAGTGTGCACCATGCATAACTAACTGCCTTATTATGTGTAAGTATAAATTGAGTGCATAGCAAGCATATTCAAAGGCATCGGGCTCCACTGCAGTGAGAAATGCTAGAAAAGGTATGCTGAGCAATAAACGCAATAAAAAGCGCTGTGGCAGAATCATTATACCTTTCGTGCCATAGATATGAACCTTACTTTACGCTTTCAGCTTGCTCGCGCAGGCAAATAAAAAGGTGCTGCTCCAAGTTGATAATGTTCTATTAGCTGCATGCAACGACCAATCTAAATTAATGTCAAGTTCTATGCTTAAGTATGCATCAACACAGCTGCACGTGTATTTCTGCAGATCTACCATGGTACTCATTCTATTAGTTTATTAAAAGGAATACAGTACGACGGGCAGCAACCTATACATATTTTATCTGTGTTGCACAACAGCACAATGCCACTAAGCATACATGACGGTATGCGCATTGAGAAGGTATTCAGTGCAGGTAACTTGTAAAATTAGGCATTGTACAGTTACGTGTTAAAATGCGAATGATACTAGTGTTTTCGGACTGGCTCACATTGACACGATTATATAATGGAAGAATCGGCTATTGGGTCATTCCACATCAGACGTCTCAGCCAGTTTGGTGACCACCGCAAATGTCTTCGAAAAAAAAAATCGCGCTGATTTTACTGCATTAAAAAAGGTAACTGCTAGAATATTTCGCAAATAATTTATTGTTCACGTGGCTGCCTCCTCAACTTCCCGGAATCTCGTCTGGATGTTTGTTAAAAAAATATTTCATAAGTATCTCTTTTTTCGTGCCAAATTTGGTCTACAAGTTAAGTGAAGGGCTTGCGTAAATTGTTTGAAGCTCAGTAATATTGTTACCATTTTTCGACCACATACGCCTCAAATAATTTAGCCGAAAAGTGTTATATCTGCATTTCTCTATATCAATACTGCACTTTGAATGAATATCTGAGGAGTGAATCCTTAATCCACATATGGTATATTGAGAGGAAAAATATTTTAGACCTCTCAAGCTGTCAAACTTTACGAGAAAAAATCGCGAATTTCACAAAATAATTGATTGTCTCTAATGGGACGCAACTTGCACCATGCGCTGGTTGAAATAAAATAGACTTTGTACCTAAATCAAAGCAAATAAACAGTTCTTTTTATGTGCCAAATTATGTCATAGCAAGTTATGTTTTGAGAAAAAAATCACGGCATATCTACGGAGTGAATGATGATGAGTGGGGCGTAGCGTTTGTCCGTCCGGACGCACAAACGGGTGGACAGACAGTCTGACGCCAGTATGTACAAAAATAAAGATGGACGGACTCACGGACAGACCGACACACGGAAGCCCGGACGGATGGATGCACAGACGAACGGGCGAAAGCACAAATGTACGGACGAACGATTCGCCCCACGAATCATCATTTTGTCCGTGTATATGTTGTGAAAACCACTAACGCTATCTATTGTGCAACTAATCAAGTCGCTACATAATACTAATACGATTACAGAGGAGGGAACCACCCACGGCCTCAACAACTTTGCCCCTAAATGATTTTTGAAGTTCCAAGTTTCCCGTTCGCCATTTGGTCATACAGCAGCCGACGCCTCGAAGTTCCCCATTGCCGTTGATGGGAAAATTCAAAAATAATTTTATTCCTTCTAATAGAAATTATAATGATGACACTTGTCACAAAGAACTGTTTATTTTACTTTCAGCTCAGGTAAAAGGAGATCTTAATTGGACACCACGTGGTGCAAATTGCGTCTCAATACGGACAAAAATGACAATTCTGTGAAATGAGCGATTTTTTCTCGTAGAGGTTAACAGCTTAAGATGTCTAAAAATAATGTTTCATGAAAATACCTTTTCTGTGAAGTAAGTATTCATACACATACAGCTCGGATATTCATACAAAGTGCAGTATAGCAATGAGAAAATGCTAACATAACACTTTTTGGCTAAATTCTTGCAGACGTATGTGACCGAAAATTTGTATAATATTGCTGAGTTTAATTAACATGTACCAAAATTGGTATAAAAATGGTGCGGTACTTGTAATTTTTTTTCGCAAACAACACTCAAGCAGCAGTCTGAAAAGTTTGAAAGGCAACCACGTGACCAAAAACTTTTTTTCCTCCGAAATATTCAAGCAGTTCACTGTTTTCAGTGCACTAAATCAGCACGATTTTTCTTTTTTCAAACACATTTGCCATAGCCGCGAAATTGGCTGGGAAATGTCGTGTAAAGTGACCCTGTTACCTTCACTCAATGACCATTGCATACTGCTGAATTAAGGCCATTTCTTTCAATCATGCTCTCAGGGTGAAAAAGCACAACTCCTTCCCTGTGCAGGGTAGGCTGTTCAGTGGCTGTGCGTGTTGTGTTCCCAGATAGATATGCTGCCCAGTCTTACATTTTGGGTGCAACACATGCTTAGATACCGTGCAGTACGTATAACATTATTGTGTTTTTGTGCAACGAAAAAACTAATAATACGCTTCACATAGTGAAAATACCTTTAACATCTGAATTACTTTGCGTAGTTAAACGCCAGAGCGAGGCGATGGCAATAAAACTCTGCATAATAAGAATATTTTGCAAGCTACACATGATGGAAACAATCTGAATAAAATGTGCTCGAACGTTATCAGTTATGATCAAACAAGCGTTTGCGCTGTTCAAGTAGGCAATTCGACCACATACACCGACGAAAGGTCTGTTCACACAAAAGTCCAGCTTCAGCGCTCGATCCGCTACAAAGGCACGGCTGTCGGCAGTGTCAGGCTACGTTGCGGGTGAACGAAAATACCGGTGAAGACGAATTTAACGAAATTGAATGTATTAGCAAGTAGGCAAACTTCGCGAGGCGCACCTAAAGCGAAGCAATATGCTGTGTTGTCAGCCGATGCATCAACCCGAGTTATCACGGTAGTGTTACCGCACAAAACGAGAAAGAATCGAAAAGAACGACATGGACACCATGGCCTTGTTTTCCGTTCTCGGTCTTTTTGTGCAATAAGAAAAAAAGAAAGTAAATGAACTACCGACATGCCCAAGCATATGCGTCTTACATACGGTTGATGCTTAGAGCTAACATGTGTAATAGGCGCCGTCCCCACACATGTATTAATTAGTAAACTAAAAGTGATGAGCAGCACGAGCGGGCCCCGTTAAAAACGGCTGCCAACAAAGGGCACCGCAAAAATCTGTTCAATTCCTTCGCTGAACCTCAGCGCCACACACTCACTCTGCTTAGTACTCCAAACTATCTAAACAAACAAAAAAACTTGCTTACAATCACACTTCGCCATCATCCCCGTGAAACAGTTTGGACAAATATTCTCGCCTAGTAAACAAATGCTGATTTGTCATCAACTAGTTGAAAACAAAATTGTTTGAAGGCGTTATTCTCGTGCTCGCGCAGTTAACAAAGCGCTGAACGGAATAACGTGAGAGCGGTACTCACTATTTCATTTTGAGTGCTCCACAGTATGAATCCACAGGTCCAGTCTTCAGGATGGCGCACCTTCGCTATAATCAGCACTGACAGAACACACCTGTGGAACACAGAGCGCAGGCACATTTCAAACTAAACACCGACTAATAAACTCTACCGATCGAGAAGCCACGCGCACCACTCGCACACACACGGGAGAGTTTTTCGCCAGCGCATGCACTGACATGTAAGACGATGTCAGTCTTTTTATTTATTTCATTTATTTATTTGTTTATTTAATACTGTAAGCCTTTCTCAGGCTCATACAGGGTGGGCGGGCAAATATACACAGTCGCGTACAAACCAGGCAATATCACACATAGCGGAAGTAACAGAATCACAAGACGATGGTGAAATTAAAACTTGAACGATGAAAGCAATTGTACAAAAATTTTACCGCATTGTGCGCCCGGCGCGCAGAAATACCGGGCAGCCAAGGTTGTCTAGGCGACGAGACTTGATGGCGCCTTGTGGCGCTCTCAGACCGGCTAGATGCGGTTTAACGTTAGCTCCGGCACTGTGCTGATAGTGCGGGTACTTTTTTTTTGCGGCAGCGATTTGTTGCGTTGTACTTGTTCTTTAACAGTGCATCTGAATCGCACTGAACTTTGTGACGGTGCAGTGCGGCCAGCACGAGCTACTCGTCAGAACGCGCATTTGTAATATTCAGGAGCAATGTTTAGCGCACCTTCACCGACCTAATGTAGTGAATTTTGGTAAAAAACTAAGCTGTTGCTTTTTGCTTAGCTCTATGGGTCTTTAGGGACTGCACATTCAAGGTCACGCAGGCAATATTTTATCAGCACTTTCATTTCGGTAAAGACATTGCAACATTGCATGCATCGGCCGTCACACTATTCAATGAGAATATATTGCCACGGGCGTACTGCTAGGAAGACGAAGACGACAGCGCATACGCGCATTTGCACGCTTTTATGCTGCAAGCAATAACAAGAAAGAAGAGGAACGCTCTGCCACGCAGTAAATAAAAATACTGACTTGCTGCTACTTTCTCAACCTGTTAATTACTACTTCTGTCTTCACGTTGCGGCAATACTTTTGTACTTAGCTTGCAGTCCTTGGAACAAGACCACGGCTCAAAATATTTCATCAATGTTGTTTTCTCACTACCTACAAAGTCAAGGCTTTGACCGAAGCACGTCTGCTGGGGAAGTTACATAAAATAAAAGGAGGAGATCCACAAAAAAAGGAGAGAGAGAATTAGAGAATGCTGTAGCGAAACGTCGGGGTTGTTCAAGTTAGGCGCATCGGACGACCAGGGAGACGAATAAGCGTGGGTGAAACTCCGCTGATGCAATCGATGAGACGTCAAGACGATGATTTCGGGGAGCACTCATTGGGGGTTTATTTAGCTAACACAACTTATATTTACAAAATGCACTGGGTCACAAAGACAAAACATAGAAAATGGTGGCATACCCCTCGGCCGGCATGGCCTGGTCTCCGGTGGTGAGATCCGCCGCTTACTCCCGACTCCGCTCACTTTTCAAGTTCAAACATCCTCTTTTTAACCCTTGGTCGAACAAAGACTCTTCACAAAAACCAATCACATGTTGGGACTCGCAGCATCACAACCAATCACAAAAACACTTTCATAAAAGGCACTACATTTGTAAAAACGTCGTCACCGAAGGAAACACGCAAAGGGAGAGAGGTTCTTCGCACGTGACACTCTCTCCCATGCCAGGCCGTGCTGTCCAACATTACTCGTGCCGGCCCCATGCTCGAGACCCGTAAGCTCTTTCGTTAATTGTTGCTTCCTAGAAGCGTCCTTAAGAGCGATGGGTACATTATTGCTTACCAGGTGTACTTGCGACAGCGAGGCGTCCCGACATCCTAACAAGAGCGCGGGGGATGGTCGTTTACCGGCCGCCACTATGTCTCGGTCAGGCTAAGTGGTCGCGTCCCCATGTCATTCTCAATGACACGCGTGCCTGTTAACAATGGCTTAGACTCAGACGGTGGCGCCGGACCTGCCTCTCGCTAGACGCTTTTCCGAGTAAGCTTTCCCCTTCTAATCCCGAACGGGGGCGACCTTGACTGCTCCGTGTGTAAGCCGTAAATGCAGCGTGTAGGCTCCTGTCCCAGGCTGGAAAACGCGATTTACCCCACATTCCATTAAAGTCAAAACGGAAGCTCTGTAATGGCCAGAGAAACAAACCCAAAGGTAGAAGAGTACAAAGAAAGACTTAAAAAAGAAGCAGAGGAGTTGGTTTTGCACAAACTTCCTGAGAAGATACTGGAGCTGAAAACCTTGCTCTCGCGACACCTCCCCCCTACGAAAAAGAGTGCCCCACTCGTTTTATCTGCAAAACACGACCATAAATAGCCTAATTATACAAAAAGGTTTTGCATTCAACAAGTGTGTGAGATGCTTATTTAAAGACACTTATGCATGTGTATAACAGGTGAGAGGCTTTAAAAAATTACATAAAAACAACAGATGAAAAACAAAACAAAATCATTGGACACAGAAATATATGGGTTCACTCATCGGTACTGCAATACAATTAAGTGTCCGTTTCGTACGCACTGACATTCTGTTGTGCGTTGTTATTACTTGAAAATGTCTTCCAGTCTGAGTAAAGTTCAGTGTCCGTGTCGTAGCTTTCGCACTGCTGTACTGGAACACTGGTCTGTGTCCCGCGCACACAATGTTGCAAACGGAGTTCCTGACCCACTCGCGAACCGCACTCGCGCACATCACCATTGGAGCCGCACTCGCGCACAACACTTTGATGCAATCCGTGGTCATCTCTCCTTGCACTGCACTCGCGCACAACACTTCGATGCAATCCGTGGTCATCTCTCCTGGCACTTCCCTCGCGCACATTACCACCGAGATCGCGCACCTCATGATTATCATCAGACTCATCGTCCGCGTCGTCGGCATCGGAGCCCAATCGAACGTGGCAGGGCTTTAAACGCGCCACATTCACAACGTCACGTTTTTTTCCAGTTTGGTCTACCACCTCCCAGTTGTTCTCGGCTACCTGGCGCACAAGACGGAAAGGTCCGTGATATTTGTGAAGAAGCTTCGTCGTCTTCCCTTTCGCCCGGGAGGGAGTCCACAAGTACACCAAGTCGCCCTGATGATAAACAGCACTTCGTCGCCTAGCATCATAGCTGCGCTTGTTCTTCTCCTGCTGACGCTTCTCCCGTTCATTTACTATTTTTCGAGCCTGCCGCAGCCTGCGGGCCACTTTCATTGCATCCAGGGTGTAGTCGAATCCGCGTTGCGCACCCGACCCTACATCCACCGGTAGTGTCGGTTCATGCCCGTGAAGAAGAAAGAAGGGAGTGAATCCAGTCGTCTCGTGGGTAGAAGAATTGTATGCAAAAAGAACGTACGGTAGGAATTCATCCCAGTCGCGGTGGTGTGAGGAAACGTACATGCTGAGCATGTCAGCCAACGTGCGGTTAAAACGCTCGCACAAGCCGTTGGCCTGTGGGTGGTATGCTGTTGTGGTGGCATGCTCGCTACCCACGAGCCGGAATATTTCTTCGGTCAAGTTGGCGACAAAGTGTTGCCCACGATCGCTTATTACTTTCTCCGGGGCACCATGACGTAGAACGATTTGTTCGACGAATGCTCTTGCTGCTTCTGCAGCAGTGGCCGCTGGACACGCGACAGCCTCGACCCATTTCGTATGGTAGTCGGTAATCACGACGATGTAGCGGTTCCCTGCTTTGGATTTAGTGAAAGGCCCAATGAAGTCCATGCCCACCTGCTGAAAAGGTCGACCTGCAGGTGGGATCGGTTGGAGGAAACCGACCGGCCTTCCCGGTGGTTGCTTTCGTGTCTGGCAGTCAGGGCAGGAGAGAACGTACTTGCTTACGTACGAGAACATCTTCGGCCAGAAATATCGGCAACGAACTTTCTCCCATGTGCGCTTGACACCTAAGTGGCCTCGCCGTTGTGTACGCCTGCGGACAGTTTCGGCCATACGTCTTTGGTGCTAAGTTCACGGTCGTGACTGACCAAGCCAGCCTGGCTTGGCTAATGAAAGTAAGGAATCCGAACGGTCGACTTATGCGATGGTCTCTGTTGCTTCAGGAATTTGACATAACGTTGCGACACCGCCCCGGCCTCAAGAATGGAAATGCCGACACGCTTTCCCGCCTTCCTCATGATCCCGCGCCTGTGAGCGAAGAAAACCCCTTACCGTTGCTGGTTCTGGATCAGGTGGATGTCGCGACAATGCGTTTCGGCTCTCCTGAGGAGAGCTTTGTTCGCAATTCAGTCCACAAGGCTCCCGTCATTGTGAGAAAGGCCGCGTCAAGGTCACCGAAATGTCCTTATTCTGCAATTTTCCTTATGGTCGGTGTCCTCTTCCTAATTTCCATGACGCACTTTTAAGGACACATGAAGAGGAACATTCGCTACAGTAAATGAATAAAACGTGCCTGCTAAAAATACATGACGTCAATGATCGTTTTTAAGGGACCTGATGACCTGCTGACGTGGTGGTTATGGCAAAACAACTGTGCTGTTTTTTTTCCAGGTGGTGGACGTTTTATCTCCAGCTTTAAAAGCTTCGATCTTATGGGGGACAGCGGGAGGGCGGAGAGTTCTATGCATGGCTACACCAATGTGCGCCACATTACCTTGTTCAGTGCACAAAGTGCACTGAAATCAGTACACTTTGTGAGTGTTGACTAATCACTCAAATAACACACATGAAAGAAACAGGTACAGGAGAATTGGCCCTTACTCTATTGAACAAGCGTCGCTCCTATTGTATCTTTCATCTTATCGTAGTTTGCGTGCTTTATCGATGAAAACTGCGTTTCTATCACATTACTTTCTGCTTCGATTTATTACTAGACTCGCAAGCAGCTAGTAGTGCGACCCTTGTTTGTATAAAGATGGTTAACGTATACTAACAGTATAAGCAAAACGGCCCAAAAATGTCGTGCATTTGTAGCCTTGTAGGCACGTGTGCTCAGATTTGGCTGCACGTTAAAGAACCCCAGGTGGTCAAAATTTCCTGCGTCCTCCACTACAGCGTCTCTCGTACTCGTATGGTGGTTTTGGGTCGTTAAACCCCACATATCAGTCAATTATTTGTAGCCTTGTTCAATACACCCCAATTATAAGGGTGTAAATTGTTATAACCGGCCCCCGCGGCTGGGCCGCGCCCCGTAATGCACGAACACAGTGGCCAGGGCAAAAAGCGAGCGTTTATTGTCCGGCTTGGGTTTTTATAAGAACGAAAGGTATTGGAAGGGGAAGATGGAGATAAGATAGAAGGCGCGCGCAGCGTAGACTGGCAGCGCTTGTTTAGCGGGGGCGAACAGTTCGTGGCATTCCTTCTTCCTTAGAATCCATAACGCTCCACTGGCTTCTTGATACGTGTGGAACGTCTTAGCTCTGGGGGCGGGTGGCCCGGAAGACCGGGGCCAGTAGCCGTTGGAGCTTCGCAGTCTTGTACTGGAGGGTCCGGGCTTATCTGGGGACTAGTGAGAGCCTCTGGACTCGACGGTTCTTCGATGCTTTTCCGCCTGAGCTGGTACATGTGCCGGTGAACAAGCCCGTTCTCCGTGTCGGCAGACACGATGCGTGCACCAGAGGTTGACCGGATTTTCCCAGGTGTCCACTTGTCACCACGGCCGTAATTGCGAAGGTACACAGGATCTCCCGGTGCGAAGTTCCACTCGGCGCTGTCAGCAGAGTGGACATCGCCTGTTGCTCGGCTCCTGGGAGGAAAACACATGTCTAATCTGGTGCGGAGCTGGTAACCCAACAACATTTCTGATGGTGAGCGCCCGGACGGAAGCGGAGTATTTCTATAGCGGCACAGTGTTCTAGCCAGCGCCCTTGACAAGTCTGCGTCCCCACACTTATTTAGTCCGTCTTTAATGGTTCGCACCGCACGTTCGGCGAGTCCATTACTCTGTGGATGGTAGGGGGGTGCCCGCACGTGAACTATCCCGTTCTGTTGCAAGAACTCCTTGAACTCCCATCCGGTGAATGGCGTGCCATTATCAGACACTACTGTGTGTGGCAGACCGAATCTACTGACAGCGTTCGCAGGGCATCGACTGTGTTGCGCGAGGGTCGCGTGAGCCAGGGGAATGGCCTCAGTCCATTTACTGTGAGAGCCCACGACGACAAGAAGCATCTTGTTTTGGATCGGACCCGCGAAGTCGACATGCAATCGCGACCATCTTTCATGCGTCTCTGGCCAGCGAATGGGTGCTTGCGCGGGTGGCATGGGCAACGCCTGTACGCAGTGCTGACACACAGCGGCTAAGCGCTCAATATCGTGGTCCAAGCCAGGCCACCAAAATTTTGACCGTGCAACTGCCTTCATTGCAGAAACTCCTTGATGAGCTCCATGTAATAACTTCAGTAGCTTCTTCCTGGCTTCCGCCGGAACCACAACACGATGACCCCAGTGAAGCAAGTTATGCTGCACGGACAGCTCGTTCCGCCTTTTGTGATACTCCCGCATCTCTGTGCCTTCCTGCGCAGTGCGTTGTGGCCAACCTTGGATGACGTATTTGCACACACTTGACAGTACGCCGTCTGACTGCGTGAGGGCTTGAAGCTCTTTCATGGGCACCGCTGACTCGTCCCACTGGTCCACGACGAGGACGTACTCGGCCGCATGCTCGTCGTCCTGCAGCTCCTGTTCAAGAGATTGGGGTAACCGGCTTAATGCATCCGCGTTGAGCATAAATTTTCCCGGCTTGTACTGCAGTTTATACTTGTATGCACCAAGTAGTAGCGCCCATTTTTGTATTCTGGCTGCCGCCATGATGGGGGTCTGACAGTTGTGCCTTAAGAGGCCCAGCAACGGCTGTTGATCCGTAACCAGAGTTAACTCTCGCCCCAACAGGTAGTCCCTAAACCTAGTAACACCAAATATCAAGGCTAACGCCTCTCGCTCGATCTGAGAGTACTTTCTTTCGGCAGTTGTCAGCGTTCTCGATCGAAAGCCTACGGGTCGCTTCTCGCCTTCGGTGTGATAAAAAAGTGCAGCACCAACTCCGTATGGGGACGCATCAGACTCCAAGAAGAGCTCACGGTTCGGGTCAAAATGAGTGAGTATGGGTGCCGCGCACAACGCATTTTTTACCTGGACAAAGGCTTTCTTTTCTTTGGTGCTCCACGTCCACTTAGCGCCCTTTTTCAGCAGTTTGTACAACGGTGCTAGAATGGTAGACAAGTCGGGCATAAACTTGTTATAAAAGGTTACCATGCCCAGAAATAAGCGTAGCTCGCAGACGTTCTGTGGAGAGGGGGCTAGCCTGATAGCATCCACGTTCTCTTCCATGGGATGCAGTCCGTTTGCGTCAATACGGTGACCTAGATATGTAACAGAGGGCTCGCTAACGCGGCACTTATCAGCACGAAGCTTAATGCCATGTTCACGGAAGCACTCGAGCACAGCCATCAGATTGCGGTTTTGGCTGTCACCCTCTTCCGCTATCAACACGTCATCTAGGTACGCTTGCACCCCAGGCAAGCCCTGTAGGATTGATTCAATCCGCCTTTGAAATATCGCCGGTGCCGAAGCAATCCCAAACGGGAGGCGGTTGAAGCAAAGGAGGCCCTTGTGGGTGTTTATCACGGCCCATTTGCGAGACTCTTCGTCTAGCGGGATCTGGTTGTAGGCGTCGCGCAAATCCAAAATGCTGAACCGCTCCCCCCCCCCACCTAATTGCGCAAAAATATCCTCGATAAGAGGCAGCGGGTATTGTTCCAGCTCGCATACTAACTTCAAAGTAACCTTGAAGTCACCGCAAATGCGAACTGTGCCATCTTTCTTTAAGACTGTAACAATTGGCGTAGCCCATTCCGAGTGGGTCACTGGTGATATAATGCCAGCTGCCACGAGTCGATCTAATGCCTCTGAAACTTTATCCAACAGAGCGTAAGGTACCTTTCTTGCCTTGAAGAACTTTGGCGTCACTCCAGGCTTGATGTGAAGGCGCACCGGTGGGCCTTTCATGAGTCCTACGCCCTCCGTGCACAGGTCGGAGTAGCGGTCCAACACAGCAGGCACGGGCGGAGACTCCGGGCTCGCCCCGAGTGGTGGCGCAGCTACGTGGAGTACTGCTGCGCCCTGCTCTTGTAGTTTCTGCAGCAAATCACGACCGCACAGGAGAGGACCTTCGCAGTCCAAAACGATTAGGTTTCAATCAACCTCCGCCGATTTGTGGCATACACGCATTGACAGTACTCCGAGTACGGGTAGCTTCTCCAAATAGCACACCAGCTTTATCTTCTGCTCCTACAACGTCGGCCATTGATGACGGTGGGTTTTGTAGGTTGCTCTAGGAATGACGCATACGGGCGAGCCGGTATCAACGTCCATCTTCAGCTTTACGCCGTTCCACGTGAACGTTTCCTGAATCGGTGGCACCAATGAATTCTTCGATGTTACGGACCAAAGTTGCGACGCGCTGCTATCACTGTCGGTGGCTTGGGCTGTTACATTCAACGCGTTGTCGATCCTTTGGCACATGCGTGCCAAGTGCCCTTGTTTTCCACATTTGTAACAGTGCCTCCCACGCATTGAACAGGTCGCGCGCTTATGATTAGGCTTTCCGCAGCACTCGCATGGCTTTCCGTCTTCGTTTTTCTTCTGGCCTCGCGGCACCCAGCGTTGCTCCTTCATTGCCGACACTGTTACCGGGGGCGTTTCTCGATTTATGTTCTCCGCATCTAACTCTGTCCTTTCTGCCGCCAACGCAAGTGCCTCTGCTTCTTGTAATGTCAACTCAGGTTTCGCGAGCAGCTGCTTTTGCAAATTTCTTGAACGTACCCCGCACACAATACGGTCCCTTAACATCCTATCCAGCAAGGACGAGAGGTTGCAGTTATGCGCTAGGCGCCGTATTTCCACAATGCATGCGTGAACAGACTCTCCTTCCTGCTGGTTTTGGTGGAAAACATGAAGCTTTCTGAAATTTCGTTTGGTCGTGGGTCATAATACTCGCTTAGAACTTTCACTACCGCATCGTAGCCGAGTGCGTTTGGCTTCTGCGGTGCCAATCTACCGCATAGCACATCAATGGTTTGCGACCCAAGTGCGGCTACCAACAGGGCTCTTTTCCTGGCATCGTCAGTGACTTTGTTTGCTTCAAAATAAGCCTCAACCTTCACGAGGTACGCTTGCCACTATCTGTGTCGTCGTTGAATTCCGGGAGGCGGTGACTCATGGCTGTCGATGTGGTGGCTGCTTGCCCGCCTTCAGGAAGCAGCTGGGTCTTGTTCTTTGTTGAAATACTCGTCGCCACTGTTATAACCGGCCCCCGCGGCTGGGCCGCGCCCCGAAATGCACGAACAGAGTGGCCAGGACAAAAAACGAGCGTTTATTGTCCGGCTTGGGTTTTTATAAGAACGAAAGGTATGGGAAGGGGAAGAGGGAGATAAGTTAGAAGGCGCGCGCAGCGTAGACTGGCAGCGCTTGTTTAGCGGTGGCGAACAGTTCGTGGCATTGTGTTGTATCTTTCTATTGTACCTTTCATCTTGTAGTAGTTTGCGTGCATTATCGATGAAAACTGCGTTTCTATCACATTACTTTCTGCTTCGATTTATTACTAGACACGCAAGCAGCTAGTAGTGGGACCCTTGCTTGTATCAAGATGGTTAACGTATTCTAACAGTATAAGCAAAACGGCCCGAAAATGTCGTGCATTTGTAGCCTTGTAGACACGTGTGCTCAGATTTGGCTGCACGTTAAAGAACCCCAGGTGGTCAAAATTTCCTGCGTCCTCCACTACAGCGTCTCTCGTACTCGTATGGTGGTTTTGGGTCGTTAAACCCCACATATCAGTCAATTATTTGTAGCCTTGTTCAATACACCCCAATTATAAGGGTGTAAATTGTTATAACCGGCCCCCGCGGCTGGGCCGCGCCCCGTAATGCACGAACACAGTGGCCAGGGCAAAAAGCGAGCGTTTATTGTCCGGCTTGGGTTTTTATAAGAACGAAAGGTATTGGAAGGGGAAGATGGAGATAAGATAGAAGGCGCGCGCAGCGTAGACTGGCAGCGCTTGTTTAGCGGGGGCGAACAGTTCGTGGCATTCCTTCTTCCTTAGAATCCATAACGCTCCACTGGCTTCTTGATACGTGTGGAACGTCTTAGCTCTGGGGGCGGGTGGCCCGGAAGACCGGGGCCAGTAGCCGTTGGAGCTTCGCAGTCTTGTACTGGAGGGTCCGGGCTTATCTGGGGACTAGTGAGAGCCTCTGGACTCGACGGTTCTTCGATGCTTTTCCGCCTGAGCTGGTACATGTGCCGGTGAACAAGCCCGTTCTCCGTGTCGGCAGACACGATGCGTGCACCAGAGGTTGACCGGATTTTCCCAGGTGTCCACTTGTCACCACGGCCGTAATTGCGAAGGTACACAGGATCTCCCGGTGCGAAGTTCCACTCGGCGCTGTCAGCAGAGTGGACATCGCCTGTTGCTCGGCTCCTGGGAGGAAAACACATGTCTAATCTGGTGCGGAGCTGGTAACCCAACAACATTTCTGATGGTGAGCGCCCGGACGGAAGCGGAGTATTTCTATAGCGGCACAGTGTTCTAGCCAGCGCCCTTGACAAGTCTGCGTCCCCACACTTATTTAGTCCGTCTTTAATGGTTCGCACCGCACGTTCGGCGAGTCCATTACTCTGTGGATGGTAGGGGGGTGCCCGCACGTGAACTATCCCGTTCTGTTGCAAGAACTCCTTGAACTCCCATCCGGTGAATGGCGTGCCATTATCAGACACTACTGTGTGTGGCAGACCGAATCTACTGACAGCGTTCGCAGGGCATCGACTGTGTTGCGCGAGGTCGCGTGAGCCATGGGAATGGCCTCAGTCCATTTACTGTGAGAGCCCACGACGACAAGAAGCATCTTGTTTTGGATCGGACCCGCGAAGTCGACATGCAATCGCGACCATCTTTCATGCGTCTCTGGCCAGCGAATGGGTGCTTGCGCGGGTGGCATGGGCAACGCCTGTACGCAGTGCTGACACACAGCGGCTAAGCGCTCAATATCGTGGTCCAAGCCAGGCCACCAAAATTTTGACCGTGCAACTGCCTTCATTGCAGAAACTCCTTGATGAGCTCCATGTAATAACTTCAGTAGCTTCTTCCTGGCTTCCGCCGGAACCACAACACGATGACCCCAGTGAAGCAAGTTATGCTGCACGGACAGCTCGTTCCGCCTTTTGTGATACTCCCGCATCTCTGTGCCTTCCTGCGCAGTGCGTTGTGGCCAACCTTGGATGACGTATTTGCACACACTTGACAGTACGCCGTCTGACTGCGTGAGGGCTTGAAGCTCTTTCATGGGCACCGCTGACTCGTCCCACTGGTCCACGACGAGGACGTACTCGGCCGCATGCTCGTCGTCCTGCAGCTCCTGTTCAAGAGATTGGGGTAACCGGCTTAATGCATCCGCGTTGAGCATAAATTTTCCCGGCTTGTACTGCAGTTTATACTTGTATGCACCAAGTAGTAGCGCCCATTTTTGTATTCTGGCTGCCGCCATGATGGGGGTCTGACAGTTGTGCCTTAAGAGGCCCAGCAACGGCTGTTGATCCGTAACCAGAGTTAACTCTCGCCCCAACAGGTAGTCCCTAAACCTAGTAACACCAAATATCAAGGCTAACGCCTCTCGCTCGATCTGAGAGTACTTTCTTTCGGCAGTTGTCAGCGTTCTCGATCGAAAGCCTACGGGTCGCTTCTCGCCTTCGGTGTGATAAAAAAGTGCAGCACCAACTCCGTATGGGGACGCATCAGACTCCAAGAAGAGCTCACGGTTCGGGTCAAAATGAGTGAGTATGGGTGCCGCGCACAACGCATTTTTTACCTGGACAAAGGCTTTCTTTTCTTTGGTGCTCCACGTCCACTTAGCGCCCTTTTTCAGCAGTTTGTACAACGGTGCTAGAATGGTAGACAAGTCGGGCATAAACTTGTTATAAAAGGTTACCATGCCCAGAAATAAGCGTAGCTCGCAGACGTTCTGTGGAGAGGGGGCTAGCCTGATAGCATCCACGTTCTCTTCCATGGGATGCAGTCCGTTTGCGTCAATACGGTGACCTAGATATGTAACAGAGGGCTCGCTAACGCGGCACTTATCAGCACGAAGCTTAATGCCATGTTCACGGAAGCACTCGAGCACAGCCATCAGATTGCGGTTTTGGCTGTCACCCTCTTCCGCTATCAACACGTCATCTAGGTACGCTTGCACCCCAGGCAAGCCCTGTAGGATTGATTCAATCCGCCTTTGAAATATCGCCGGTGCCGAAGCAATCCCAAACGGGAGGCGGTTGAAGCAAAGGAGGCCCTTGTGGGTGTTTATCACGGCCCATTTGCGAGACTCTTCGTCTAGCGGGATCTGGTTGTAGGCGTCGCGCAAATCCAAAATGCTGAACCGCTCCCCCCCCCCCCCACCTAATTGCGCAAAAATATCCTCGATAAGAGGCAGCGGGTATTGTTCCAGCTCGCATACTAACTTCAAAGTAACCTTGAAGTCACCGCAAATGCGAACTGTGCCATCTTTCTTTAAGACTGTAACAATTGGCGTAGCCCATTCCGAGTGGGTCACTGGTGATATAATGCCAGCTGCCACGAGTCGATCTAATGCCTCTGAAACTTTATCCAACAGAGCGTAAGGTACCTTTCTTGCCTTGAAGAACTTTGGCGTCACTCCAGGCTTGATGTGAAGGCGCACCGGTGGGCCTTTCATGAGTCCTACGCCCTCCGTGCACAGGTCGGAGTAGCGGTCCAACACAGCAGGCACGGGCGGAGACTCCGGGCTCGCCCCGAGTGGTGGCGCAGCTACGTGGAGTACTGCTGCGCCCTGCTCTTGTAGTTTCTGCAGCAAATCACGACCGCACAGGAGAGGACCTTCGCAGTCCAAAACGATTAGGTTTCAATCAACCTCCGCCGATTTGTGGCATACACGCATTGACAGTACTCCGAGTACGGGTAGCTTCTCCAAATAGCACACCAGCTTTATCTTCTGCTCCTACAACGTCGGCCATTGATGACGGTGGGTTTTGTAGGTTGCTCTAGGAATGACGCATACGGGCGAGCCGGTATCAACGTCCATCTTCAGCTTTACGCCGTTCCACGTGAACGTTTCCTGAATCGGTGGCACCAATTAATTCTTCGATGTTACGGACCAAAGTTGCGACGCGCTGCTATCACTGTCGGTGGCTTGGGCTGTTACATTTAACGCGTTGTCGATCCTTTGGCACATGCGTGCCAAGTGCCCTTGTTTTCCACATTTGTAACAGTGCCTCCCACGCATTGAACAGGTCGCGCGCTTATGATTAGGCTTTCCGCAGCACTCGCATGGCTTTCCGTCTTCGTTTTTCTTCTGGCCTCGCGGCACCCAGCGTTGCTCCTTCATTGCCGACACTGTTACCGGGGGCGTTTCTCGATTTATGTTCTCCGCATCTAACTCTGTCCTTTCTGCCGCCAACGCAAGTGCCTCTGCTTCTTGTAATGTCAACTCAGGTTTCGCGAGCAGCTGCTTTTGCAAATTTCTTGAACGTACCCCGCACACAATACGGTCCCTTAACATCCTATCCAGCAAGGACGAGAGGTTGCAGTTATGCGCTAGGCGCCGTATTTCCACAATGCATGCGTGAACAGACTCTCCTTCCTGCTGGTTTTGGTGGAAAACATGAAGCTTTCTGAAATTTCGTTTGGTCGTGGGTCATAATACTCGCTTAGAACTTTCACTACCGCATCGTAGCCGAGTGAGTTTGGCTTCTGCGGTGCCAATCTACCGCATAGCACATCAATGGTTTGCGACCCAAGTGCGGCTACCAACAGGGCTCTTTTCCTGGCATCGTCAGTGACTTTGTTTGCTTCAAAATAAGCCTCAACCTTCACGAGGTACGCTTGCCACTTATCTGTGTCGTCGTTGAATT
This sequence comes from Rhipicephalus annulatus, assembly GCA_013436015.1. Taxonomy (NCBI): domain Eukaryota; kingdom Metazoa; phylum Arthropoda; class Arachnida; order Ixodida; family Ixodidae; genus Rhipicephalus; species Rhipicephalus annulatus. The sequence goes on along the minus strand of WOVY01001364.1, from coordinate 857,353 downwards.
CCGGGAGGCGGTGACTCATGGCTGTCGATGTGGTGGCTGCTTGCCCGCCTTCAGGAAGCAGCTGGGTCTTGTTCTTTGTTGAAATACTCGTCGCCACTGTTATAACCGGCCCCCGCGGCTGGGCCGCGCCCCGAAATGCACGAACAGAGTGGCCAGGACAAAAAACGAGCGTTTATTGTCCGGCTTGGGTTTTTATAAGAACGAAAGGTATGGGAAGGGGAAGAGGGAGATAAGTTAGAAGGCGCGCGCAGCGTAGACTGGCAGCGCTTGTTTAGCGGTGGCGAACAGTTCGTGGCATTGTATTGTATCTTTCTATTGTACCTTTCATCTTGTAGTAGTTTGCGTGCATTATCGATGAAAACTGCGTTTCTATCACATTACTTTCTGCTTCGATTTATTACTAGACACGCAAGCAGCTAGTAGTGGGACCCTTGCTTGTATCAAGATGGTTAACGTATTCTAACAGTATAAGCAAAACGGCCCGAAAATGTCGTGCATTTGTAGCCTTGTAGACACGTGTGCTCAGATTTGGCTGCACGTTAAAGAACCCCAGGTGGTCAAAATTTCCGGCGCCCTCCACTACAGCGTCTCTCGCACTCGTATGGTGGTTTTGGGTCGTTAAACCTCACATATCAATCAATTATTTGTAGCCTTGTTCATCATCATCATCTTCTTCATCAGCCTGTCTACGTCCACTGCACGGCAAAGGCCTTTCCCATGTTCCGCCAGTTAACCCGGTCCTGTGCTTGCTGTTGCCCATTTATACCCGCAAACTTCTTAATCTCATCTGCCCACCTAACCTTCTGCCTCCCCCTACCCCGCTTCCCTTCTCTGGAAATCCAGTTGGTGACCCTTAATGACCAGCGGTTATCCTGTCTACGTGCTACATGCCCGGCCCATGTCCATTTCCTCTTCTTTATTGCAGCTATGATATCCTCAACTCCCGTTTGTCCCCTAATCCACTCTGCTCTCTTCTTGTCTCTTAAGGTTACACCTACCATTTTTCTTTCCATTGCTCGCTGCGTCGTCCTCAATTTAAGTTGAACCCTTTTTGTGAGTCTCCAGGTTTCTGCTCCATAGCTAAGTACCGGCAAGATACAGCTGTTATATACCTTCCTCTTGATGGACAGTGGCAATCTACTTGTGATAATTTGAGAGTGCCTGCCGAATGTGCTCCACCCAATTCTTATTCTTCTAGTTACTTCAATCTCGTGGTTAGGCTCTGCGGTTATTACCTGCCCTAAGTAGACATAGTCTTTTACAACTTCAAGTGCACTATTACCTATCGCAAAGCGCTGCTCCTTTCCGAGGTTGTTGTACATTACTTTCGTTTTCTGCAGATTAATTTTAAGACCCACCTTTCTGCTCTCCTTGTGTAACTCCGTAATCATGAGTTGCAATTCGTCCCCTGAGTTACTCAGCAATGCAATGTCATCGGCCAAGCGCAGGTTACTGAGGTACTCTCCATTAACTCTTATCCCTAACTGTTTCCATTCTAGGCTTCTGAAAACGTCCTTTAAGCACGCAGTGAATAGCATTGGGGAGATTGTGTCCTCCTGCCTTACACCCTTCTTTATTGGTATTCTGTTGCTTTCTTTATGAAGCACTATGGTAGCAGTTGATCCCCTGTAGATTTCTTCCAGAATGTTTATATATATTTCATCTACGCCCTGATTCCGCAGTGTCTGCGTGACGGCTGATATTTCTACTGAATCAAACGCCTTCTCGTAATCTATGAAGGCTATGCATAGTGGTTGGTTATACTCTGAGCATTTCTCTATTACCTGATTGATAGTATGAATGTGGTCAATTGTTGAGTAGCCTGTTCTAAATCCTGCTTGTTCCTTTTGTTGATTGAATTCTAATGTTTTCTTTACTCTGCTAGCAATTACCTTTGTAAATAGCTTGTATACGACAGAGAGCAAGCTGATCGGCCTGTAATTCTTCAAGTCCTTGTCATCTCCTTTCTTATGTATTAAGATGATGTTAGCGTTCTTCCAAGACTCTGGTACTTTTCCCGTCAGGAGACACCTCGTAAATAGAGTGGCTAGTTTTTCTAACACAATCTGTTCTCCATCTTTCAGCAGATCTGATGTTACCCGATCCTCACCAGCAGCTTTGCCTCTGTGCATGCTCTCCAAAGCTTTTCTGACTTCTATCATTACCGGTGGGGTGTCGTCTGGGTTACTGCTAGTTCTTATAGTATTAAGGTCGTGGTTGTCTCGGCTACTGTACAGATCTCTGTAAAACACCTCCGCAATTTTAACTATCCTATCCATATTGGTAATTATTTTGCCTTCTTTGTCCCTTAGTGCATACATCCGCCTTTTGCCTATCCTAAGTTTCCTCTTCACTGCTTTGACGCTTCCTCCGTTTTTCAGAGCGTGCTCAATTCTCTCCATGTTACACCTTCTTACATCGCATATTTACGTCTATTAATCAACTTCGAAAGCTCTGCCAGTTCTCTTTTGTCTGTTGTACTTGACACTTTCATGATTTGGCGCTTCTTAATTAGGTTCTTCGTTTCCTGGGAAAGCTTGCCGGTGTCCTGTCTAGCTACCCTGCCTCCAACTTCCACTGCACACTCCGTGATGATACTCGTCAAATTATCATTCATTGTATCTACGCTAAGGTTGATTTCCTCGCTAAGAGCAGAGTACCTGTTCTGCAGTGACACTCTGAATTCCTGTACTTTCCCTCTCAGTGCTAGCTCATTGATTGGCTTCTTGCGTATCAGTTTCTGTCGTTCCTTTAAGTCTAGGCGGATTCGAGCCCGTACCATTCTATGGTCACTGCATCTTACCTTGCCAACCACTTCCACATCCTGCACGACTCCTGGGTGTGCAGTCATTACAAAGTCTATTTCGTTCTTATTTACGCCATTAGGGCTCCTCCATGTCCACTTGCGGGTTTCTCGTTTTCGGTAGAAGGTATTCAAAATACGCAGATTATTGCATTTATTAGTATACCCTCAAGACCCAGAGGGTGTTACAGAGGGGGTGGGTACAATATGAATGTGGCAAAAAAATAATAACAAGAGTGAAGGAAATACAACAAATAATAGTTAAAACAGAAAAAAAAACAAGACACAAAAAACGAAAAACTGTGTGCAGTTACGCCATAATGTGTTTCGACACTGCGGATTTGAACAGCCCTTGATCCTTAGTGGCAGCAATGGAGGGGGGAAGGCGGTTCCAGTTCCTGCTTGTCTTCGGAAGAAAAGACTGCAAAAAGTGGTTGGTGTGGCAGAAAGGAATGGCTGCTTTATTCTTATGGTCAACACGGGATGAGATGTATGCAGGTCCTGAGATCAATTCCTCTCTAAGTACTTGATTATGAAAGAAAATTTTATGAAAGAGCGACAGACGGAAAATTGTTCTTCTCGTGACCAGATCTGGGAGTTCAAGAGTAGATTTCATTAAGGTCACACTGGCAGTACGAGCATAGTTGTTATGAATGAAGCGGGCTGATCGGTTTTGGACAGCTTCTAAGGCTTCAATTAATGTTGATTGAGCTGGGTCCCATATGGCAGATGCGTACTCGAGTTTTGGTCAGACTATTGTTTGGTAAAGCTGCAATTTAAGGTGTGTTGGTGCTTGGCGAAAGTTTCTGCGGAGGTAACCAAGAGACCAGTTAGCGTTGTTGATAATGTAGGTAATGTGAGAATGCCACGATAGATCATTTGTTATGTGAACTCCAAGGTATTTGTAGCTACTAACCTGCTCTAATCTAGTTCCATTTAATGTGTAGTTGAAAAGCTTCGGAGTGATAGAAGAACGTGTGATTGTCATGCTTTTACACTTAGTAACGTTAAGGTTCATTAGCCACGTATTGCACCAGTCAGAGACGCGATTAAGATCACCTTGAAGAAGAAAGTTGTCGTCTTCGTTAGTTATTCTGCGGTACAAAACGCATATGTCAAAACGCAGTCGTCAAACGCAGTACAAAACGCAGTCGTGCCAGAGGAGAGCTACTTGTAGAATTCGCATTCTGCGAATTCTACTAGTAGCTCTCCTCTGGCGTTTCTAGTGCCGATGCCATAATCTCCTACTGCCTGGTCTCCAGCCTGCTTCTTCCCTACCTTTGCATTAAAGTCGCCCATTACTATAGTATACTGTGTTTTCACCTTACTCATTGCCGATTCCACGTCTTCATAGAAGCTTTCAACTGAAGCGTCATCATGGCTGGATGTAGGCGCGTAAGCCTGTACTACCTTCATTTTGTATCTTTTATTCAGTTTAATTACAATGCCTACCACCCTTTCATTAATGGTATAGTAATCCTCTATGTTGCCAGCTATGTTTCTGTGAATTAAGAACCCTAATCCCAGTTCTCTTCTGTCTGCCAAGCCCCGATAGCAAATGACGTGCCCATTCTGTAGCACAGTATAGGCCTCATGTGTCCTCCTAACCTCACTCAGCCCTATTATATCCCATTTAATGCCTTCTAGCTCCTCGAATAATACAGCTAGACTTCCCTCACTAGATAACGTTCTAACGTTAAACGTTGCTAAGTTCAAGTTCCAATGGTGGCCTGTCCGTATCCAGAGATTCCTAGCACCCTCTGCTGCTTTGCAGATCTGACCGCCGCCGTGGTCAGTTGCTCCGCAGCTGGTGGGGAATGAGGGCCGTGAGTTAATTGACGAATGCCTACGGGAGGGGGTGGCCAGATACTGTACCAGGGTGGCCAATCCTTCTCTGGTGAGATCATCGGTGCGTACCGGCTTTAAGCCGGTACGATCAGGCAGTAGTGGGAATGCTCCATGCATGTTTTCCTTATTGTTGTTCAGCAGCGTTGGCGGCCACCCACCACGGAGCCCAACGAGGGGACGCTACAAGTTTACAAATGCTGAAACCTGCAGACGCCAGCTGTACAACGCCACTATAACCCAATGCGCCTAGACCAAGGTAGGCTATTTGCACAGGGTTAACCCTAGCCGCCAGGAAGTTTGGAAGTAAACGGAAGAGAGTAGAAGACAGGACAGATAAATAGTAAGAGATAAAGACGAAGATGTAGGGAGAGAGAGATAAGAAAAGGCGACTGCCGATTCCCCTGGGTGGGTCAGCTCAGGGGTGCCGTCTACGTGAAGCTGGGGCCAAAGGGGTATATATATATATATATATATATATATCACGAGACAACCATGAATCGCAGCACACAAAAGTACACGCCCATTTATAGGTGTCGTGATTCGAGATCGAATTCCGGTGATGAAGCGACCAGGGCCTGTCACGTATACGCTCGGTCGCGCTGCAGGTTTGTTTTCCGAGTCTTGGCTGGCGTATGTAATGGCTATAGCGCTACACGGAACACTGTTCAAAACATACAAGTTACGTGCGATATTCTAACAATCACCGCCGCGTATGCAGCTAACACATATTACACCGCAAACCACTCCCTCCCACTTCTATAGGCATGACTGTTCCAAGCCTGCTTTTTCTCAAGGCCCTGTACCGATTCCGCACATCTTACAGTGTATGTATGCCTTGAGGCCGTAAAATGTAGGCCTCGAGATCACAAGCCTGACCGTCCAAAGCCTCGCGTCCGAGTCTTAAAGTAACACGATATTTTCTCGAATCTCGACACTGCATACGAAACGCGGTCGGGAATCGATCCGGCAACCTCGGGGAAGCAGAACGCATTCTTTTATTTATTGTTTTTTCTCTCACCAACGACGCACGCATGCAAGGAAGGGTCAGAGGAGGAAGCGTCGGAGCGTAACATGACCCCGATATGGTGGCGGCGGACAGAACAATACCACGGCCGGGCAACCGGCAGCAACGCGAGGGCCACCACGGCGTTAAGCCGAGACGCGGTCGTCTCCCGTCGCTGCCTCCGTGGCGCTCGATACCATCTCGTGTCGGTAACGGGAGCACGTACACTACAAGGAAGGAGGGGGCGACTGTCCCCGCCCGTTGCGAGTAGTGCGTGCCTTGCGCGTAACGGCACGTACTATCACGTATAGTACGAGAGCGAAACCTTCCAAGCGCGGTGAGAACGGCCAGCGGTAAGGAGGTCGTGGCGCGCTGCTTTCCGAGCTTGAGAAAGTCCGGAGGGAAAGAACGCCACAAGCCGGTTCACAGTGTATTCACAGCCTCTCCGGAGGAAGATTATGAAAGAGAGATCAAAATGCCAGTTGTGCCCGAGTTAGGAATGTTTTCCGCTACGTGAGCATTCATTAGTGGGCCATATTGGTGGAACATCGGTGGAACATTGGTGGAATATTGGTGGAACACGAAGTCCCGCCATCTTTACAAACATTCATTTCACAGGCGTGAGAATATAGTACGTGTTAGCAGGTGACGATGGTGCGAAAGGTCTTGAGCACGCGAACACTATAACACCAGCAGTGGTAACGAAAAAGTGAAAATATTATAAACTTCTGCTAATGAATCTGCAACTGCCTCGCACAAGGGGGTTGACGCCTGAAAGACGGCGGCTATAGGACAAATCAATAGCTCTATAAGAGATTGGGTTCCGTAAGCTTTCGTAATGTGCCAAGCGTTATTTCACAAGTGAAACAGGTAAAAACAATGATGACAATCACACGAAGTGAAAGAAAGGGCACAACCTGGCGAAGGAAACGGGCGTATATAGTGATTGAATCGTTAGATGGCCATTACGAGATACCTGCGAACTACCATTACGAACTCTGCGAACAGGAAAATGCAACTCGTACGGAGTCAGGTGCAACGATATCCCTATAGCCCTGTTTTCTATTCGTTCGGCTGATGCCAACAAAACGGCAAGGTTATACGCAGGCGTGCGCCACACAAAAAATTAGCCACTTATCCGCGTGCTTCGCTGCAAATGACGTCGAAAGACGATAATCTTCTGTCGGGCTTCTTTCGTGCATATCGCCGCATATTAAGCGCAACCTATGACACACTCTTTAGAATTACATATCTATGTGTTTTACAGTAAAAGTACACATCGTATAACATTTAGGTATTGATGCTGCGCCTCGGATATGCATAATAGTTGCTTTTATTATCAACAATGTTCACAACAGCCACCAGTTCAAGATGGCTGGGCATTCAACCAGTGCTTGAATTTCGGCCGGGTGGCTGAATCGCGTGACACAGACAGACAGACAGACAGACAGACAGACAGACAGACAGACAGACAGACAGACAGACAGACAGACAGACAGACAGACAGACAGACAGACAGACAGACAGACAGACAGATGGACAGACAGACAGACAGATGGACAGACGGACGGACGGACAGACAGACAGACAGACAGACAGACAGACAGACAGACAGACAGACAGACGGAGGGACGGACGGACGGACAGACAGACAGACACAGACAGACAGACCAAATCTTCTGCGTTCAAGTACCCCAAGAAAGACTATCGCCCTTTAAGTGAGCATAACAAAGTCGCGTACCGAACCATCCAAAGCGTCCCCACAAGAAACCAAACAAGAAAGTGCGCCACCCGTACTCGAAGAGCAGGGATGGACGACCCCTTTCCTGGGAACGGTCGCAAAAGCGCGCTGCCGCGGCATTTCTCTTTTATTTCCTTTGAGAGCTTTCGGCGGATGCCAGGGTTGACGGCTGCCAAGACCGCGCCCTCCTCCTTCGAACAAGCCACGCATACGGGTTGCCTGACGAAGAACGATCGACTGCTCGCGTCGTGCTCGACCGCGCGTTGCATTGCGAAGCCGCTTCCCGTGTACGGAGGCGCCTCGCCCATAACCATGCGCGCCAGCGCCGTAGCGCATGCCGAACGAAGGCCAGCGGAAACAGACGCACTGCCTGTTCGAACCGTACCACGCTCTCTCGAGAACGCCTCGTAGATATATAGACGCAGGTGGGGGCAATACTTTACCACGGAGATTACGCCACCTGTGGAAGGGAAGTGAACTAGAAAACAATAGGTCGATGGACAGAAGGGTAATGGTCACTGGTCAACGTTACACTAACGCTGTCACTGGTAGCGAAACAAAGGTATATTTCAGCAGCGCACGAAGGCGTGCGCATCAGCGCTATACAATACACGGAACAGTAAAAGAATAGAAGATGAGGAGAGTTTCAAGGTACATCACTCTTTCATCTATATAAGGTTGCCGCCACTCCCCCCCCTCATTCTCTAACCCTTCTGACACAGCTTGCGCGCGAGCCTTAGTTCAATCACGCGGCATTTCGGTGATATATATATATATATATATATATATATATATATATATATATATATATATATATATATATATATATATATATATATATATATATATATATATATATATATATATATATATATATATATATGTGTGTGTGTGTGTGTGTGTGTGTGTGTGTGTGTGAGTGTGTGTGTGTGTGTGTGTGTCGGCGGTGTTTCTGACTACACCTTTGTTGTTGGTGTTTGATAACGGGGGGCTAAAATAAATGTTGGAAAGAATAGGGAACTTGAGGTTCGTTCTTTGTTACACACAGTGATGAGAACCTGGAAAGTATGTGAGAATAGCAGTAATTGTAAGTGCGAAAAAAGAAGAAAAACGGACCAAAAGATAACTTGCCGCTGGAAGGGGGCCGAACTTGAGACCGTTAAATAACGCGTCTGCCAACTGACCCCCGTATTCACAAACGCTCCTCGACTCGACTTTCACCCTTCACTTGACAGAGTTGAGCACTGCGCCGCTGCTCGGCTGAAAATGGCGCTGCGCTATTCAAGAACAGCAGCAAAATTATTACTGATATGCAGTGACTTGCCCTGCCTAGAGATGGCGCTTCATCGGCTTTGTCAAATGAAGTTGGAGCATTGAGTGAAGGGGCGTTCTTGAACACGGCGATGAGTCACAGCGGCGATCCCCCTCCAGTTCACTTTATGGTGTTATGTGCATCTAAAGCTCGGAGTGTTAGTAAGTGATGCCATAGTAGTCGTGACGGCGAGCGTGGAACGCAATTTTTCTGCCTGTTGGCCTCACATCGCATGTTTGGTGCCTGCCAGCGACAAGGTACATTCCCGTCCGCCTTTTTCTTCTTTCTTCGCACTTACATTACGATTATTTTAATAAATACTCCTATACTCTCCATGGTATCACTATCTCACAGTTTTCGGATATATTGAAATGAATACTGCACGACAAAAGTTGTTTAAGTTCTTTGTTACTTTGCGCGTGGTGTGGGGTTCCACACAGCAAGTCAGGGGCATTTCAAAGCAAAGGAGTTAGTTGCAGGGCTGCGTTAAAGGAACAATGAATCGTGGTGCTCAAATTAGGATTTACGACATACGCATCTGGTTACGCCGCTTACGGTTTGCCGATGGATTCCTCGGCCAGTTATAACACAAATGAATCCCACGTAACAACGTCATTCCTCTCGTGCCAGCTCACTGAGCGAACCAACAATTGCTGTCGCAAATGTAGAAGACCGCTCGTCGGTTATGCTACTGTATAGTCAACATAAGGAATCGTTGAATGCTAGCGATACATCCTCTATTTCTTTTTTTTTTTGCAAGCGCCGAAACATCAACAAAAAATATAAACAAGTCAAGAAAATCACGAGGGACGTTATTTCAAGTTTTTTTTTATTGAAAAGCTTAATAAGTCTCAAGGAAACAGCGGGAATTATAATTTCCGCTGTTCCCTTGAGAATGCTTATACCGTCGACAGTAACAGAAACCACAGCCGCCGCGCATCATGTGCACCTCGAGAAACCGTACCTCTCGCTCAGTCTTCTTGATGGCAGAACAGTCTATCATCAAGCACACTCGACATCAGTTTGCCTTTACTGGTGCCCCAGTCTATAGGCTGCGCTACCCATCACGAAGGAAGCTATAGCCACAACGCTGCCACCCTGATCAACCTAATCGATCGATCATATTTACCTTTTTCTTCACACGACAGACAGAGATACTGTTTGTTTTTCCACAAAGGGCTTAGTAAACTTTACATCCTTCATTTGTTTTTGTTTTGTTTTTTTTCGAAGATTGAGTCATCATGCGATGCTGAAACACCAGGAGAGACACAGACAGACAAAAAAAAAACGGGGCTATGACGGCTTGAAATCAAGAATGAATGCCCCAGAAAGTTAAACAGTGCATCCATATACGACACGCGAAAAGCTGCACGAGAAGTTGGCTCTTTCTAGAGACCGTGCCCCCTTCCCTTGCTTTCACTCCCGGTCGGCGATGGCAAAGGCCGGCCCTCTCCAAGGTCACACCGCAAAGCAGGTCAAGCAGCCGCCGAGAGGGCGAGCTAGTGACGCAACCGAAGCGGAGGACTCGCACACCCCACTTTCGCCCGGCGCCCGTCACTCAGAGAGGCGCCCTCCTCCGGCAACACGACGCAGCAGGGGAGCGGACGACTGTACCCAATAGCTTTCGCTGAAATATTATACTTCGGTGACGCAAGACGGCTAGTGAGGCCCAGATTATAAGTCGCGGAACCAAGACAAAGCAACCCACTAAGAAAGAAAGGATAAGTGTAAGAGTTACTCCTTTTTTATAACTACTGACTCGCCGAGGGTTTCGCGCGTGTCCTATTTAAGGGAGCCACATTCGTGGCAAGTTCCTAAAACAGAGAGGACTTTTTTTTATTCCTTTTTTCAATCGAGTCGGCGATTTTCAGCGCCTCCTTCACCGATTTTCCATAAAGCGGTACGTCTCGTGCTTTCTGACGTAATTCAAACACCCCATTTTATACGCACAGCTATAATACAGGCTAATGTTGGATAGAGCTCACCGATGCGGACTATCGCAACAGCAACACTGTCTTCATTCAACCAAATACTGAGTTGTCGGCTACCAACTTGGGCGAACGCCTTCCACGTCGTCCCTGGCCTTGCGCCCTACTGGCCGAAGCAACCGAACAGCCAGGGTCGTTGACCCCTAATTATCACTCACCTTTTCAGGAGAACCATGATGTTGCCGCGATGGACAGGTGTTTTTGTGGTAAATTTCGCGCGCATAAGCAAGCAAGACGGCAAAAAAAATAGCGTTTGGTCCGTACTGCCTGAACATTTTTTTTTTTTCGTTTTCAGGAGTAATCGCTGCAAATAACCATCGCAATGCCCCCTTTGCTCAGAAATTTTGAAGAACAAGCTCGAAATATGCCTTGTTTATGTGCTGCTCGCACTTTGCCTTATTTTATTTTTTGTACAAGACAGTAGAGGTCGCGGGTAAGAGCGTTCAATTATTTTTATTGTGCGTGACCGTCGGCCAGTTGCTAAAGAAAAAACAACGTCCTTAACGCTATAAGTTTGCACGGACGTCAGCGATGTAGAGGAGGTGTTTATTTATATGCTTGACAAAGCTAACGTTTGCTAAACGCTACTTATTAGCTTAATCATCTCCGAGATCAAAATCAAATGGCAAGGCGAGTCTGCTTCAGAGAATAAACGCCGCCTCGTTTGAGCGAGAAAAGCGAAACAATGACTTTTAGGTACGCATGCGACCAGACAGCGGGTTTACAGGTGCGAGGGAGCAATTGAAGAAAACCGATATTATTATGATAACAATGAGTACAACAAAGCCGTAAAGAGTGGACTCGGCTACTGGCAGCCGTGAAAATACAGCCTTGGCCCTTATCCACAAAAATGTCTTACGCTAAAATTTTCCCAAAGATTCAGCCAATCGCAATGCGTGACATATCGGTAGCTTCGCCGGCAGACCACTGGAGAAACGGCTCTCATACGAAAGATAACCTTTCTTGATTCGGGCCCTGATAGTGGCCCTTACAGCAAAAGGAGACGATGCTCATCAAGTCTGTCGTAATCCGTATTAGCAGCATAACCGGAAATGCGAAATTCCGCGATTGGCTCCACGTATATACTTCACTTGAACGATGTTTATGTCACAACGCCCCGCAGCAAAACTGGCAAAAAGCCACAATACCGGCCAACACTCATTCCGTTCAAACCACCGTTTGGCTCACCGAGGAGGAAAACTAATTAATGAGAGAAAGCGAAAGGATAAGCAAAACGCGCAGAGGTAAGGAGTTCTCCCAGTGGGACGAAATCGATTAGTTCCGTACTCGTTCCGCTCCGCCTTTGAAGCCGCAGCCAAAGATAAGATTCGTCCTTGGCCCAGCGAGGGAAGCGGCGCGGAAACCGCAACGTGAATGGCTTCGGCCAACTGCCAGCAACTCTTAAAAAGCGAGAGAGAGATCGCGCGACGATATTCGCCATTGTGCGAATGACGCAACAGTGGTGAAAGCGAGACTACGAAGAAAGGTCGCCCCAAATACGCCGCAGCGTTGTTTGAACAAGAGTGTGCGTGTTTTGTTTCTTTTGTTTTTTCAAAGGACGACAAAACATTGACCGTCAATCGCGGATAATTACGTAATGAAACAAACAACAAAGTTGTATGATTCGCGAGTGGTATCGCGGATGGTGCAGCGCTATGAGTTACGCACATTTCCCAAGAATGGTATATGACGGGAGTGAGCCGAAATAAACAGGTCGCTACAGAACGATTTCCCTTACGAAACGGTCTTGAAAGATCGTACCGGAAGCTTTCACTTGTATATATAAATGGCAGCATAAGGTGTAACCGTTCACGATAGAACGGATTCCTTTCAGTATTTCTCAAAGCCCAGTGGAGTATGAAGTTGCACAAGCCTCCTCACGTGTGGTGGCCAAGCGGGAAAGCCGACAAACGCGCCAAACATCTGGCAATATAATTTGCAGTTTTTGTTTCCTCGGTACACATTGCCACTGCATGGCGCTTCGATACGGTCCTGCGAAATTGGCCACTTAAACATGAGTATTCAAAGGAATACTGACACAAATATTGACACACCGTAAAAGGTACCTTTTTCGTTTTCGTGGTATGCGCTCCCCATACACCGGATGCCCCGCCACGGTGGTCTAGTGGTTAAGGTACTCGGCTGCTGACCCGCAAGTCGCGGGATCAAATCCCGGCTGCGGCGGCTGCATTTCCGATGGAGGCGGAAATGTTGTAGGCCCGTGTGCTCAGATTTGGGCGCACGGTAAAGAACCCCAGGTGGTCGAAACCTCCGGAGCCCCCCACTACGGCGTCCCTCAATGATACGGCGGCTTTGCGACGTCAAACCCCACAAATCAATCAATCATACACTGGAGTGAGAAAACATGCATAACATATTCAACTCTGATTTCAGTGTTTTCGTCGCTGAGCACTGGCAGGCTAGCTTCATCGCAATCGACATTATCCCGTCGAGTCAACGCAGTTCCACTGAGTACGCTACTTTGCGTTCTGCGTGCAGCCTGAATCGAAGAAATCACAGCCTGGCTGAAATCACAGCCTGGCTGGTCGTCGTTACTTCCGTTTACCACGAGCAGATGATGGATCTGCCGCTCGTAAGTGGCTAGTTCGTCTCCCCGTGACGTCACACTGCCACGACAGGTCATTGAGAAACTGCTTCCTCAATATTGATTGAAAGCGAAAGTTCTTTTTTTTAATGTAGCAGTATTCATTCCTACACATCACAGCACTATTTTTCGCGTTCTCGAAACATTTAAAATCCGTGTCAGTGCTCCTTCAAGTACCTCAGAGAACTCCTTCGAAATTTGTTGGACGAGTACACAGACTTCGCCTAAGTGTCCTTCAGTTTTAACCCAAGGACAACGGAACATACACGATCAAATTGAAAGCTGTCCCATTCGAAAATGGTTCTACATATCATTCTTAGCGACTGTCCCTAAAAAGAAAACAGGACAACACTCGTCGATCGCGCAAAACGGCCGCAGTCATCAAACTGCAGTACTGCGAGCGTCAGAGGCATTTTACCTTGTACCCGTTAGAGACGGCGTTATACGCTCACGCAAACACTCCCCCCCGCAAACGTCACACCGTGCGGCCGCCACATCACGGCGGCCTCATCCATTCGACCGCTTTCTTCCGCATTTCGAAGTGAAACAAACAAACGAACGCAACGAAGACCCATTCGGCGCGGCACAGACAGAAAGCGGCCCGTTACCGCGGCGGCCTTGCCGCGAGCCTCGGTTTGATTGAAGCTCAGCTATCCGACCGCGGCGAACCTCCTTCGACGCGCCCCCGCGCAACTTGTCTTTTTTTTTCCCCCCGGTGTGCATGCAGAGGGAGCGATAATCGACGTTGAAGTGTGACTGCTTCAACGTGAGGGGAAAAAAAGGAGGCCCCTGCATCCTGGCTGGCTTGCGCGCTGCACGGAAACGGGGTTGCGTGCCCGACCGACGCCCAACGAGGAAGCGTCACTCCGCTCAGGCCCTACCGAGCGCTGGCAGCGCGTCAACAAAATCTCGCGAACCGAACGGCACGCCCCAAGGGTCTGTGCTGTCACCGTTTCTTTTTAATGTCTCTATGATGCCGTTGGCGCAAGCATTGAGATCTATCCCTGACCTCAAGTTTTCACTCTACGCCGACGACATCACTCTTTGGATGACTGGCGGCTCCGATGGAGAGATTCAAGACACCCTGCAAGCTGCGGCAAATACGGTTGTGGCACTTGCAGGGTCTATGAATCTTTCATGTTCCCCACAGAAATCTCAGCTACTTCTCCTACCATCTCACAGAGGGGGCGTAAAACACATATCCAATATACAGGTAATTCTAGATGACGTACCAGTTACTCGAGTGGATAGGATCCGCGTGCTCGGTTTACACATTCAAAGCAATCGGCTCAACACATACACACTAAAGACACTTCACACCACCGTTGATCATACCTTGCGACTTTTGGGTCGGGTCAGTAATAAACATGGCGGACTAAAGGAGGCCGAACTCCTCCGCTTGGTCCAAGCCTTCGTTATCAGTAAAATAACTTTTACAACGCCTTACCTACACTTTCTTAAATCAGAATCCGACCAGATAGACATCCTTTTACGCAAAGCGTATAAGTTCGCTTTAGGGGTGCCTATACGGACCTCCACTGAAAGGCTTATGCGTACTGGCACCTTCAACACCCTTGCTGAACTAGGAGAAGCCCATATTGCATCTCAGTATAACAGACTTTCTAACACCGTGACAGGCCGACACATTCTACAAACCCTTTCTGTCACTCCGGCATCCATCACTAAGGTCAAGTACACCATTCCACACCACATACACGAGAACCTATACATTCCACCACTTCCAAAAAACATGCACCCTGAGCACCAGAAACAGCGCAGGATGCAGCGCGCGAGGGCCCTCAAAAAACAATTCTCCTCCTCCAATGATGTGCTCTATGTTGACGCCGCCGATTACGGTAACAGGCATCATTATGCAATATCGGTAATCAACTCTCACGGCCAGGTCGCTGCGGCCGCCTCCGTTCTTGCTTCTTCTTCGGAGGAAGCGGAAGAGGCGGCCATAGCCCTGGCCCTAACAATACCTAGTTCATCCGTTATAATCAGTGACTCCAAAACAGCTATATATAATTTCGGAGCGGGCAGGGTTTCTAGGCCAGCCCTTTCCCTACTTTTGCATCATCCCCTTGATCGACTTGTAGCACTAATCTGGACTCCCGCGCATGCGGGCCTTGCCGGAAACGAGGCGGCTCATGCGAGTGCCCGAGGATTCACAGTCCGGGCACACGCATCCGATGTGTCGCAATTCGCTACGGATGAGGCGCCATTTACAGCGCGGGATCGCCTTATTTCATTCCACGATATTTGCACACACTACCGTTTAGAGCGATTAACCTTCCCGCCACTCACGCGCAAATCTTCACGCAGGTGCGAAATTCTGTGGCGACAGCTGCAGACTCGCACCTTTCTTTCGCCTTACCTCCTACACCGCATTCATCCATCCTGTTACCCTTCCCCCTCATGTAAATTTTGTGCCTCTTCCACAGCAGACTTGAACCACATCATGTGGCGCTGCCCTAAGCACCCTCTTCCCCCATTCCTGAAACGCCTAATTTCTAGTGAGGAGCAGTGGGAGGCTGCCTTGCGCAGCTCGAGGCCCGCTATCCAGGAGGCCATCCTGGAGTGGGCTGAGAGGGTAGAGGAGGACTACTTCAAGTAGTTCATCCCCACCACACCCTTTCCTGTTGCCCCCTTCCCTTTAACAAGGGATAAATAAAGTTGTTCATTCATTCATTCATTCGCGAACCGAGCGGGACGTTTGTTGTTCGCGTAAACGAGCGAGAGACGCGGATTGGCGCCCCCGGCACGCTTGCTTGCTTGTCCCGCTCCGCAACAAGGACGCGGCCAAGTCAGCGACGCCCGGTGAACAACACCGATGGCGTCAAACTTCGTACGCCCTTAACGTTCAACTCTTATTTTCAACATCGCGGTACAACGTAGAGTGACCACGTGCGGCCAGTGGACAAAAAGACTAAAATGCGCTTGAAAGCCACGACAAAGTGATTATGGAGGAGGCCGCCGGAATTCTTTAACTACCAGGTCGAAATTTCCTAGTTATACATTGAAATTTCGACCGTCTTTGAGCTGCACCTGTATCGGCATACGGGCCTCCTATCATTTTCGCCTCCGCAGAAATGTGCGGCCGGGATTCGACGCCGCGACCTTCGTTCGGGTCACCAGTAGATCACCGTGACCACTGAACAACCATCGAGGTGTGGGGACACTTAAACATATCGCAGTACCACAAAATTCAAGATGAAGTCAAGAAAGAGATGAAAGAAATGCATGCGCCCGTTCTTCAGTATTCTTTCAAGTTCTGTGCTAACACGACAAGTTTACCAAACAACTAACTCGCCAACGAAGAAATTACCCTGAAGTATATACGGTATACGAGCGTCTAGAGTCGGCCACTTGCGTGTGATTTAAAGGGATGGCAGCGCGTATACCAACTGCGCGGTAGGGAAAGATTCCGTCGCTCTCTTCCGAGGAACGTCAGGAATGTGGGTCACGTAACGCGGGCTGTTATGAGAAACGCGGAGGGCGACACAAAACACCCTTCTGGAGAGTCGATTTTTCTCGTTTACAGTCCCAACACTGGCCCTCACCGTTGCTGCTTAGGTTACTGAGCCACATTTTAATATTCGATCTCTCCCTACCATTCAGGAGGATAATTGACAGGGAAGAAGGCCTGGGGCAGAAGGAAATAACGCCGGAGATTTTCGAAATCGCTAGTCCATTAATTCCAACACTCGATCAAGGTTGAGAGCGGCGAAGACAAATTGGGCTGAATTCATCGAGTACATCAGAGGGGGAGGGAGGGGGAAGTGCCGACGGCACAAATCGACGCACGGGCAAACGATTCCGCAGCGGAGGAATGCGGATTCCTTCCGCTTACCTTCGGACGCTTCCCGGCTCGCAGGAGTCGGAGTGGTGTACGTGGCGCCTTTGCAAACGTTAAATTGAATGTTGATCGCGAGAACACGCCTAAATAAATTCTCCAACGCGATCGCCGGGGTGTCGTCAGCGCACCTCGAATTGGCGTCACAACCAAAACTCAACGATTTTCTTCGGGACAAGGTAGTGCAGCGGGTCGATCCTCTCTGCCGAACTCAAACAGTGCGGACGTGACTGCAGTGACAATCAAGAGAGTTGATCGGACCCCGAACGAGATACGCCCACGCGCAGTTCGTAACGGATGGAATATAGCCCTTTAAAAAATGCGAAGTTCATCGTTCTACAAAGGATACACTTAAAAGAAGTGTCTCGCTACCATACAGTTTTCGAACGTTGCTTCATCGACAAGCTCCTCCCACGGAAAGAGAGCGCAACTCGCAAGGCCTCGCGCTTGACCTTGAAGGTGAATGACACACGCCGCCGAAATCGGCCTGCGCGTTGAAAACAACACAAATTTTTAAAAGAATTAATTCTCGTCCCCCAAAACAAGAGGTAGACAGACAAAACAATGACGAAGAGCAATGTCGCGTGAAACATTCCAAAGGCCTGCCTGCCTTCGCAACGAGCAAGTGCGCAACATGTCCGTGTCAAGCACGTTGAAGTGCGTATGGTTGTACACACAACGGCACACGACTACTACAAACAAGAGTTCCGACGTAATTACACAATGCACGGCGACAAACCACGCGGACCCGCTTCGAGAGATAGAGAGAGACAATGGACGGCCGTGAAACATCGCTACAGGAAAACAGCTCGCGAAACGGGAGCCGCAGAGACGGGACGTTACACGTAGATACCGTTATATTCATTTCGAGCCGGAGATGCAATACGAGCAGCGGTTCAAACCGAACCCGCGGGAAGTCGAAACGGGAATGGCTCGCTGCAATCATTCCGAGTAATGGTGAAATCCATCTTCCAAAAAAGGTTACGAAGAAAGCCTCCGCGACGAAAAACAACGTTCGCGTCGCATGAAGGTGCCAGAGAACAGGGAAAATTGCGTAACGAATTTGATTCCAGTTACTCAAATCGGTTTTCGCGATTCGTCAGTCGAGGTTCGTCTTGACTGCGCAGCTGCCGCACGTAATCGAAACGACGTAATTGCCTTCACGGTTAAGGCACGCTGCTATAGCGGTGAATGACATCAAAGGAATGGAATCTAAGTGACATACATGATACATCCTTACGGTCATCGGCCACGATTTCAAGAGCGAAACTTTCAGGGTCGAAGACGACACGACCGAGCGCAAAGTTTCGTGCACGTGGTCATACAGTGAGCACATCTATGAAGACTACGTCTAAAACGTTAGAAATGATTATCACCCAAAGACTAAAAAAATTATAATTATGAGTTATGGCAGTGAAATCACACGTGAGGGTTGCAATGGGTACTGCCAGTTATCAATTTTATTATCACACGTTTTGTGATCGACAGCCCAACGTCCCGGCGCCACGACTTCATTTTGTTTGAATTCATTCACGTCGACCTCCAACTGCCCGAGGAAGTGTCGGAACGCTCGCAACACGTAGCACCTCGGAATATGGGTTCAATACACCCCAATTATAAGGGTGTAAATAGTGTGTTTTGAGGGTGTTTTATTTACAAACACCTCAAATTTTAAATCATCAGCCTGACTACGTCCACTGCAGAACAAAGGCCTCTCCCATGTTCCGCCAGGTAACCCGGTCCTGTGCTTGCTGCTGCCAATTTATACACGCAAACTTCCTAATCTCATCTGCCCACCTAGCCTTCTGTCTCCCCCTAACCCGCTTCCCTTCTCTCGTAATCCAGTTAGTTACCCTTAATGACCAGCGGTTATCCTGTCTACGCTCTACATGCCCGGCCCATGTCCATTTCCTCTTCTTTATTTCAACTATGATATCCTTAACTCCCGTTTGTCCCCTAATCGACTCTGCTCTCTTCTTGTCTCTTAACGTTACAACTACCATTTTTCTTTCCATTGCTCGCTGTGTCGTCCTCAATTTAAGCTGAACCCTCTTTGTAAGTCTCCAGGTTTCTGCTCCGTAGCTAAGTACCGGCAAGATACAGCTGTTATATACCTTCCTCTTGAGGGATAGTGGCAATCTACCTGTCATAATTTGAGAGTGCTTGCCGATTGTGCTCCACCCCATACTTATTCTTCTAGTTACTTCAATCTCGTGGTTTGACTCTGCGGTTATTACCTGCCCTAAGTAGACATAGTCTTTTACAACTTCAAGTGCACTATTACCTATCTCGAAGTGCTGCTCCTTTCCGAGGTTGTTGTACATTACTTTCGTTTTCTGCAGATTAATTTTAAGACCCACCTTTCTGTTCTCCTTGTCTTACTCCGTAATCATGAGTTGCAATTCGTCCCCTGAGTTACTCAGCAATGCAATGTCATCGGCGAAGCGCAGGTTACCAAGGTATTCTCCGTTAACTCTTATCCCTAACTGTTCCCATTCTAGGCTTCTAAAAACCTCCTGTAAGCACGCGGTAAATAGCAATGGGGAGATTGCGTCCCCCTGCCTTACACCCTTCTTGATTGGTATTCTGTTGCTTTCTTTATGAAGCACTATGGTAGCAGTTGATCCCCTGTAGGTTTCTTCCAGAATGTTTATATATACTTCATCTACGCCCTGATTCCGCAGTGTCTGCATGATGGCTGATATTTCTACTAAATCAAACGCCTTCTCGTAATCTATGACGGCTATGTATAATGGTTGGTTATACTCTGAGCATTTCTCTATTACCTGATTGATAGTATGAATGTGGTCAATTGTTGAGTAGCCTGTTCGAAATCCTGCTTGTTTCTTTGATTGATTGAATTCTAATGTTTTCTTTACTCTGTCAGCAATTACCTTTGTAAATAGCTTGTATACTACAGAGAGCAATCTGATCGACCTGTAATTCTTCAAGTCCTTGTCATCTCCTTTCTTATGTATTAAGATGATGTGAGCGTTCTTCCAAGACTCTGGTAATCTTGTCGTCAGGAGACACCTCGTAAACAGGGTGGCTAGTTTTTCTAACACAATCTGTCCTCCATCTTTCAGCAGATCTGATGTTACCTGATCCTCACCAGCAGCTTTGCCTCTTTGCATGCTCTCCAAAGCTTTACTGACTTCTTCTATCATTACTGGTGGGGTGTTTTCTGGGTTACTGCTAGTTCTTATAGTATCAAGGTCGTGGTTGTCTCGGCTACTGTACAGATATCTGTAAAACGCCTCCGCAATTTTAACTATCCTATCTATATTGGGAGTCATTTTGCCCTCTTTGTCCCTTAGTGCATAGATCCGACTTTTGCCTATCCCAAGTTTCCTCTTCGCTGCTTTGACGCTTCCTCCGTTTTTCAGAGCGTGTTCAATTTTCACCATGTTATACCTTCTTACATCGCATACCTTACGTCTATTAATCAACTTCGAAAGCTCTGCCAGTTCTATTTGGTCTGTTGTACTTGACACTTTCATGATTTGACGCTTCTTCATTAGGTTCTTCGTTTCCTGGGAAAGCTTGCCAGTGGCCTGTCTAACTACCCTGCCTCCAACTCCCACTGCACACTCCTTAATGATACTCGTCAGATTATCATTCATTGTATCTATGCTAAGTTTGGTTTTCTCACTAAGAGCCGAATACCTGTTCTGCAGCGACACTCTGAATTCTCGTACTTTCCCTCTCAGTGCTAGCTCATTGATTGGCTTCTTGCGTATCAGTTTCTGTCGTTCCTTCTTCAAGTCTAGGCGAATTCGAGACCGTACCATTCTATGGTCACTGCATCGTACCTTGCCAACCACTTCCACATCCTGCACGATGCCTGGGTGGGCACTCATTATAAAGTCTATTTTGTTCTTATTTTCGCCATTCGGGCTCCTCCATGTCCACTTGCAGTTTTCTCGTTTTCGTAGAAAGTATTCAAAATCCGTAAATTATTGCGTTCTGCGAATTCTACTAGTAGCTCTCCTCTGGCGTTTCTAGTACCGATGCCGTAATCTCCTACTGCTTGGTCTCCAGCCTGCTTCTTTCCTATTTTTGCATTAATGTCGCCCATCACTATAGTTTACTGTGTTTTTACCTTACTCATTGCCGATTCCACGTCTTCATCGAAGCTTTCTACTGAAGCGTCATCATGGCTGGATATAGGCGCGTAAGCCTGTACTACCTTTATCTTGTATCTCTTATTCAGTTTAATTACGATACCTACCACCCTTTCATTAATGCTATAGTATTCCTCTATGTTGCCAGCTATGTTTCTGTGAATTAGGAACCCCACTCCCAGTTTTCTTCTGTCTGCGAAGCCCCAATAGCAAAGGACGTGCCCATTCTGTAGCACCGTATAGGCCTTATCTGTCCTCCTAACCTCACTGAGCCCTATTATATCCCATCTAACACCCTCTAGCTCCTCGAATAGTACAGCTAGACTTCCCTCACTAGATAAGGTTCTAGCGTTAAGCGTTGCCAAGTTCAGGTTCCAATGGCGGGTTGTCCGAATCCAGAGATTCTTAGCACCCTCTGCTGCGTTGCAGATCTGACCGCCGCCGTGGTCAGTTGCTTCGCAGCTGCTGGGGACTGAGGGCCGTGAGTTATTTGACGTAAGCATGTGGGAGGTAGTGGCCAGATACTGCACCAGGGTGGCCAATCCTTCTCTGGTGAGGGAGTGCGTTCCCGGTGGTGGTTACCGGTGAGGCCGCACCCCAGGCCTCTTAATGCAGTTCCATCAACACGCGGATTTTTTTAATCTGGTTGGCAACTGCGCGGCACCGGGATTTGAACCACAGACCTCTTGCATGCGAGGCGGATGCTCTAACCACTACGCCATCGCAGCATATCTTTCACCGCAGTACACTTCTGTAAAGCGAAAAGGGGCTTCTAGCTGTCATAGGACACAGAAGCCCTTAACTACACATGCATGCAAGCACTATTAAATAACAAGTACCAGTATTATTGCTGGAATCTAAAAATAAAAACTTCACTGTCAAATATACAGAACTGCCCATGATGTTGCAGAAGCACTGAAAAAAGTAAGATACCTGACATTCGTTAGTATGTTCACAAGTCATCTTTACGAGAACGGCTTAATTCAAACGGAATTCTGGGGTCCTCTTAAGTTAGAATTAACGAGAGTGCATCACTACACACGCATGCTATAACTTATTAAAAGCCTCATGTCATAGAGATTCAAACACAGTGGTATATTTAGGCTGGTGTGAATGTTTGAGTGCTTCGAATACTGAAATAATTAGGTCACTCTAAAATATTTTATGCGTGTTTCAAGGCTCCAGTGTGTGGGCAGCGATAGCACTGCGCCAAGTGAACGAAAGATGCCCATTTTGCAATGCGTAAAGATCATGCCAGTACTCTTTCAAAGGGACACTAAAGAAAAAGAATAAGTTGTTTCAGATTGATAAACTGCCCTCTGAGAACTCTAATGCTATAAGCTTCACTATCATAAGTTCATTATTAGCGGAGAAAATCAAAAATGAAGCTTCATTTTTAAATTTCGCGCCATAATCTCCACATGTGACGCAAGAAATTTCACAACGTATTTTTGGTATTTTTGCAGCATTCGCACGATGAAGTTTTCTGAACTTCGTATGCCAAGTCTTTGGCAGCCACAGATTACAATGTACTTTATCTTTATTGATTAGAAGCTATGTAGGAACCAGCAGATGCCTTTGAAATTTATGACATCACACTTTTTGGTGCGAGAATGTCAAGGTGGTGTTGCCACCTGCATTTTCATTTCGCATGTTTTCTCGCTTACCAACACGATAAGAGTGGTGTTTTCTGAATTGTGGAATTGCACTTTACTAATGGGCAAAAGATCGTTTCGCTGTGTAGTGTCCCTTTAAGTACAGAAACCAAGACGCACTCGCTGCACTACAAGTGGCCACTTACTTGCTTTAAGGAGAGACAAACGCCCATGCCGGCACCTCCGGATTCCAGCGGGCATGCCTCACAGATGTCGCCGAAAAAGAGGGACACTTCGCGGTGCGCGCGCCAGCCGCACAGCAGCAATATCTGCGCTGCCACTGCGGTGCTCTTCACGGCATCCACGGATGGCCCGTCACCCCTGTCGGCCTCAAATTTACGGCGCAGGCTTCTGTGCAGCGCCACTTGCATTTCCCTGAGAAGTCGTGTATCTTCGTCAATTTTAAAAATGGGGCGTAAAAGCGTGTTCATATGGGTGATTTTAATTCGTACACCCGTTTTACACCTTTTAGGGTGTAAAATTTTTTAGAGTGTACGCTTTGGGCTTACGCCGGGACTATAAGTACGCGCTAAAGTGAAAGAGCAAGACACGGAGTGTCTGCTGTTTTGTTCGCCCCATACCGGTTTATTTGCCCCATAAATTTTACTTCACTTCTCGCAATGCATTGGGATACGATCGGGCCTCTCTTGAGTTTTTCTTTTCTCCATGCCGCTGACATCCATGGACATAGACTTTCTTTGCGCTGACTGTTTTGTTATTTCTGTGAGCGGTGCATTCGTAGGGGCAGTCAGCACGTCCTCTATTCTGGTGTTGTGTGGCGGTTTGTAAGATTGCGATATTATTCCATTTGAATGTGTTGATGCGTGAGTGGTAGCTGTTTCAAGCAAACGGCAGCGTTGAATGACCAACAACCTGCGTCGATGTGATTGTACACGACTGATGGTTGTTGTGTGTGTGTGTGTGTATGTGGTTGCAGCGGTTTGTACGTTTGTATGATTGCAGGGTATGATGATACACAAGTGTTGGCTAATTTGTGCAGACGTTAGTTCTGAATGAGATGGTGCGCACTGACATGGTTTACTGATCGCTGTCACACGGGTACTTGCTGCATGTGGTCACCTTTTGTTGCGATAAGGGCCGATTGTGATTACTTCGCAATTGGACTGGTGGCAACATCATACTTGATTCGAATTAGTTCGGACCGTGTAGCGGTGAGTAATACTGGTTTCACTCAAGATCACGAGAAAAAAATTCTCGCTGCTGCGCAGCACTGTACAGCCTAATTCAGATCAACTTTGGCTCAGACGCCCTGATCGCCATCACAAGTGCCTCATTGACACGGTATAAATATCGTATTTTTCTCACTACTGGCACAGTTAGTCTAAGACAAAAGAGAAAAAAAGCACAGATAACATAAACAAACTTGACTGTCATATCCTGTCAGAGTTCACACGCGAATGCTCATATCAACTCGAGCCGTTCAGTTCTGTACGCACTTGCGGCCTGTACCTTAATCGCTACTGGTTGTATCAGTTCATTACAATGCAAGAAAATCAGTCTACTACATATGCAAAGTCAGTGTGTCAAAATAATGAAGCAAAGGTCCATCATACCTAGGCAAGCTTGTAGATTGATGGGACATTTGCAAGGAGCACATGTTCATGTTCGGTCTTAAAACAAGCTTTTTTCTCAGGCTGCTGGCAAATTTGACTGCTGGGCTTTTCTGTTATCCATATATTGTATGACTGATGTGTCAAATGGTTATCAGTAAATTTCGATCTGTATAAGGAGCGAGTGCTTTGCTTCAATGCAACTTTGGCATGCTCATTTTTTCTTAAAACCTAGATCTAAAGCTGGCCCTACTGTGAAGGTGTAGTTTGATATGTTTATAACACAATAATGTTGTGAACATCGTGGAACGTTCCACGGTGCACTGTACGGCATATTTACACCGGAGCATCTTTTTTTCATTACCTAGTTGTAATTTATCTGGGCCGAGAAATCTCAGTTTTAGTCTTCTTGCTTTCTTTCACTTTATAACGCAAGTATTTATTAAAAGATCACATACAATATTGAAAAGACCGGGGCAGTGGAGGGCCTTGACACTTCGATGTTGCACTACCATATTGCGATTTTCCAGTGCACCAGAAAGACTTTTGCTCGGCATATTTAGCCCATGATCAATTAGACTGTTACAACGATTGTCTATTTAGGTTTTTGGTAGTGAATATATTTTTAGATTATTGACAACAGCTGGTCCATTAGCTTTTTTAATATCACCGGAATGGTATTCTATGGCAACTGATTATAGCAGAGCATAATAGCATTTGCCCAAAATATGCTGTGTATGGCTGAGGTGCTCCAAGCAAGTTATTTGCAGTTATTAAATGCTCGGATCAACTGCTCACAACATTATTGCGAGTCTGTCACCCTGTGTATATCTTTGGTATTTGCATAGGTTTCTGTGCTTGCAGGCTCATGTAGAGCAGAGCAGTAGAGACCTATGTTACTAGCCAACAAGACCATAATAAAAGAATTTCACGTACCTCTCCCACAGCAATGCATTGGAACTTGAAAATATGTGCACCTCCAGCAAAGCGGAATTTTGACTCGTTACAGTTGATTAAATAAAAGAACTTCCAATCATTGCATGCTTTAACGTCCCCAGAGAGGGCCTTGATAACCAAAAACAAAATGATTGCTTAGCAGAAAAACCAAGGCAATGTTTTTATTGATTTTGATTAGGAACGATTCCTTTGCTAGCCTTTGACAGTAAAGTTAACATTGCCTTGTCCAACGCACAAGAAAGTCAACTGTTTTTGTAGGTCTTGAAAATTTTTGCTGACCTCGGCCAGTGTTATTCTAAGTGCTGTTTTTACATTTTATCTAGCTGCTTTTCTATTCGTCTATAACAAACTGCCAATAGTAATATCTTAACGTTATATGTCTAGAAATTCAAATACTTTTGAAATCAAGATATTCGCAACTTCTTCAAATTTCCTTTGGCGTGCCAGAATGGTGTAATAACATATATCTTCACTGCATAAATTGGAATTTCTATCGTCTGACTGCACAGTTTTTTTTATTTACCATGCCTTTGGATAGATTCTCGAATGCATTACTAATGAAATATTGACAAAAACCTTAACTTAGTAAACACCAACAGTTGTTTAATTACACTATTGCATCTCATGAAGGGGACAACTTATCAATAAGCAGAAGCATTTCTGGTGATCAACATAGTGGTAGAGCACACTATTTTAAGTGATTAGTATGGAGGCTCTAGTTCGTTGCGCGTACTTATAGCAGCACCATATTTATCTTGCTCAAGATGCCTGTGGATTTACTTATTGATATATGAACAACTCAGAAGTAGTAATAATAGTGCCTGTCCTCATATTTCACTCCGACTTGCATTGTGTCCTATGCTAGGTGCTTATACAGATTAACAGTTCACGCCTCCCATTCATCACAATGAGGTTTCTTTTTAAACCAATGTTGAAGACAGTAACATGAATCAGTTTTATGCTGTAAAGCATATGAACAATATCAGTTGTTCAAACAGGACACTATACCATCGGTCACATTTACATGCCTTTTTGGTCTACATCTGTGCAGTGATAAAAACCATGAGAGTCAATGCAATTGTTTTTGTTTAAATAAAGTGTAGGACATAAAAAGTCTGCACCTCGATTTTGCCTCTTGGGCAGATGGGCAGAGGGAAATTAAACAGCGCAGTTCTGCACGAGATCACAGGATTGATTCCCAACCACAGTAGTCACAATATAGTTGGTGCAATATTTACTAGTGCTATGCACTTCAATAAAGAAGGAGAAATGGAGAAAAAAGATTGAGGAGTTAACCAGTTCGCTACCCTATACTTGGGGTGTAAAAAAGGGGAGTGATAGAAAAGAAAGAGCCAGGTGAAAAAAGGAGAGTAAGAAAAAGATGGATAATTAGTCAAATAATTTCGGATTTGATTTGATTCAAAATAATTTGTATTAACTTAGTACAGTCTCATTATCAGGTTATATTGTTACAACACTAAACCATAGAACTTGGCTTTACTTCTTTTCTAAACCAGCATAGGTGATCAGTGCTTGCATAAGTGCACAGTGCTTGCCAAACCCTACTGTCAGTTTTGCTCCTGTGGTTGTTTGGTTCATCACAGATTTTATGGCATTATTTAGCAGTGCGGCTTTTCAGGTCCTTCCTGATTGCTATGCCCCCCCTTCTTTTCTTAAGATTTGAAAAGGCAGAAGACAGTTATACCGGTAAACATTACAGCCAGGTAGTTTAAACTGCATGGGAGGATGTTTGAGACCGTTATGTGTTGAAGTTGGCTCATATTCACGCACCATGAAAACCAACACCACAATTTCCTCATCTTCATTATGTAAACTTATGTGCAGAAGTCTTGCAGTTATATTGTAAAAGAAATAAATGTTCAAGACAAATGGAAATGTTTAATGAAAGTGACTGGCTGAAGAATGCAAAGTTTGCTTTCCTTGAAAAAGTTGCTTGAGGTTTACAACTCACCACAAGTATCAACATCAATTCTGTGGAATTAGAAGCAAGTGGAGGTCTGAAAACGATAAATCTTAAATCCAAACAAGCGAGCAAATAAACTATAATGTCGCTAAGCACTTTTACGAAATATCCTATGCATGATTGATATGCGGGGTTTAACGTACCGAAACCACCATATGACTATGAGATCCGCCGCAGTGGAGGACTCCGGAAATTTCGACCATCTGAGGCACTTCATCGTGCACGCAAATCTGAGCACACGGGCCTACTGCATTCCGCCCCATCGGAAAGGCAGCCGCCGCAGCTGGGATTCGATCCCGCGACCTGTGGGTCAGCAGCCGATTACCTTAGCTACTAGACCACCACGGCGAGTATAAGTATCCTATTCAAGACTGCAAGAAAATAAGCAGCTGCAGACATATGCGCAAGTAGTAGCAACGAAACGCTCATTTTGAGGTTTAAGTCTAAATTCTAGCCATGACCGTACACCTTTATGATGCAGCAAAAATAAAGGAATAACAAAAATGACAAGATGTTAGATGATGAAACCAAAACAATGCTTCATTATCTGTTTTTAAAATTTTTGATTTGTGTACCTTTTCAACTAGGTTCACGACTTAGCTCGTTGTGCTCTTGCATGAAGTGAAGATTCATTTCCGCCATTGTCACCCTTCCTCCTGTGAGGCCCCTGGCACCCAAGTACCCCTACATGTAACAGAAATGGCAAAATACCCCACCTGCAACTTTTTCCTCTACAGTTCGACCTACATCCCATCTTCCCACTCCTAAATAAAGGTGGAGGCGAGTAAGTTGTGTATGCGTGAACTTCACTGCATCAGTCTGACAATCCAAAGCACAAGCTCTTTTAAGAAACCGCGATGTGTTTCCGCTTTGTTGGGACTGCAGAGACTTAAGCAAAATTTGTTGAACAGCAAAAGTATGAAAACAGGTAAGCTTTTTTTTCTGTGATATGCATTGCAGTAAATGGGTCTCTCGTATACGAGGGACTATTGATAGACTGCCAGCTCGTAAGAAGTTGACGTGCTACGAAACGGGCTCTTGGGGTTGACGTGCACACGGGGTTGACGTGCACATGGGCTCTAGAAGAGTTTGCCACACTCGCCGCTATGGCTACAGATGGCGCTGACTGACACTCGCACATTGCAATTTGCAGTTATACACGATAAAGTGGCTGGGAGGATGGCCGCCGTGGTAGCTCAGTGGTAGAGCATCGAATGCGGTAATCGAAGGTTCGGTTCCTGCTCGCGGACAGTTATCTTTTCACTCACTTTTCTTTCTTCACATTGGCCTTACAATTTGGTCTGATGGCTTCCCCTATGCATTTCATGGCATTATTGTCTCGTAGATCTCAATATATATATATATATATATATATATATATATATATATATATATATATATATATATATATATATATATATATATATATATTATCACTCTCGCAAACATCTTTCAAGGCGAGAGGGACGCGGCAACAACGAAGTTTGGAAGTTCATGTCAGTATAACTCATCCCCTGATGAAGGGAGGGCCCCTCCCGAAACTGTTGGGATATAAATATATTTATCCTTGTTGACAACGCTCTCGTTGTGTCATGTCCCATACCTTCACGAAGACTAACTGGCCCATTGAATTATTACTCCCACTGTATATATATATATATATATATATATATATATATATATATATATATATATATTATGAAGTCTTGGCAGTCTTGGTAGTCTTGGCTGCGTCAGCGTTTATTTGAGGAAAGACCTCGCAAAACGAACGGGCAGAGCCAGTACACCGACGATGACTATGATGATGACCCAGAGTGGCAATTAGGACAAAGAGACAAGCTGATGATGGTGATTGTGATCATGCAGGGATGATGACGATGTAAGTAACAAATGCCCACACTGATTCCCCCCTCTTGGAAGCGGACACCCTGGCCGTCGTAAGTCAAAGTGACGGGGAACGTCGCGTGAAAGGTTTCATGCGACAAATGTGGACAATCTCTGTGCTGTGGTAGCGGTGGTCTGTGGGGGCGACGAGTGGTGTGACATGATAATTAACTGTCGAAGTCTGTTCTAAAACAATGTAGTGCCCGATAAAGCATGGTTGGAATTTGTCACAAAGGCCAGGATTGCGAATAGGTGTCAAAAGCAGCACCTCGTCACCAGGTTGGAAAGACACAACGCGGTGGGATTCATCATAGATGATCTTCCACTCGTGCTTTCTCGCTTCAGTATT
This sequence comes from Rhipicephalus annulatus, assembly GCA_013436015.1. Lineage (NCBI taxonomy): Eukaryota > Metazoa > Arthropoda > Arachnida > Ixodida > Ixodidae > Rhipicephalus > Rhipicephalus annulatus. The sequence goes on along the minus strand of WOVY01001364.1, from coordinate 827,673 downwards.
GATGCGAGCCTGATGGCGAGACTGGGCCAGGCGGGGAATGTATTCATCGCTAGAAGACTGGCATGAATTCCCATGGCAATTAAAAAAGGAGACGTCGACAAAGGTAGTCGGGGTGCGTCCGTACACGAGATAAAACGGTGAGTAGCAAGTTGTTCGCTGAATGGCGGTGTTGTAAGCGAATGTCAGGAACGGTATAAGAGTATCCCTGTTTTTGTGGTCGGGTTGAACGTAAACGGCTCTCATCTCAGCAAGGGTTCGGTGAAATCTTTCTGTGAGACCATTTGTCTGAGGGTGGTAGCTTGAAGCGCTCTTGTGAGTAGTTCCAGAACCGCGCATTACTTCATTTACTGTTTGTGACAGGTACACTTTGCCGCGGTCACTCAGCAGTACCCGAGGAGCCCCATAACGCAGTATTATTGCGTGAAGATCAAAGTCTGCAACTTCCACAGCTGAGCCTATAATAACAGAGGAAGTCTCAGCGTAGAGTGTCAGGTGGTCCACGACGGTCACTATCGATCGTTTGCCAGCAGATGTGACGGGGAGAGGCCCGTAAAGGCCAACACCTACAACCTCGAACGGCGTTGAAGGGCACGGAGGTGGCTGTAGAGGTCCAGCAGGTGCAGACGTGGGGAGTTTACGACGCTGGCATGGGTAGCAGGAGCCGACGTACCGCGCTACACTAGAAGAAAGGCCCGGCCAGTAATAACGACATCGAATGCGGTCAAGAGTTTTTTTAACCAAGATGACCAGCAGTGAAGTCGTCGTGGAAGGCTTCGAGCACCTGAAGTCGAAGGGAGCGTGGCAGTACAGGAACCCAGCGTTGACCGTCAGGGTGATAGACGTGGAGGTAGAGAACCCTATTGTCCAGCTTAAAGTGCAGGAGTTGACGATGGAGTCGCGCGTTGGGTGGATGAGAAACTCCCGAAGGATGATTGATTGATATGTGGGGTTTAACGTCCCAAAACCACTATATGAATATGAGAGACGCCGTAGTGAAGAGCTCCGGAAATTTAGACCACCTGGGGTTCTTTAACGTGCACCCAAATCTGAGCACACGGGCCTACAACACTTCCGCCTCCATCGGAAATGCAGCCGCCGCAGCCAGGATTCAAACCCGCGCCCTGCGGGTCAGCAGCCGAGTACCCTAGCCACTAGACCACCGCGGCGGGGTCCCGAAGGGTGGTCCATCATGCGTCTGCAGTATGAATCAGACCGCTGCTGGGAGATAAATGTTGACTCGTCGTCCGAAGAGGGTTGCCTTATTGATGCGAGCGTATGAACTTTGGTAGATGTGGCGGTTGAGTTCTCACCAACGCTGATATGGGTAGTTGGAAGCGGGCAACGAGATAAAGCGTCGGCGTCTTGGTGTTTTCTGCCTGACTTGTAACCTATGTCAAAGTCGTACTCCTGCAAGCGTAGTATCCACCGACCCAAGCGTCCGGACAATTTCTTCAGTGTAGAAAGCCTGCGTAAGGCATGGTAGTCCGTAACGATTGTGAAGTGGCGGTCGTGAAGGTAGGGACGGAACCTATATATATATTGTGTTACGTGGTTCTGATGACTAACATGGCATAGTGGGACATACACAAAAAGGGCGCCTCAGACTTAAAGTGAAAAAAAGGACATTGTTGGTGAGCTTTGTTGTGGCTATGGACTGCCTACTGTTATTTCTACAAGACATTTTGGTGGAAGTGCTGGGTGCTCTTTTGACAACGGAGCTACACAGTGTACGCCTCCTTAAGTCTGCTACCATGGCTCCGGGGGAGGATACGCCTTCGCCACCTACATCGGCAACGACAGCAACCCGGTACGTCACCCTAACGCAACCCAGTGATCCCGGTACCTTTACTGGAAAGAACAACGCGAATGTGGACAAGTGGCACGTTAAAGAACCCCAGGTGGCCGAAATTTTCGTAGCCCTGCACTACGGCATCTCTCATAATCATATGTTGGTTTTTGGACGTTAAACCCTACATATCAATCAATGTGGACAAGTGGCTCAGTATGTACGAGCGCGTGATCAAGCAATATGGCTGGGGCCCAACCGTTATGCTTGCGAGTGTCATTTTCTATCTTGACAAGACCCCTCGCATTTCGTTTGAGACCCACGAACATGAAACCACAAGCTGGGAAATGTTTAAACAACAGCTCCGCTACCTTTTTGGTAACCCGTTTGGTCTACAGCTTGATGCCCGAAAGTGATTGGCCGTACGTACACAGACGTCCACCAAGCCCTACTTGGCTTATATTCAAGACGTCTTAGCGTTGTGTGAATGGGCCGATCTCAACATGACTGAGGCTGGCAAGATATTGCACATTTTAAAAGGAATCGCTGACGATGCGTTCAGTCTGCTTTTATTTACGAACATAACGACCACCGACGCCGTGATCAAAGAGTGCCGCCGTCTCCAGCAGGGGAAGAGTCGACGCATTTTGCACCAGTTCTAGCGCCTACCCAACACCATTGCAACGTCGTCCTGCGGAGCTATATCTTGTCAGCCGTCTACAAAGACGAGACGCGCATCGTCCAACGTGAACTCGAGGCCGCTTGCCCGGCTGCCAACAAACCGACATTGCCCAACACCTCCGCGCCAGCTGTCTCCACGATTCAGGCTGTTGTCCGCCAGGAATTCGCTAACCTGTGTATCCTGTCCACTGCACCCACCGTAGATAATACTGATCCCTCGATAACTTCTGTGGACATGAGCCGTCACCATTCGTACTCTCTTCGAACCAGGAACCCATCTGAATGGCGAACAGCTGATGATAAGCCAGCATGCTTCCGCTGTGGTCGCTCGATAGACATTGCTCGTTACAGCCGCAGCCAGTGGCTACCTATGCCTCCTGGCTCGTACCCCATTTACAGTAACTAACTCCGTCCACCGAACTACCATTATCCGACCCGCACTGTGACTACAGCATTTACTGCTCCTGAGGACTACGGCCACTTTGCCTCGTCATCGCCGCCACCTCAAAACCGCCCTTCTCGTTAAAATACGCGTCGCCGCTCTCTTCGCCATCGCTTAACCGCCGCATGTTCGCGGAAGACTGGACTGCACAGCTTCTGGAGGTGAAGCTGCTCTGTCGACCTTACCCGCAAATCGTCTGTTGCCCTTTCGTTTAAACCGAAACACTCTTGAAGTATATGTTGATGGCACACCTGTGTAAGCTTTGAATGATACAGGCGCTCACGTGTCTATTATGAGTTCACATTTTCTTCATCGTATGAAGAAAGTCCTCACGCCCCCCTTGACCAGTGTCGCCCAAGTTGCAGATGGCACAATAGTCCCTCTCGTCGGGTTGTGCACAGCCCTACCTATCGTAGCCGGTCATCAAGCGGTCGTATTTTTTACCGTCCTCGCAACACGTCCCCACGACCTCGTACTAGGCCTCGATTTTCGTGCCACCAATTCTGCTCTGATTGATTGCTCCGCTGGCGTGCTCCGCCTCGAACTGCCACAAATCAGTGAAGTACCGTATCAACCTGATTGATATGTAGAGTTTAACATTCCAAAACCATTATATGAATATGAGAGACACCGTAGTGGAGGGCTCCGGAAATTTCGACCGCCTGGGGTTCTTTACCGTGCACTCATATTCCCGTACCAACCTACATGCCGATTACACTGATGCAACTTTGATCACCTGCTCTCCAAAACTGTCACATACACTAATTTCCTGTGTTCACCAGCTGTGCCCGACGGTGACTATTACGCTACGCCTCTCGCCGACGTACTCCTTGCGTATAATGTTGCAGTTCCCTACACGGTGCTCAGCATCACAGATAACAGAACGTGTCTATCACTTGTAAATTTCGGCTACATGAATGAAGTGCTCCCACAAGGCATTTCTGTAACCTACCTGTGTCCGTTTTTCGATTTCCAAACCGAAGTGCTTACACCACTCACGTGCACCACTCGTAGCACATTCTGGCAGCCGTCAAATTGTAGAGATGATCGCCTCTGGTCTTTCGCCACCGCAAGTTGAAGCCCTAAGGCGTCTTCTCGAGGCCTACCAGGATCTTTTCAATTTGGCGACCGACCTCTAGGACAGACGTCCTTTGTCCATCATCGCATACACACAGGTGATGCCAACCCTGTTCACCGCCGTTCCTACAGAGTGTCTGCTTTTTAGCGAAGCATCGATCATAAGGAGGTGAACAAGATGCTAACAAAGAACATTATTGAACCGTCCTCCAGTCCCTAAGCATCCCCGGTGGTATTAGTTAAAAAGAAGGATGGATCGGGGCGAGTTTCTGTGGACTATCAACACCTTAACAACATCACCAAGAAAGACGCATACCCTCTGCTACGAATTGACGACGCCCTTGATTGCCTCCATTGTGCCGCCTACTTTTCTTCTTTCGATGTTTGTTCTGGTTATTGGTAGATTTCCGTATACACCATGGACCGAGCGAAGATGGCTTTTGTAACACCTGATAGCCTCTACCAATTCAAGGTGATGCCTTTTGGCTTATGTATTGCCCCCGCCACCTTCGAACGAATGATAAACTTCTTGCTTCATGGATTCAATTGGTCTACGTGTCTTTGTTATCTGAATGACGTGATTGTGTTTGCTCCCACTTTTGGAGTGCATCTTGAGACGCCGTCTGTCACACCGGTCCCGTTTATTAGGGAGGCGATCGCCGGGCTAATTCCAAGAGCCGAAGTATCGGCCCCCCCGAACCGCACCACGAAAGCGTGGACAATTTAGAAGTGGTCCTTTTTGGTGCGCCAGCGGACGCCGGCTGTGGCCCAAAGAACAAGTCAGAGCCGAGAGTTGATAACCAAAACAAATTATATTCTCAATAATGGCAGATCGAAAACAATACACAGAAATGCACACTCGACAATAGTTGCATACAATATGTCACCAATCAAACCAATCAATCAACGTACTACACAATACAATCAGCCACACTTGCAACAACGGACACGGACAACAATACGCACTACAATGCAGTCGCATGCATTGAACAACCAAGACACTTAAAGACTAAAGAGATAGAAAACCTATTCAGTCCAAAGTTCTTGGAACCAAAGTCTAGATGATACTCTTCCGAGAATCACTCACTCAAAGTCCAGCGTTGTTGTCGTTCCGCAGCCCTCGAAGTTTCTCTTCCAGGAAACCTACCGTCTTCAATCGGCCACTCTTCAAACTTCAAATTCTTCGCCGGAACCACGTCGGCTTCACACACGCAGCTGTTGCCACGCGTCCTCGCTCAATAGCGGTAAACACACGCTCTTGCCTGTAGCCGAGCCTTCACCCCTCAGGTGGAAATCCTCTTCATCTCCGGCTTCGTCCCTACGGACAAAAACCTTCGCCGACTACACGGCGGAATCCCTACGCGCTCTGGCGTTAACTTCCGTCTCCTCCTGATCTCTCATCTCGGCTGCTCGGTTAAATATCTTGCGCGCGACATTCCAGGCGGTTCTCGTCATTTCGTCGGCGCGATACGCAGCGAAGGCTGGGAAGAGGGCGAGACGGTTGGAATGCCCTCTCCGGCCGCATGATTCAACTCGGCGTGGCCCCGCCCCCTTCGTTCTAGAAAAATCGCGGGCTTGCTGGGCCGCCGATGTGGGGTGAGGAGGTTCGTCTGCGAAGCCATGCTTCTGCGGGGAGAGCGCGCGCCCAGGAGCCTTGGATGTTTGTTTTCTCTTTTTTTTTGACCTCGCGGCGTTTCTCCCGCCCGTTGTCGCAAGAATTTGGCGGCGCGCTCATTTTTAGCGCTCGTTCTGTGACACTGCCCCCCACTTTAAGAATATTATCTCATAATATTCAAAACCACACAAACGAGCGCGAACAGTTACCACACACTCTCACAGACTGTAACACGATCCGTCGCTCGTGACACGTCACATTCACAATATATCACTCAATACAATCTTACATTGTAGTTCAATTCCACAACACATGAAATATAACCACAGGCACATGAGTACAACACTCCACCACACATTCCCAACAATACAAATGTACAAAGTTCTCTTATTACAACAAAGGTACAATACTATACATCACATCCCAGCACAACACTTCGACACTTGTGACACAGGATAACACAACATTAACACAACGTATGGCACTCAGCACTGCCCAACACATTCTGATTCGACCTCAGCACTTATCCTGAGTACTTCGAGCAGCGCTTGCGCCCCTTTTTGCGGTGCTCGCTCGATCTCTTCTTGTGCTTCCACGTTCTTTTTCGGCGAGCCCTTTCCAACGACAGTATCTGAGGCGTCGTCTCAGCCATCGTTGTCTCTTCCGACACCGTTAATGCGTCATTACATTCGACGGGTCCTGTCTGTTTATTTACCCGCTTGATCATGCCTCTACATTTTGCCCGGCTGGTTAACTCCGTCTCCTTTACACTGTCGGTCGGTTGAGGTCGTGCCGACGTAAGTCCAGTTGCTCGGCCCGTGAACTTATTCGACACGATCCTCTTCTCCTTCGCTGTCTCTTGCGCCGCAGCTTCACCTTGGGTTCTAGTGAGATCCGTCACGGGATGCTCCTCCATTGTATCTCGCGGCCGCTGTGTTGGCGAGGGCTCTATCTTCGGGTCTTCTCCCAAACATTCTGGATCAGTTGGCCCTCACGCCCCGTCGATGTTTCCGATGACAAGGTCGTAAAGGGGGGTCGTCATACATAGAGCGGTAACCTTCCCGCTGAAGTACGGGGTTTCCACCTCAATCTCTGCTTCGGGAAGCATCCGAACTGTACGGTCAATTAAGCAAACCGGTTTTGTTTTGCCTGTTAGGTCACTTTCCCGTACCAAATTTCTCCGCACGATAACAGTGGAGCTGCCGGTATCTCTTAACACCGTAATCTTTTTGTCCGCAACTTTTCCAGGCAGCGCTGGCATTCCTTTCGTAACACCGGTTGGCTGTTTTGACATTACAGCACCCACAATAGGAATTTTTCCCCATTTTTCAGCTCTACGAATCCATCGGTGACGGCATTATTACCGGATTTCGGTGCCGCTTGCACACAGGATACCTGGTGAGTTGGACTCACTCCGTTTCGACATGCGTCTGCTTTGTGCCCAGTCTGACCACACTTAAAACATTTTACTGCCGTGGGGCTCGTAAAGATCGTTCGACAGTTTTTCGCGCGATAACCCACTCGGTTGCACAGAAAACATCGCGGAATGCTCTCTGGTGCACGCTTCTTTTCTTCGGGAGCCAATTTCTTCGAATCATCGGGACACTCCTTCTTTACCTTGGCCAAATTAGTGCCACCTTGCGCTTCCAAGAATTGATCAGCCAATTCAAGCATGTCTTCAAGTGAGTCAGCCTTCCTCTCTTTTAAGTACAGTGACAGGCTTGGGTGGCAACTAGTAAAAAATTGTTCTCTAATTAGCAGCTCTCTAAGCTCGTCGTACTCCTGCGCTGTCCCTGAAAGTTCAATCCATCTGTCGAAATAATGGCAAAGTCGGGCGGCATACTGCGTAGCCGTCTCGCCATCAGCTGGCTTCCTGTCCTAAATCTGTCCCGGAATCCTTCCACAGTGAATATAAATCGCTTCAGCAAAGCAGCTTTCACCTTTGCATAGTTGGCTGCATCGGTCGGCGTCAGCCTACCGTACACACTGAGCGCTTCACCACTCAAGCAGGTACTCAAAGCAGTTGCCCATGGCTGTTCCGGCCAATTCTGGCTCCTCGCAATCGTCTCAAATCGGTGGAGGTACGCGTCTAGGTCGTCCTTCCTTTCATCAAACGCTACGAGCAGCTTGCTTGTGTTCAAGCGGAAGCCGTGATCTTCCCGTTCGCTGCTTTCAACTCTAGCTTGGACGGGAGTTTCACTTCGCTGTTGCAAACGGAGCCGCTCGAGTTCCATCTCGTGCTGTCGCTGCCGTTCCCTTTCCTCTCTTTCTTCTTTCGCCCTCTCAGCTGCCAGTCTTTCTTTCTCCAGCTCCAACTTCAATTGTAGCTCTCTTTTTTCTTTCAGCTGTCGCTCCCTTGCCTCTCTTTCTTCTCTCGCCCTTTCGGCTGCCAACTTTTCTCTCTCCAACTCAGCTGCTTTCTCTTCCTTGGCCCTCTCTATTTCTTCTTTTTCCTTCTGGGTAACCCACTTCCGTAGTTCGGCACCAGCAAGACCCATCTTCTCACCAAGAGCAACTAACTTTTCGAGATCCGTGGTGTCTCGCAACTCGCAAATAAAACCTTGCCGCGTGCAAAAAGTATCTGCCTAAATCAGTCTATCGGAACACTCCCCTGCCCTCGTTATTCAGAACACTGAACAACTCACAAAATCGTTCCGATAGCACTATCAACAACTCGAGGCTCTTTCTCACTATTTTGGACACACTGTGCACCAAAAGGTCCTGTATCGCGGACGCCAGATTAATTGTCACACCGGTCCCGTTTATTAGGGAGGCGATCGCCGGGCTAATTCCAAGAGCCGAAGTATCGGCCCCCCCGAACCGCACCACGAAAGCGTGGACAATTTAGAAGTGGTCCTTTTTGGTGCGCCAGCGGACGCCGGCTGTGGCCCAAAGAACAAGTCAGAGCCGAGAGTTGATAACCAAAACAAATTATATTCTCAATAATGGCAGATCGAAAACAATACACAGAAATGCACACTCCTCAATAGTTGCATACAATATGTCACCAATCAAACCAATCAATCAACGTACTACACAATACAATCAGCCACACTTGCAACAACGGACACGGACAACAATACGCACTACAATGCAGTCGCATGCATTGAACAACCAAGACACTTAAAGACTGAAGAGATAGAAAACCTATTCAGTCCAAAGTTCTTGGAACCAAAGTCTAGATGATACTCTTCCGAGAATCACTCACTCAAAGTCCAGCGTTGTTGTCGTTCCGCAGCCCTCGAAGTTTCTCTTCCAGGAAACCTCCCGTCTTCAATCGGCCACTCTTCAAACTTCAAATTCTTCGCCGGAACCACGTCGGCTTCACACACGCAGCTGTTGCCACGCGTCCTCGCTCAATAGCGGTAAACACACGCTCTTGCCTGTAGCCGAGCCTTCACCCCTCAGGTGGAAATCCTCTTCATCTCCGGCTTCGTCCCTACGGACAAAAACCTTCGCCGACTACACGGCGGAATCCCTACGCGCTCTGGCGTTAACTTCCGTCTCCTCCTGATCTCTCATCTCGGCTGCTCGGTTAAATATCTTGCGCGCGACATTCCAGGCGGTTCTCGTCATTTCGTCGGCGCGATACGCAGCGAAGGCTGGGAAGAGGGCGAGACGGTTGGAATGCCCTCTCCGGCCGCATGATTCAACTCGGCGTGGCCCCGCCCCCTTCGTTCTAGAAAAATCGCGGGCTTGCTGGGCCGCCGATGTGGGGTGAGGAGGTTCGTCTGCGAAGCCATGCTTCTGCGGGGAGAGCGCGCGCCCGGGAGCCTTGGATGTTTGTTTTCTCTTTTTTTTTTCTTTTGACCTCGCGGCGTTTCTCCCGCCCGTTGTCGCAAAAATTTGGCGGCGCGCTCATTTTTAGCGCTCGTTCTGTGACACCGTCCAAAATTCTTGATGTATTATGTCTCGCCGGTCTTGAACTGAATTTATTCAAGTGCCGGTTTGGTCGCCGCTGCATTACAATACTTGGGCATATTGTTGACGCTTACGGCGTACAGCCTGACCCAGAAAAAGTTCGAGCTGTGAAGGACTTTCCTGTGCCAAAATCCACCAATGATGTCTGCAGTTTTGTGGGGCTCTGCTCCTACTTTCGGCGGTTCATCAAGAACTTCACGGAAATTGATCTGCCCCTAACAGATTTACTCAAACCAGATGAGACGTTTACCTGGAGTCCCTTGCAAGCAGCAGCATTCTCCTACTTCACCACTTTGCTCACTTTCTTTCCTGTTTTGGATCACTTCGACCCTATGGCACCAATCGAAGTTCACACCGATGCCAGTGGTTACGAAATAGGCGCTGTGTTGGCTCAGCGACAACGTGGGCAGCATCGCGTGATAGCTTGTGCCAACAGGCTGCTGTCTCCTCTGAGAGGAATTATTCCATCACAGAGCGCAAATGCCTAACGCTGGTGTGGGCAGTCGTGAAATTTCGCCTTTACGTATAAGGTAAACCATTTATAGTTCTCATCGACCTACACGCTCTTTGCTGGCTCGCCTCCCTCACAGATCCCACAGGTCGTCTCGCCCGCTGAGCACTCCACTCCCAAGAGTATTCCTATGCCATAGTGTTTAAATCAGGACAACTGCACTAAGATGTGAATTGTCTGTCACGCTACCCTGTGGCCGACAGCGACCCTGCAAGCACTGATTCTGTGGGTTGCGTCCTTTTCTCCCAGCTGCTTCATCTCGGTGACGAGCAGCGTCGCGATCCGGGAATCAGCCGCCTAATACAACAGCTCGAATCTTCACTGCATGACACTTCTGTTCACATGTTTACTTTCTATTGGCGCCCAACAGTCATGACCTACTTCTGATCATACCAAAGCACCCACGCTCCACAGTCCTCCGCGAGCTCCATGGCGTGCCAACCGCGGCTCACCTCGGTGTCTCTTGTACATATGACTGTGTGCGCCGCTTTTACTGACCTGGCCTTTCACGCTCAGTGCGTCGTTATGTCAACGCTTGTAAAATTCACCAGCGCCGCAAGAAGCCTTCGCAACTCCCTGCCGGGTATCTTCAGCCCATCGACATCTTATCGGAGCCCTTCTTCCGTGTTGTTTTGGATCTTCTCGGTCCCTTCTGAACATCCGCCTACGGAAACAAGTGGGTCGCGGTTGCTACGAATTACGCGACCCGCTATGCAGTTAGTGGGCCCTGCTGATTTTGTACTACGCGATCTCATTTTAGTGCATGGAGCTCCTCGTCAACTGCTGACAGACCGACGCCGTACGCTCCTTTCGATAGTAGTTGACGACATGCTGCGTTCCCGCTCTGCCCAATATTTTTCTCAAGACATCGTACAACCACCCAACAAACCGGCTCACAGAATGCGGCTTAAACCGCATTATGACGGACATGCTATCGAAATGCGTCTCGGCCGACCATTGTGATTGGGACCATGCACTACCCCACGTGACGTTCTCGCACAATTCCTCTCGGCATGACACAGCTGGGTACTCGCCATTTTACCTTCTGTTCGGACGTGAACCAACAATGCCGTTGGATACCTAACTGCCAGCCGCTGAGCAGTCTAGTTCTGAATGCACGCGACGCTATTGCCCGAGCTGACCATGCTCGTCAGCTTGCTTGCAGCAGATTAATGGCGTCCCAAGACTCACAGAAGCATCGTTACGGCGAGCGGCATCGCGACGAGCACTTCCCAACAGGTTCCCTCGTTCTTGTTTGGTCTCCTACGCAACATGCAGGCCTTTCAGAGAAGCTTCTCTCTCGTTTAACGGGCCCATACCACGTGCTTATATGAGTGACCGACACTACATATGAAATTGTTCCTGGTGATCTATCAACCTCTTCTGCTCTGTGATCCCGGGACATCGTCCACGTATCAATGCTCAAGCGTTACCACACTGCTCCTGTTGTGGCCCCGTAAGCTCGCCGTGTCGGCACTTTTGCCGGCGGGGATTGTGTTACATGGTTTCGGCTGACTGTAACAGGGCATAGTGGGGCATACCCAAAAAGGGCACTCCAAAATTGGAGTGCAGAAGTGGACGTTTTGGTGAGCTGTGTTGTGGCTGCGAATTGTCTAGTGTTATTTCCACGTAAAAATATATAATACCCGCCCTAAAACCGGCCCTATTTATTTATTTATTTATTTACAAAAATACTGCTAGCCTAAAAAGGCTGTAAGCAGGAGTGGGAATACAAAGATACAAAGAATACAAAGAATACAAAAATACATACTGCGCAAAAGAAAGCGATAACGGCATGCTTCACACTAAGTACTCTTCTACAGCAATAATATCATCAGTTATATCGATCATCACAGCAGTAGGTAACTACACTGTAACCATTATATTCTAAATGCCAGTAATACATACATGGAATAAAAGAATATATGCATTTCCTTACATATAAGGTGACGATACATAAAAGTAAAAACACACAAGTGAACATAAACAAAGTAGATTGGTAAACTCGTACATTTACACAGTCGTCAAATGAGCCTGAAGTGTTGAAATGAAATCTGCTGTGGTCGTGCGTTCCACGACATCGGCTGGGAGCTCGTTCCATTCCCTTACTGTTCGTGGGAAAAATGTGTTGTGAAATACATCTGTTCGGCAGTTATAGTCTCGTAGTTTTTTTGAGTGATGAGAACGTGTGATTCGCTTACTTACAGGTTGAATGAAATGATCCCTTTCTATTCCTATTTTATTATGATAAATTTTGTATAGGTATCCTAGTCTTTCCGTGTGGCGTCGTAATTCCAGGGGTTCCAATTCAGCCCTTTCCACTAGCGTACTTGCCGATGTCCGCCAGCTGTACATATTAAAAATAAAGCGTACCGATTTTCTTTGAACACTTTCCAAGTGGACAATGTTCCTTTTCGTGTGAGGGTCCCATACTATCGATGCGTATTCGATTATTGGTCGGATAAACGTTTTATAGGCTAATAGCTTCATATCTTGAGGAGCTTGGCGCAAAGTTCGTCTTAAATATCCTAGTTTAGTTACTGCTTTTTTCTTTATGTAAGAAATGTGCTCATTCCACCGAAGATCCGATGTGAGTATGACACCTAGGTATTTAAAAGATTTTACTTTGGATAAGACGCTTCCATTTAAGCTGTAGCTAAGCTGTAGCGGTGAATTCTTTCTAGTTATCCTCATGAGAACGGTCTTTTGGGGGTTAATTTTCATTTGCCAGGTTTCACACCATTTCTCAACGTGCTGAAGAGCTTCTTTTAGTTGGACGTGGTCATGAAGGTTGTCAATTCTGTGATAAATTACGCAGTCATCTGCGAATAGTTTAATTTTGACCGGTACCTGGTCAACTATGTCATTTATAAATATTAGGAAGAATAACGGCCCCAACACCGACCCTTGTGGAACACCCGACCCGACAGCTGCAGGAGTTGAGCAAACATTATCAATTGAAACACATTGCTGTCTGTGGCGCAAGTAGGCCTCTATCCACGATACTAATGCAGTATTCTTTAGAATTGCCCTAACCTTTATTATTAATTTTGAATGCGAAACACAATCAAAAGCTTTTTGGAAATCCAAAAAAATCACGTCTATTTGAGATTGAGCATCAATAGCAGCAGCAAAATCATGCACGGTTTCAAGGAGTGCCGTCACTGTAGATTTACCTTTGCGAAAACCATGTTGCCTATTATCAATAAGGTTGTTCTTTTCCAGAAACGACGATATGTGCGCGAAAATTATGTGCTCTAGCATCTTTGAGCAGGAGCACAGTAGGGAGATTGGCCTGTAACAAGTTACTTGGCGCGAGTCCCCACCTTTCGGTATCGGAATAATTTTACTGTACTTCCATTCTGTATAATACCCGCCTTATATAATACCCACCCCACACTTCAGATATACTTTTCCGGAGCCTCTGCTCAAAGGAAATATTTTTTAGGAGCAACGAGTCGCACAACGCTCCGAACAGGGTCTACAATGAAGCTTGCGAATTAGATAATAAGCACTACCTAAAGATGCTCCTTAGCACTGCCTAACCAGGTGCTAGCTTTTACAAATACCAAAATGCACTTCCTAATTTAATTATTCTTCGTAAACATAATTTGACATAAAGAAGCAAACAGCATCTCAAAAAGCGTTTTCTAAAGTGCCAAAAGTCATGCATCAAGGCAAAAAAATTTTAGGACATGTCAGTGCATGCAAAAGTAAACTCCCATTTTAACACCTAGTTCTCGTCTTACATGCAAGACCTGCAATCACCTTCAAGATTATATTACAGTTAAGTGCACCAGAATTGACTAAGTACTTCATATAAAATCTAGTTCCAGATGCTCTAGTTCAAACATTATCAACATGACCAAATGTACATATTGTTATCAACGGGACAGCATGTTATAGTTTGATTAAACGGCCATCAAGCAGACATGGCAAATAACTTATTGAAAGCGAGGGCGCAGCTTTTTATTATGACAGGACATGTCATTATTTATTATGACAGGATATTTTATTATGACAGGACATACTCTTGTCAGCCTTTCAGCAAAAAAAAAATTGCCACAACTCATTCACAAGTTTATACATTACACCCAACAAGTATAGATGTTTATAGTGTTCAGATGCGCACTCAGATTTAATTGATATAACACATACACAACGAGGCCCATTAAAAATCAAACCATTCTTCTAGAAATTTCTAACACCAATTATCCCCAATGTCACGTGGTGTTTCCTTGGGGCTAGGATAATTCAGCAACACGTTTCCTCCCCTTTTACGTGAACACCCTCTTTCCTTTCTGTTTCATGTTTTTTTTTTTTTGACTCGCCCAATTCATCATGTCAGCCCTGCTTTTAATCTGACCCTGTTTTAGTGTGGCGTCTCCTCCATCGTTCACAAAAAACGCCCTAAGTTACGCAAGGGCTCACTTCGGGCCTTGTTGGTAGGACTTATCTGAAGTATTTTGTGATCATTTTTTTATCATTGGCACCAGTGTACATGTGTTCCCTTCGTCTTGATAAATCTGCCCTACACACTTCACAGAGAGTCGGATGTTGCAGCCTTGAAGAAGGCCGCATGTTCAAACGGTAGCAGTAGCTACAACCAGCGTTGAAAAATTTTTCATCTCTTCAAGCTTACGTTTTCGTCTTCACTTTTGTCTTTTTTGGTTTGATAACATGAAACCTCTGAATAAAAATTATGGTAAAAGATGCCATTATTTGTATAATTCTTACTAATAGCTCACTTTTGTCTACAATTTGATATCTTGACTGCGCTCAATGACCTTCGTTTCTTATGCGCACTCAAAGAATACTACAAAGCAGAGCCATCACTTGACTCAGGTAATGAAGCCACAATCTCTCTTCATTGTTTTATTTTCTGCCCTCTTACTTCGTGTAGAGACTACGTATTATAATGAAATTGAAATTATGAAAGAAACAAAAAGATAATTTTTTACGTTATATCACGGACTTTAGAATAAAGAGTAAATGCGTCTCTTCATTGTATTACCAGCATGTCAAGTGCCGGAAGCATGATTGCTGGAAAACCAATGGAATGTTAATTCCTGAGTGAACGTGAGAAAGTTCCCTCTACTTTTCACAAGCTTATCTGCAATTTTTTTCAGTGGTAAATATTCAAATAGTGTAAATATTTGAAAAGTAGGCCAAATGTGACGTATAGCTCGCTAATTTGTTTTGCGGCACTGAGCCGTTCACTCGTCTGTCACTGAGCACCAGCGCCGCCAATTTTATCTGGTTGAGACGCTTCCGCTGCAGATTGGCAGCAGTACAAGAGCGGCGCGTAATCATATAGCCAGCGATGCGTTTAAATGCCACAATTAATAAACGGACATCATGAGTACAGGTAGCGCCACAACAGAAACGCAACAACGCGTACGGCATTTAGGCGATGCACTGACAGTGCAGTAAACAATAAAAGTCCTGCTTTTATTGTAAAGACTTCTATTAGCCTCTACAATAATCTCACCCGGCTGTTGTACAAACTGAGCAACTTGCGCAGCGAGAATGCTTTCGAGTTTTGGTACATTTCACAGGGAACTGTTTTACAATCCCTACCACGATAGTTACGGTGCAAAAACGCGTTCATACGAATATTAGTTAGAGATTTACAGTTTACCCGTCACTGACACAAGATGCACTATTAAGCTTCGAACATTTGTCTTCGTCACTGCATTTTCCGTCTACATCGACAACGACAAGCGCGACAGCTGTCAGTCAGTCCGTCAGTCACAGTCAGTCAGTCTCATGAAATAGAGGTGGCTAAAAAAATAGAGGCGGCTAAAAGTGTAGCTGTCGTCGCTGTCGCTACTGCTACCATGTGTATATCTTTTAACCTGAGTAGTATTCCTTTGTTCCCAGGCCACCGGTACCTGGTTTCCGGGAATACACCACGGAACGGAGATCCGGTGGACGAGGACGACGGCATATCCAAGTCGCACGACAAAGCCAACGAGCGAGCCACAAGTCACGAGGATGTCTTTGTGGCTGACCAGGCATGTGCAGCTCTTTTCTTGAATGACTTTAGACGCACTGATAACTGGCACTCTGCATTAGGTGCAGTCGGTCTGGGCACGAAGAATATTGGAGAACAATATGTTGTGGACCACAGCCTCTATAGAATGCCAGGAGATAGACGGAAACGTGCACATAGCGGGTAATCAGATACAGCAGACGCAAAGCAATACCAGCCTGACTCAAGCACTGGCGGCACCGAAATGTCAGCGCAGATACAATCGGACGCTCCCGTTCGTCCAGGCGGAGCAAGAATTGGAGGTGACGGTGAAAATTCCGCAGAACTCATTCAGCAGATTTTGCGCGTACCTCGCGACCACGGAGTGGTCAAAGTGTTTCGTGACAGCAAAATATTCCTCACATGGGCATATGCAATGCTGAAGACGAATTCAGTGTATGACAACGAGAAAACGTTTCCAGGAGTTCTAACTAGCCTCTCACGCTTGCCTGTGGACCGGCCGTTTCTTTTCATTCCTCACGCTACCAACCTTAACCAACCGTCTCATACAAGAGCTGTGGGTTGCACTGTCAAGGTTACTTCTCATGGTCTCTGCACTCCTTGGAAGACTGACTCTTAGGTTACCCAACCTGTCAACTGTGACATGCTAGCTTATGGTCTTAGCTCCGTCGGATTGAACCACGCCTTGGATTCAGGCATGTGCTGCGTTATGAAAGGCGAGACAAACAACCCGATGAAACCACAGCCTTACACTCCATTTCAGTAGAAGGACCAATCCAATTAGGCTAAGAGCTACTGGGGTCTTAATATCACACCAAGAGGGGCAAAATGGCGACGACGAAAAGAGCACACCTGCGTGCGTAGGCGTACCGTGACACAACATTGCCTATGACTTTATTCACATTGACAAGGCTAGTCACCGCTTGACCAATTTTGTCAACCATTTTTCTTTTAAAGGCCACGTGGGCACACCCATAGTCAACGTAGATTATCAGTTTGGATGTGACGCATGGCTAAAAATGGGTTCTACTTACAACACGGAAAAAGAGTTGCTAACTCGAACACAGCTAGGCCTGTGCCCAGTAAACAGATAGTCGGACTACAGTAGCAGTCTTGGACTGATAGCGGCGAACATAGCGTCGGCCGTCGATCAACAACTGACAAGCGGCGAAGTGTGTCGGCATTTATACTCTTGCCATTGAATGTTCTAGCGATATCGCTGGCGCCGGCGTAGGTTTGCGAATAATCTGTACAGTTTGCGGAGTGGGCGTGATCTTATCGAAATCATCTACTACAGTCATGAAGCTTCTCGAAAACGGCAGGCGTGGTTTGCGCTGAGAATTTCGTAGTGTATTTGGGTGATAACAAAAATTGGGGAATGGAACGTGGCATTGCCCCCTTCTGAAAAATGAATCGTCCCGATGCTCTAATGAAAGTTGAATGTACAAACCATAATGAAAGAAAGAACAATGAATAAATTACGCTACAATATAATACAAAAACACTGTTTCAGTTTGTTAACGCGCATGAAACGGCTTGAGGCGCACGACATGAACGACTTCAGGTCGCGATCAGCGTCGCTGAGAGTTCGTAATGCCGTCGGTGACAACCTCGCAATCAAGTGGGCCGAGACATCAAACCACCCTGTACGGTTTGAAGTACCGTCGCAGAAGCTTTTTACTGAGTTCACGTCGGCGTTATGGCGTCCACACCCAAACACGTTCACCGGGTGGGTATTCCACGAAGCGTCGTCGCAGATTGTAACGGCGGCTGTCGGTCGTCTGTTGATTCTTGATACGGAGACGCGCGAGTGTTTGGTCTTCTTCGGCGCGTTGAAGGTACTCATTCACATCGAGGTTTTCGTCGTCGGTGACGTTGGGTAACATGGCATCGAGCGTATTTGCCGGGCTCCTTCCGTAGACCAATTTGTACGGAGATATCTGCGTCGTCTCCTGCACTGCTGTGTTGTATGCGAAGGTCACGTACGGAAGAATGGCGTCGCACGTCTTGTGTTCGACATCGACGTAAATTGCCAGCATGTCGGCAATCGTCTTGTTAAGCCGCTCGGTGAGACCGTTGGTCTGTGGGTGGTACGCTTTCGTACGGCGGTGGTTTGTCTGGCTGTATACCAAGATCGCTTGAGTTAGGCCAGCAGTTGATGCCATTCCTCTGTCGATGATAGGGACCTGCGGGGCAGGGTGACGTAGGACGATATATTTGACGAATAACTTAGCTACCTCGAATGCACTGCCTTTGGGCAGGGCTTTTGTCTCGGCGTAAGGGGTGAGGTAGTCGGCATCTACTACGATCCACTTGTTTCCGAAAGCCGACGTCGGGAAAGGCCCCAGTAGGTCCATACCAATCTGCTGGAATGGTCGGCGAGGTGGTTCGTTTGGCTGTAGAAGTCCCGCTGGCCTTGTCGGTGGTGTCTTGCGCCCGACAGTCCCGGCATGTCCTCACATAACGAGTGACGTCGGTGGTAAGACGTGGCAAGTAGTACCTTTCTTTTATCCTCGCGAGCGTGTGAGAAACAACGAGGTGCCCTGCCGTCTGATCGTCGTGCAGAGCCTGCCGGAGTTCTGATCGCAGAGCTGAAGGCACCACAAGGAGGTACTTGGCTCGAAGCGGTGCAAAGTTTTTCTTTTGAAGAAGACCGTTTCGCAGGAAAAACGACGCAAGTACGCGCTTAAATACCTTCGGGACTTCGGAGGTCCTGCATTCGAGGTATTCTATTAGGGCCTTAAGTTCCGGGTCGGCCCGCTGTCGTTCAGCGAAGTCATCGGTAGTTATCGTTCCCAAGAAGTAGTCGTCATCCGGGTCGTTGTGTAATGGTCGGTCGGCAGGCGCACGAGAGAGACAGTCGGCGTCGGACTGTTTCTTGCCGGACTAGTAAACGATGGTAATATCATATTCTTTAAGTCTCAGGATCCATTGTGTGAGGCGACCTGAAGCGTCCTTCAAGGTAGCTAGCGAACACAAGGCGCGGTGGTCGCTCACAACTTTGAAGAGCCTGCCGTAGAGGTGGGGGCGAAATTTCGACGTAGCCCAGATTATGGCGAGGTACTCCTTTTCTGTTGTGGAATAGTTGGCTTCTGCTTTGGATAGCGATCGGGTGGCATAACTAATAACCCATTCAAGTCCGTCAGCCCTCTGCACAATAACGGCGCCAAGACCTACGCTGCTTGCGTCAGTGTGTATTTCTGTCTCAGCGAATTCGTCGAAATGGGCAAGCAACGGAGGCGTCTGGAGGCGATGTTTAAGCTACTGGAAAGCGTGTTCCTGCGGTGTTTCCCACATGAACTCCACGTCGGCCATGGTAAGCTTAGTGAGTGGATAGGCGATGCGGGCGAAGTTTTGTACGAACCGCTTATAATACGCGCACAGGCCCAGAAATCGGCGCACCGCCTTCTTGTCAGCAGGCGGCGGGAATTCGGCGATGGCGGCTGTTTTCTGGGGATTGGTACAAACTCCGGACTAGCTAATCACGTGCCCCAGAAACAAGAGCTCCTAGTACGCAAATCTGCACTTTTCTGGCATCACTGTGAGTCCGGACGTCTTGATGGCTTTAAGTACAACTTTAAGGCTCCGAAGATGCTCGTCGAAACTCGAGGAAAACACGACGACGTCGTCCAAGTACACAAGGCAAGTCTGCCGCTTCAATCCTGCCAGTACTGTATCCATAACGCGCTGAAAAGTTTCAGGCGCTGAGCAAAGACCATAGGGCATCTTCTTAAACTCGAAGAGGCCGTCCGGTGTTATAAACGCCGTCTCCTCTCGGTCTCTTTTGTCGACTTCAATTCGCTAATAGCCAGTCTTGAGGTCCATTGACGAAAAGTACTTGACTTTATGGAGCCGATCCAGTGCGTCGTCTATTTGTGGTAGAAGATACACGTCCTTTTTCGTGATTTTGTTCAGGCGGTGATAATCGACGCAGAAACGTTGGGTTCCATCCTTTTTCTTCACTAACATGATTGGGTACGCCCATGGAGTCTTGGATGGCTGGATGATGTCGTCCCGTAGCACTTCATCAACTTGTGTCTTTACGGCCTCGTGTTCTCGCGTCGAAACCCTGTACGGACCCTGACGGAGTGGTCTGGCATTTTCCTCGGTTATGATGCAATGTTTCGCGATTAGCGTCGGCCGAATGTTTGACGAAGATGAAAAGCAATTTTTGTATTGCAGCAGCAGGGTCTTGAGCTGTTCTTGCTTATGGTTCGAAAGGCTGCGATTGAAAAAGAAAGCTGAGGGAGGTGCTTGGTTTCTCTGAGCAGGTTCCGCTCAATCGGCGAGGGCGAAATTGCTGGTGGCTTCTACGATTTCTTCAATGTATTCTACCGTCGTTCCTTTATTCACATATTTGTATTCATTGCTGAAACTTGTGAGCGTAATCGTTGCTTTGTCTCCCCGCAGTCTGCAATTCCTCTTGTGACGCAAATGTTTAGGGTAACCAAGAGATGCTGACTGCCTTCAACGACGCTTTTCAAGTCAGGTGTTTTTAGGGGCGCCGACTGAAATAATGTTGCTGGAGCGAGGTGGAATGGCAACTTGTTGTTCCATGCATAGTTTTCTGACGGCATGCGCGGCGGTAGTGCTTCTTCTGTGGATAACGTTATCGACTTTGTTCTTAGGTTGATGACAGCACCATGAAAGCATAAGAACTCCATGCCAAGAATGACATCTTTCGAGCAACGCTGTAGGACTACGAAGCCTGCGGGATAAATACTGCCGTTAATGGTGATTCTCACTGTGCAGATTCCTACAGGCGTTGCGAGATGACCTCCAGCTGTGCGGATTTCGGGGTCTTCCCAAGCTGTGCTTACTTTCTTTAACTTCGCGGCGAACGGCCCACTGATGACGGAATAGTCGGCTCCAGTAGCGAGGGAAGTGTGATGGGGCGGCGTTTTGTCGTGTGCGTGGAGGAAGGGCGTGGCTGCGGGCTGCAGCAGCATAGCTCATGACTTGCAGCTGCGGCTTTTGAGGCTGAGGAACGCCCAGTGATTGCTGGATCTCCTGGTGTACGACGTCCACGATAGATTCCACGTGAGGCAGCACTGAAGGAAGTAATTTTCGCAGCTCCTCTTGCACAATCACTTGAATCGTCTCACGCAAGTCAGTGGTTATTAGCACTTGAATGCCGGCCTAGCTTGTAGGCGAGAAGCTACTTTTGTATTGCCACGTGCGCATCTCGAGCGTCTTCTCTATCGTAGATGCTTCTGAAATGAATTCGTCGACCGTTTTTGGTGGGTTTCTGATGAGCCCGGCAGAGAGTTTCCGCTTTACTCCTCGCATGAGCAGACGGACCTTCTTATTCTCGGACATGTCGGAGTCAGCGTGGCGGAAGAGTTTAATCATATTTTTCATGAATAGCGCCACGTTTTCATTTGGCATCTGCATGCGGGTTTCGAGGAGAGCTGCGGCGTTCTCCTTGCGGAACACACTTGCGAAAGTGGTGAGGAACCTGGCGCGAAAGAAGTTCCACGTTGTAAGGCTTCGCTCTTGATTTTCGAACAAGGTCCAAGCAGAATCTTCTAAAGCGAAATACACATGCCGTAGCGTGCCATCGTCTGTCCAGTCATTGAAGGCGGCGACACGGTCTAACCTTTTGATCCAGCTTTTCGGGTCTTTCAGTGGCCAACCGCGGAAAGTTGGCGGCTCTTTGGTTTGCCGGAGCAGGAGTGGTGCAGGTAAAACCAACGTTGACATGGTCGCCGTGGTCAATGTCAACGTCTTGTCTATTAAAAGCCCGTACTACAGTGGCGGACCTTGTTGCCTTCGGCAGACTTGTTGCTCGTTGCTGGCGTCGGTGTCTTCACGGCGTGGGTTGGGTTCACGGCCTGATGGAGGCGTCCAGTACGTGGAAGAAACAGCACCTCCACCAGATGTCACGGGGTCGTGACGGGGACAAATGGAGCACACTGCGAGTCGAATAATAAATTGTTTATTTGGGTGAACCTGTGCCCAGTAAAAGGAAAGTTGGACTACAGTAGCAGTATTGGACTGATAGCGGCGAACGGAGTGTCGGTCGTTGATTAACAACTGACAAGCGGCGAAGTGCGTCGGCATTTTTACAATTGCCATCGAATGTTGTAGCGTTATCGCTGGTGGCGGCGTAGGTTGGCGAATAATCTGTACAGTTCGCGGAGTGGGCGTGATCTTATCGAAATGATATACTACAATCCTGAAGCTTCTCGAAAACTGCAGGCGCGGTTTGTGCTCAGAATTGTGTAGTGTATCGGGGCGATAACAAAACTTGAGGAATGGAACGTGGCAATATATATGTCATAGACAAGCTAACTCAGGAAAACTAGAAACGTTTCTCAGCAGTTGTGCTGAGAAACGTGTAAACAGTCCATCCATTGTACTAACTGACAAGGAATTCACCTTTTTGAGCCATACTAGACTTCCGCATTCTACTGCACGTTGTAGACACCACTTACGTAAAAAAATAATGGCATGGTATGTTATCGTTTCATCGTTTGCCTTTCATTCGCACATGTGCTCTTGAGCTACCCTGAGCTATATATTTCGTGTATTTCTTTCAATAAACTGACTTGCAAAAACGCGCTTGTTTGTCTCCTAGCCTTCTGTCTTCCCTTCCACTGTGTGCGCGCTGAAATGTTACCAAAAATATTGTTTCATACACAAGAAGCACGCTCACACAACTCAAGAAGGCCTCACCGGGCTGGGAAATGTTAACATTGCAAAGAATATAGGCTGTGTACTCAGCAACGGCCCAAGCTTGGGGGGGGTGCTGACACCCCCCCCCCCTCTGTAAAGTTGTCTGCGCCGCGTGGCGCACATGTCTCGCCCCAGGGCTTTATTTCGGTGGTGACCACCGCCGAGCGATAGATGGCGTTGTGTTCGCTTTGAGTACCATTGTTGGTAGAGTGGTAGCGCCGGTGGTGGCCCCTGGCGGAAGGCGGGCCTTGGTAGTGGGCGAGAGTTGAGCGAGCCTCTTCTGCGCGTGGCGGCTGCCGCGAACGGTTGTCTGTAGCGTGGGCTCCCGGTGCTTTGCACCGCGGGCTTCGCGCCGGGGTCCCACGTGGAAAGTCAGACGTTGGCGACGCCGCCTTGGGTATGTGCTAGTGTGTTGGGTGTGTTAGTGCGTGTTTATTATGTTATTGTGTGTTTAGTGTGTCCCTGCGTTATGTTGTTTGTATGGTAGCGTGTTAATTCA
Source organism: Rhipicephalus annulatus (assembly GCA_013436015.1). NCBI lineage: Eukaryota > Metazoa > Arthropoda > Arachnida > Ixodida > Ixodidae > Rhipicephalus > Rhipicephalus annulatus. The sequence goes on along the minus strand of WOVY01001364.1, from coordinate 804,468 downwards.
AATTGTTGTATCATTCGGCGGACGATATCGGCGTCTAAATTAGTTAATAAATGTATGTATGTTGGGGGCTGTGCTTTGTACCGACCGCGTCTACTGTGTCCGTTCACTCCAAGAGCGTGGCGTGGCGATGCGCGCGTTCGCCGCGCCGAGACCCCACACTGGCGCCCAACGTGGGGCTCTTGGAGTATCGGACGACAGTTTTTGTGGTTCAGTACAGGGATTTTGTTAGAGCCGGAGTAGAGTAGGCCTAGCGGGGACTTCTTTGCTAGCGTCGGTGGTGTGCTTTGTTGAGAAGCGAGGAGATTGGTTTTGTAACGTGTTTCAATTTCTCGGCAGGTTGACTTTCTATTTTTTTTTTGCTCGCAAGTGTTATTTTTGTTGTTGTTAGTTTTCAAAAACGTTGTTGAATTAGGACGAGAGCCATGCGGTCCGCATCCTGGGGTGAGCAAGGCCTAGAGCACGTGGTTTGTAGGCCAGGCCCGAAGCGAGTGAGTACGGAAGCCTCATGGGTGGTCCGATTTTCTGTGAATAGCTTCTTCTATCTCTTTGGGCTCAGGGAGCCGGGCGCCGTTGCTGACTTGTATTGCGGCTTGACGCCGAGGCGTCGTGACACCGCCCGGGGCGGTGGACGCCGATCGCTCGGTAAGCTGCTGTGTGCGGCGAGCGATAGGGCCACCTCACAGAGTGGACGTCTCCTCGCGGCTGCCTCTTCTGCGCCTAGGCTGGGTGCTGGGTGGATGCCGGTTGTTGCCGAGCGACTCATTAGGCCTAAGGCTATGCGCAGCCGCCTGTCGCACGTGGCACAACTAGGTGGATCATGGCGTTGAGGTGTTGCGCTCTGCTTCCCTCACTTTTTTTATCTTGCGATGCAAGGGTTAGGAAAAGTGATTTTTGTTTTATTTTGATGGGCGTCTCGGCCGCCACCGATGTATTAGCTAGCAGTACTGACCACCGTACCACGTGGCCGAAAAGCCTGAAGCTCCCTCCCCTGGGCCGCGCTCCTTTGTTTCTTTCGAGTTTTGTTTTTTGTTGATGTGTTCAGCGGGAGGGATGTCATCCACGGCCGGCTGTCCTGCATATCGTCAGCGTCTTTGGCCAGGAATGTGGTCGTGAGGTCGGGCGATGGAGATGCCTGGGACCTGCGCAACTGCCTGCAGTCCGGCGCCCTCGCGAGTGCTGGTCGCAACTGGAAGACGTGTCGACGCTAGCGACGGATCGTCGCGCCGACGGCAACGTTGCTGTTGCGGGGCCGGTACTGAGGTGAAGTCTAGCCGGACAGTGCAGCAGTGTCGACCGGCGGCGGTGTCGTGGTGCAAGGACATTATGGTCGTGCCATATCATTTTTTTGTTAAAGATTGGTAGCTAATTTTTGATTTCGGGATATGGTTTGATTTAAGGTTGGGGGAATGTGGGGGTGCTGACACCCCCCCCCCCTGTAAAGTTGTCTGCGCCGCGTGGCGCACATGTCTTGCCCCAGGGCTTTATTTCGGTGGTGACCACCGCCGAGCGATAGGTGGCGTTGTGTTCGCTTTGAGTACCATTGTTGGTAGAGTGGTAGCACCGGTGGTGGCCCCTGGCGGAAGGCGGGCCTTGGTAGTGGGCGAGAGTTGAGCGAGCCTCTTCTGCGCGTGGCGGCTGCCGCGAACGGTTGTCTGTAGCGTGGGCTCCCGGTGCTCTGCACCGCGGGCTTCGCGCCGGGGTCCCACGTCGAAAGTCAGACGTTGGCGACGCCGCCTTGGGTATGTGCTAGTGTGTTGGGTGTGTTAGTGTGTGTTTATCATGTTATTGTGTGTTTAGTGTGTCCCTGCGTTATGTTGTTTGTATGGTATCGTGTTAATTGAAATTGTTGTATCATTCGGCGGACGATATCGTCGTCTAAATTAGTTAATAACTGTATGTATGTTGTGTGCTTGGTACCGACCGCGTCTGCTTTGTCCGTTCACTCCAAGAGCGTGGCGTGGCGATGCGCTCGTTCGCCGCGCTGAGACCCCACAAGCTTTAGTCATGAACCTTCTTTGCTGGCTCATTAATTATTGGCATTAAGCCGACGAGTTGCTGGAAAAGTCGATGTATCGGTTAGGAACTGTTGCCTACAAGAAGGTGCGCAATCTCTGGCCAGAACAGGGGGAAAATCTATTTAATTTCAGAAGAGTCCTATGGCAGGCGTTGTGCCATTCTTCAAGTGCAACAATCTGTCTCTATTTTAAATGAATAAAAGCAATTCGTTCATGGCATTGGATGTAACTTCATACAACTTGAAGGCAGGACAGACACTCTACAGGAACTTCGTCAAAGCCAGCAAACCAAAAGTTTCAAAAAGCAAGGTAGTGGCTCCAAATAACGACTTAGAACTTGTAAAACAGGAACGGTCTATTGCAGCTAGCAAAAACAACACCTTTTCTGTGTTCTTTGTGGCCAAGATGCATGTGTCATTCAGGACGACTGTGAGTAATGAAGGTATCCGGCAGAATGTGATTAGTCAGTTTTTAATAAAGCAGCTAAACTCGGTTGTGATGAAAGACCCGTTTTAAACTAGGAATTTCTCGTGCATCACCAACTTTGTTCAACGAAATCCTTCGATAGGGTACTTGTTCACGGTTAGTGTCGAACTTCATATTTAACAATGTTTAAGCAGGCTTTGGCAGACTGGGGAAAAGATTGGTGTTTACACATGCGTTGCCGGCTTGTGGCTCTTCACAGTTTTTAGCTTAGCAAATTACCTTGCAGAGGTGTCATGCCTGTTGGCTTCATTTGCCGAGGTGTGCAAAAGAATTGCTTCCATGCGATTTGGCGTAATTCTGAACTGTGAAAATGGCCTCAACTACAGTATGCCTGGAGTCTGTGCGCGTGAAGAACGTGCTCACATGTTATGCAGAAAGCTTTCCAAAACCAATTTTATTAGTTGTCCATGGTCGGTTTCCCTCACAAGGTCCTTATCACTATAGCTGAGCCACTCCTCAAGGATATGAAAGGAGATCAACGTGGTACTGCGGTAGAGCAAGAGCGGAAAACGTTGTGACTCAAGGTCGTACCCCTTATGCACTGAGTGGCGCACTACCTAAAAACGTTCCCAAACAGACATGGTATGCCAATTGTTTTTTTCTGCGCCGTGAAAGCCATCTCAGCTTTCCCCTGTATAGTAGTATTTCCCTGTATAGTAGTAGCCCAGCGAAGATTACTTCTAGCCTAACCTGCATGTCCTAAATATCTGTAAGGGCAAACTTGACATGTACGAGGGACACTATGTCTGGGTGATGCAGGCCAGGCACACATGAGGCCATGACAGGATATAGATATGAAGTGACAAAGACAATGAATGCAGTGGTTGGGCGAGAAGAACAAGCTAGATAGAAGACAGGAGTGATTAGTGCCTGTTGTCGCGCAAAGCATGAAGTGAGAAAAGTAACTCTCAAAAGTCACTCTCACACCATCGGGAACGTAAGAGCACTTTCAAAGGCTGCATTCCTTCTTCTTCTGTGCCTGGGTACAGCATGCAGGTTCACAAAAGTAAAGCTACGACTGCAACTAGGGCTCATAAATGTCTTACTGTGATTGTGTCAAAGCGCATGATCGAATCTGTTGTGGTCAAAATTACAAAACAACAGTGCTTTTTAGCAATTTTAGAAAGAATTTCTCTTAAGTATGTTTGGTGCTAATTTACTTTCCTAAGTTAGATTTGCGCGAAAATTATTATCTATGGATATTTCCTGGTGAACGGAATTTTTTTTCGTTTGTTACATTAAAAACTTCATGAGATCAGGTTTTGCTAGATACAGTTTTAATATAATTAAAAGAAAAAAACTGCGCAGTGCGATGCCGTGAAATGTTTGGTAACAGCGGGTGGGTGCTGGAGCCGACGTTTTGACAGCTAGACTTTTTTTAAGGCTGAAGAAAATGTTGAAAAATTTCCAGAAATCTTGTTCTGTACAAAAAGTGTTACGTTATAAGAGTACCTACCCCAAGGAATAAAATATTTGTATAATAGAGAGGCATAGAAATGTACGTCGATCTTACTTACGTACGCCAAAAGCTTGGAACGTGCACTGACTGCTAAGCATGGACGAATGTGCTAATGTGATAGTAAAGTACACATCACGTATTTTGCTTAAAAACACCCACAAAAATATCTACAGCTTCTAAGACTCAAAATTACATTGTACTTCTACAAGAATGAAAGTCCTTCAATTTTCTTAGTGATACTCGATTTACCAAAACCAAACATGTACTTGTGTTTCGTTGCCTACGACTCATTATTCTAAATTTACCTAGTATGGTGCACCTTTCCTGTATAGTTTTGATACAATAACTTTGTATATGCAGTATGCTGTTTTCTCGAATGTTCAGCTACTGACGCAACCAGCAGCCAAAGAGGTAGTGGCCACAAGAGCGCACAGAACTGAACAGTTTGAGTATTTGCGCGTGCGATCAAACCGGCGTTACATGGACACTTTTGATTTCAATCAGGGCGTAAATGCTGAACTCGATCAAGATTAGGAAGCAGCAACAAACTAGTTAATTGTGATCAAAAGTACTCAAGTGACACCAGTATTAGTTACCGCTATATGGTGCAAACTAATGACGATAAAATACGGTGCCGCCGCCAGCTCAATTGCGATTTAAAAGGTGACGACATAGAAAAGAGGAACTCAGGTGACAATGGTACTGTCATTGCAGTGCGTCGGAAACCACAATCTTATTGAGAAATAACGTCTGCACAAAACACCCAGCACTTGTGCATGATCGTGCCGACGTGGGATAATAAAACTAGGTAGATAGCTAAACGGTCGTCTGCTACGCTATTTCCAGTTCGAGGTCTATCTCTTTGCTGCTTTAAGGTGCCTGCTGCGCAATGTAATCGGGAAGAAAACATGCGCAAATTGTGACGTTTTCGTTGCTGATTGTTGAATGATTGCGTTCTGGAATTGTTTTGTGTGAATTGAATGATGATATTTCACGCATTTCAGAGAACGAAGCGAGACGTGGACATGAGCAAAAACGAGGAGCCTCGAGAGATGGGGTTCGAGTACGGCATGCGGTTATTCTTTGAAACGTGCAGTAATAGTTTAGAGGATCACCTCAATTTAGTATTTTCAAACAAATACACCTACCGACACAACTTTAAGATAATTCACACATATCTTCACATGCTGTCATATGTGTATATACGTACAATGTGTACATATGTTCACGCACTTGATGCGATGAAATATGCCGATATAGTACATTTCTAATATATAATCTGCATCGCTAACTGTCTGTCCAATTGGTTGAAAGAGGTGAGTGCTTAAAAAGCCCAAACAACAAAACGGCCACTCAAATAATGGTATCATGAGGCGTAAAAAGATTGAAGTCGTTTTTGAAGCAACGAATAGCATGGTATGGCGTCTCTGTTATGTAAGACTCGCAAGCGTGTAGTGGCGATTGGTCGTGTTATACTGACTCATAGTCATGAAGGCTATGACACTGTATTGCACAACTGTACGCTGAGTGTGGACATTTTTGCATGCATTGAAAAAAATTGTTCGAGCGTGTGAGGGACGACACATCAATTAAAGGATAGCTAGAGGCGTTAAAAAGCCAGAGAACTACGAGCACGTTTCATTTAGAGCGTACAAAACCCATTACGACAGCCATTCGCTATATCGAGCGTGGAATGGTATCTTTGCAACAAAAAGTAAATAAATTGCTTTACGAGCACGTTAGCAACACGAAAACAAATGAACGGATATTTTGTGATCATATGGTGTGCGAAAAATTATTGTATAAGACAAAACAATCGCGATAGTAACCTTTGCTTCAAAACAACAAGCATGTGTCCAGAGGTGCAAGCCAGTTCAATGAAAAAATGACCACTCGAACTATTATAAGTATTTCGTAGTGATTGAATTTGTCATTCAGCCATGCCGCCTAGCACTTCAAGGTTTTCTGACGCAATTTGTAGGAAAAGGGCACCTCGAGTTCAAGGTAGAACACACAAAGAGCGCCGACACTGGCAATATCAGGGCGTCTCGAACCTGAAGTTGGTGCAGATGGGTGCCGTAGCCCACAATCCATTGCGTGAGCCATGATTTTACTTTAAGTGGGTAGAAACAACTAGAAGGAGGTTATCTAATTGGTGGCTAAAATAAAGACGCGAGTGTAATTTGAATCCTTCACTGCAAAGTAGCAGTGCTCAACTTCACTACTTAAAAGATAAAAAAGAAAATAAATCTAGTTGTTGGAACACCAAGTATTACGACTAGGTGGCGTTAGCCGCCGCCTGACCTAATAGAAACAACCATATCGATCCGTCCATCTATCGGAGTTGGGAGCAATTCTAGAAGCGTGATAGAGTGAAAACTGGCCGCTCCAAGGTAACTCCCGTTCGCGAGCCTGAAGCGGTGGCGCTGTAGTCGGAGGCGCTGCCAGCTTTCTCTGTTGATATGCATCTGCCATGGTCGTTCAGAATCTTTTGCCAGTGCAAAAGTTTCTTGAAAGTAACAAACAGCAATTTCCCCAATTATGAATGCATGCATATTTTGCTGAACAAAATTGCATTAGGGAGAAGTTTTTCACGGAGCATCATCCCGACAGCACCACAGTTTATATGCTTCTTCATCATCATCATCATCATCATTATCATCATCATCATCAGCCTGACTACATCCACTGCAGGACAAAGGCCTCTCCCATGTTCCGCCAGTTAACCCAGTCCTGTGCTTCCTGCTGCCACTTTATACCCGCAAACTTCTTAATCTCATCTGCCCACCTAACCTTCTGTCTCCCCCTAACCCACCTCCCTTCTCTGGGAATCCAGTTTGTTACCCTTTTGCCCTTAATAACCAGCGGTTATCCTGTCTACGTGGTACAGAGTATACGCTTAATGCAATGAAAGTTTTTAATATTTATATCATTGAACTTACGTCATAACGGAGGCAAAAAAGAAGCTTGGTCTAGCAGGAGCGTGCCACCTTTGACAATGTTAGTTTGCCAACATTACCTTGTGCCAAGAAGGAACTAAAAACTTAGGAGAGGCGCGGACGTCACTCGTTGTGAAGCGGGAAGTCAGTCATAACGATTGGACAAATTCTCCTATCTTGTTTACATCCGAATGTAATGCAGAAGGCGCGACTCTCTCTCCGGCTCGGAAAGCACGTGGACTGCACAGCGCGCGTGTAGTGACGATCCGAAACTAATGGAACAGGGCAAAACACTCTGGGGAGTGCGACACTTTCAGCGAAATTATTTCTTACGAGTATTACCAGTGAGTAACGGCTCGCCGGCAACGAAGCAAGTACAAGCACTCACAACGCACACACAAGGACTCACAAGCACTGACAACGGCGAATGTTTTCACGTCAATAATTCAGAAACTGTACAGAAAAAACGATCGGTCGTATGCCTTCTTCTACGGTTGCATTCCGCCGCGAGGCCGATGCAGCGCCCGGCCCCTATGCCCGTGTTCCGCGTGAAACTCACCGGTGTCAGCATTCTGTGACCGTCGTTTCTTTTAGCACGGTGCAAGTGACACTCTAACGTGGTTGCTCTAACGTTGAGAGTACAATTGCTGGGGGCGAGTGTAACAAGCGGAACAAAAAAGGTGTTTTATTACGCACATGCAAGTTTTTACTGTACACATGGCGAACACGAAACTACGTATAGGCACATGGTCATCATTGCACCTTGCTGGGCACAACAGTTTCATTCGTTACCACAAGCAGGAGCACTGCCAAACCGTCATGAACTTGCAAGGCGTTCTTAGTCGTTGTGCTTCGTCATTGTGTCCAACGCGATTGCGCTGAACATTTCAAGTGCATCATCCGCGTCATCCACCATACGACACATATATAGGCGCTCGTTCTTCGCACTGTTCAGGCCCCGTGGTGCACAAAAGGTTTTGTAAACGGTGCTAAGAGTACAGTAACTTCCAGAAGAACACTTCGTAACTAATAACGCGCCGCAAAACAGGGACATTGTCCGCCACGGCTCAGCACGAGATCTGCGCAGGCACACATGCCACCGCCAGCCGCGGCCGCTCACTGCCAGACCAGCTACACTGCGCAACAAGTAACCATAGCAACGCCGCCATTGTAACCAATCAATATGGCCGCTATAATGTAATTTCCTGCACATTTTTCACGTAGCGCGCTGGCTGGGCATGCCCTCTCCTATCTTTCCTTCCTCTATGCCTTGTGCTAACCCGCAATATATTGTGACAACGTTTGCTGGTAAATCTGTCTGGACAGTGAGACTTGCCGAGTGCAGTTAAGCATTGCCATTTTCTTAATGCTGGATTTGTATTACACTTGAGGCAGTATTGTGAAAGATGTGTAGAAACTGAGCCAACAGTCAGTTTCTGGCTGTAAAGAAATTTATGACAGTAAATAACTGGCGGACGTTTTTTTTTACGTGACACATGGATTTAATTGCTTGAGTTGCATTTTCGCTTTCTGCTTAGTTCAGACTCTTCAAAAATAAACGAAATCTTGTCACGCAAAAGAATCTGATCACTGTTTTGGCCAACTCTTTTGCAACGTTCAATGCAGCCAACTTTTGAGACTTCACTGCTGGGAGATCGCAGAAGACTAGCGACTACTATCTTCGAATGGAGGCGCACTGTGCTAAAAACATGTGTCAACTCAAGGCGTGTTCCGTCCGTATGCTCCTCGTAAACGGCTAAATAGACAGCTAATTGGACGGTGGCCATATTTTCATTCCAATTCTCACGTAGTCGGCAAAATAGACAGATCCAAGAATACCACACCGTAGACAAATACGATGCAGCCATGCAGGCTACTTTGCTGTTTAAACAAGATGGCGGCTCAGCGAATCGCTCATATTACAGTGTCTAGAAAAATACTGCCTAGTGTGCAGAGCACATGCATTTTGTACAAAGGAGGGTGGTCCCACACGTGATGACCGCACGCAGTTGCCGCAAGCGACGCTGCGAGCCGAGTGGGTGCCTGAACGTGCGAAGAAGTTTTCTCGTTCATTTGCTGCCGAAGCCTCGCTACGAGTAAGGTAAGTGTTTAACAACTGTTATTGTGAAGTTCGATGACGCCAGATGTGGGTAGCAACATCCTGAGATGCTAGAGGCTAAGCGGCAATGCCAAAAAAGGACTTGTTTTGTGCCTCTGTGTCAAAGCGGTTATCGATCGAACGAGCAAAGAGTGTCTGTTCCCCGCACTGACGGACGCTGCACGGCTTGCATAATGGGAAACCAGGCTCAAGAGGGCACACACAAGGTTGACGCCAAAGGCTTTCGTTTGTGAACGACATTTTGAGAGTGACTGTATCAAACGATCTTTTTAGATTACGGTGAACGGGGTTGTGAACAAAATCACCCGAGAGAGGCCACGCCTGAAGCCCGATACTGTCCCTACAGTGCTCGAGAATTACCGAACCTATCTTGTACCTAAGAATACGGTCAAAAGAAAAGTTCGAAACCTCTGTGATCATGGACCGGAATCTAAAAAACGGAAGTGAGATGTCGAGTTTCTGTTCCCCGAGTCGTGCTCTGCAGTCGACTATGGCGATACGGGGGTAGACTCTTATTGCGTAGCGCAGGGGGGTGCATTGGAATACCTCCAGCGTTCCCATTCTAAATAGACATACCTTGCTACAGGACGAGTTCGTAACGGCGAAGAAACACCGCTATTGCCATGTCCAACTGATGTACGACACCTGTTCAACGGACTTCTGATTCCGGTGACCTAGATGAAGTTGCCTGCGGCGCCAAGTGACACTGTAGCTTATGTCTGTAACGAGACTGAAGCTGGTTACTTCTCAAACCTTTCCATTGTAAGAATGGTGACTTTTGGAAAACATTTGTGAGAGCGTGACACTCTAGTTGCCACAGTTCGCTTCCGAAGAAAGGAAAAGGAAAGTAAATGCTCACAGCCCGCCATGAGGCAGAGGCACTGATCAAAGAAGTTGCTCTGCCTAACCTCTGCAATGGATGTGGCATGATACCTGTTGCTGGCAGGTACACTTCATACAAAGGTATGCACTTTGCAGAGAAGTGATTCCTGTCTACTGATGGTAAAGCAAAGCCGTGCTTCCATCGCAAATATTTACGAAGGCTATGACAGAACAACAAGTGCAAGAGAAAAAAGACGACAGATATGTGCCCTGGCAAAACTAAATGCAACAATCATTGTCGGGCTTTGAGAAGGACACAGAAGAGCCTGACAAATGTTCAGCAGCAAGCGACTCAAATGAAGGAGCAAATGCACTGAGTAAAGAAGCTCTAGAGACGAAAATACAGTCACTCCCGAAGAAACAACAGCTAGCTGTGAGAACTTGTTTTGTGGCTGCAAGACGAAAGACTCTCAAATGCATTACCTATGATGATGAATGGGTTGGTGAATGCTTGCTAATGCGAACGCAAAGTCCCAAGCTGTACGAGCATATTCGGAAGCAAAGTATCATGGTTCTGCCGGGACGAAGTTACTTGCAAAAGTATCTGACACTATTCAAGAGTGGCTCTAGTGTGAACGCTAGAGGTTTTGTGGCTTTAAGCGAAAATACCAAAAGCATGGACGCCTTCAGTCGTCAAGGCGGCTTGATTTTGGACGAGAATAAACACTCAGAACATCTCAACGTGAATGAAGCTGGTGAGTTCGGCCCTATTACTACCGTTAGATTGTTCTAACTTCACTATATTTCTATAATGCACATTTTTAGGCAAGATTTTATTTTATTTGCTGCATTTTCACAACCTACCTGCAGCATGAGGTGTAATGTACTTTTTCGAAAGATTCAGGTGATATCGAATGCTTAGTGGATGTTGGGGACTACAAAACCAATAACCACAAAGGTGTGCTTGCAGACAAGGGGATGGTTGTGCTGTTGCAACCCTAAGCTTGTAAGCTGTTTTAAAAGTGTTCACTGTCAAAAACATAACGCCATCCACATTGTAATCTTAAATAATCATTAGTCTCGCCAGTTTTTGGGGAGTTGGACACTAATACTTGGCGTCTTTGTCCCGAGAGGCCATGTGAAGGCACTTGCAAAAATTATAGTCGAATGCGCCATCTTGGCTGAACAAGCGAGCTTGTATGTAGACTCCGTGGCTTTTGATGGCGCCAGGTAAAACTGAAGCATGTGACAGATCTTTGGCATACGTAATGAGCAAATTATAAACATCTCTCACTTATTAGTAATGTCAGCCAGGTAGTTTACAGTTTGAAAGCAATGATTTAGTTACTCGAATTCTGAGTGTAGTCATCCAAGAAGCCCTGTTGACGTTGAGCGCCTCTAATTATAAAGGCGCTTCAAGTGTGTATAAATTGTAGGTCGAAATAAATTATTCACAAATAATTGTGTATTTTTATTTTCTTACCATCATATTCAAAATCTAAAATGGCATGCACTCCTGCAGTGAACAAACGTGCTGCGCTATTACACTGCACTAAAATTCTATTGTTTAGCATATATAGTATCCATCTGGCGCTGGTTTTTTAAAAGTTCTATTTTTGCATCATTTTGTACTTGACTAATGTACAAAATATATGTTTTAATGGGTTCGGCTATTCACCTGAAGAGTAGCACGAAGCACCTTCTGAACCCCAAACAACAGCGTTTCTGTGTCTCAATGGTTTGTGCAATGGTTTTGATCCAAGGGTTACCTAGCTCCATCTGACCACGTCGACTGTGGCATTATCGAAACAGCTTAAGAGTCGTACCGTGAAAATGTTACACTAGAAGCTTTGCCGAAACATAACAAATGCACACCTGAAGCCAAATACTTTCGAAAAATTGAGAGTAGATTTAGCGTTTCAACTTTTCGGGAACAAGTTATGAAAGGGCTTTATGTGCATAAGAAACGTATAGATTCTAATTACACAAATGTGCAAGCATCAGACAAATTCATCAAGTGAATGAATCGGCTTATTCAAATAATGGCCTCAAGGACGAGTACAAAAGCACTGAAGCCTGTTAAGGTGGATGAAAAGTTTTTAGGAGATTTTCTAGATTATCTAGATGCATGGGAGAAACACGCGAAACCAGCTGGAGGAGGATTCCTTACCGACAACACAGCTTGTGGACTAAGGGTTATGATCAGATGTATGCTAGACCTGCTATCTTATCTAACTTCCACTGTCAGTTACAACTACCTCTTCACGTCACGTCTAAGTCAAGACAAGCTACAAAATATTGTTGGCATCATAAGGTAGGCATCGGGTTGTAATGATCATCCTACCGTGTTACAGTTTCTTGTTACTGTTAACGTAATTCTATAACCTGGCACTACTATCGAGAGGAACAAATTGCTCACCAGATGTTATCAAAGCACAATTAAGTGAGGCACCTGTATCACAGTCTGGTACTAAGGCAGCACCACTTTTGAACGTTAGTGATCACTTATTTGACCGTGAAAAGTTGGAAGAGGTTGAAGAGGCTATTGACAGTGTTTTATTCAAAAATGATCATGTCGGGTCTGTTGAAGAGAAAAGCAATGTTGCCTTGGTCTTCCATGCTGCTGGCTATGTGGCGAGAAAAACCATTGCGAAAAACGCGTGCCCACTATGTGCATTTCGTCAATGCGTAACCCCAAGTGACGCAAGCGTGGACTAGAGCTCTCACTGCAAGGCTCATTTTGACAAAAGCAGACTTATTTATCCTAGTTGCACTTTGTACAGTGCAGTGAAACTCATTGAGGACAAACTCGCAGTCTTCTTTAGCAAAAACATTCTTCGTGGGGAGAGTTTGCTCAATTTTGTAAGGTGCCTGCGTTCACTCCCACTGCCGCAGCTTGGCTGCTTAAGCCATGAAAAAGAAAGCCTGTCTGAAGTGACGAAGTTTTATGTCTTGTTAATGTTCAGGTTTTTCGCTGAAGGCTTCAACAAGAAAAAAAAGAAAGTCAGAGACAGCGGCAAAAACTCCTGAAGTTACACCACTGCCGCTAACGTAAAGTACGTATTCTTTAGGACCTGGTTTGTTTTGTTGTGTTCTATGTTCTGTAAATAAACGGCCTTATATTTGATGTATGCAGTGTTTGAAACTCTCTGTAATTGTTTTGTACCATTTTATAGGTACCAGATTTACCTAGATTTTATTTAGGCACTTAACAGGGACCAAACATAGTCGGGATGCAAATTCATGTCTTCTTTTAAGCATACTAGCGTTAGGACGCTGTGTGGAACGGCGTTTGATCAGTATCATTCTGGACTCTCAGATAAGTGTGGGTCAGTGAAATTGTGAGGAAGGTATTGATATTGGTTGTTACATAATCAATTCTGCAGGACTTAGGGCCATAGTAACAAAATATAAAGGAACAGATCGACTTTTTTGATGCCGTGCATGGTGAAGCACATCTGCTCGATGACTTTCCCTGAACACATTGTTACCGTAAGACATGTCTATATTTTAAGTGTTGAATAGGTTATATAACATACGTTCAATTGTCATGGTGTAATTAGGGAATTTCTCACTTGGTTGATTATTGGTCGTCAACAAGGATGCTCACTTAGAATAATTTCAGGTATCAATCTTTAAAACAAATCTACAGTATCGCTTTAAACTTCAGTCATATTACTTCCCTCATTTCACCATCAGATTCCCAGCGAAACAAGATATTGCGTCTCATGCAGCATTAGCGTCATATAGGGGATTGGTATGTTGTCATTCTTTGTTCTCCCTCGAAGCCTGGTAGAATTCAGGCTGTGAGGTAAGAGTTTCTCGGCCTTCTGTAATAATTCTTGCTCTCAAGAAAAAACAAGCCTTGCCCTCAACCAAAACAAAAATTTCAAATAATGTGTGGTCGCTGTCAGTGTGTACGTGTGTGTGTGTGTGTGTGTGTGTGTGTGTGTGTGTGTGTGTGTGTGTGTGTGTGTGTGTGTGTGTGTGTTGTGGGTGCGCCGATGGTGAGGTGTATGTTAATAAATTGTTTTCATTTGATATTGTTAAATGCGAGTACTGTGAAAGCCATCACCTAGGTATTCTACAAAAACGTTTCGTAAGGAAGTCTAAGAATAACGGAAAATTGAAAATTGGTCTCGCGCGACTCAGCCTACTGAAAGCTTTGCAGCGCTTGCGGAGCGCACGGATTGAACGCAGATGCACCTGCTCGAACGGCAGCACACCAATCGGGCGCCACCAGCCGTCAACAGCAATGGAGCCATCTCCTCGCCCGTGCTCAGCACACTAGACAGTATTTTTTAGACACTGTAGCTCAGATAGATCGGATATCACCGGAATGGTCATCTGCGAACAAGCTGACGCTTCTCCAGGCGCGCAATGTAAGTAACGTTTAATGTTTTTAGATTTTAAGAATAAAAAAGGTAAAAAATACAAGTGTTACGTTTTTTTATTCTGGCTTTGTCTTCCCGACGCTAGGTGGCACATCGTCACGTAAAAGCCGATTATAAAGCAGATTATAAAGAAAAGACAGCAAGCATGGATAGACGATGAGGGGGTGCTGGAGGAACTGCAGAATGGGTTTCGGAAACACAGGAGGTTGGAAGACAATCTGTTCTCTCTGACGCAGTGCATCCAAATAGCAGAAAAGGAACACAGGCCCCTGTGGCTAGCATTTTTGGATATCAAGGGAGCGTACGATAGCGTGGTTAAAGAAGAATTGTGAGGAATACTGGACACACTGGGCGTGGAAGATGTAGTCACTAATCTTTTAAAGGGTATCTATAAAGGTAACAAGGTAGTTATAAAGTGGGAAAAACAGGTATCCAAGCCTGCAGATGTAAAACGGGGGCTTAGGCAGGGGTGTCCCCTGTCACCCTTATTATTCATGATGTACCAACAAGGATTAGAGGCCAAATTAGAGGGAAGTGGACTGGGCTTCAACTTCTCTTTCATCAAACAAGGAAAACTCATTGGAAAGGCACTATCAGCATTGATGTACGCAGATTATATAGTGCTATGGCTGACAACAAGGGAGATTTGCAGAGATCGGTGGATATCTGCGGTAATGAGGAAGATAGGTTAGATTTATTATTCAATAAGGAAAATGAGCAGTCATGATTTTGATGACAATGAAGGTAGTGAGCTTAGAATGCAGGAGTCCACGCTAGAGATAACAGATAAACACAAATATCCTGGCATATGGATAAGTAATGGGGCCGAGTACCTAAGGGAACACGAAATATACGTGTCGACTAAAGGTAACAGGAATGCAGCGGTAATTAAAAACAGGGCACTGTGGAATTACAATAGGTATGATGCTGTGAGAGGAATATGAAAAGGGGTCATGGTTCCTGGTCTGACGTTCGGCAATGCGGTCTTCTGCATGACATCAGAAGTTCAAGCAAGATTAGGATTTAAGCAACATGGAATAGGTAGGCTTGCCTTAGGAGCTCACGGGAACACACCAAATCAGGAGTACAAGGTGATTTGGGATGTACATCATTTGAGGGCAAGGAAGCAAGATAAAATTTGAGAAGCGATTGAGAGAAATGGGGGAGGAGCGTTGGGCTTGCAAGGTATTTAGCTACTTGTACATGAAGAATGTCGATACAAAATGGTGGAAGCGAACCAGACAATTGACTGGTACATACTTGGAAAACAGCAGGGGGCCAAACCAAAAAGAATTTTCGGTTGAGAAGAAGTTGAAGAAAGCTGAGACCGATATGTGAAGAATTGGCATGATTAAGAAGTCCGCACTAAGGATCTATCGAACTTTTAAGCAGAAAAATAGCCAAGGAAAAGACCTATGATAGTACTCGGGGTAGTTCTCTACTATTTGAGGCCAGGACGGGAGTATTGCGAACAAAGACATATCGGGCCAAATACGAAGGGGTAGACAGGGTACGCAGTGCATGCGGAGAGGAAGAAGAAACTGCCGAACACTTGATAGTTTTCTGTAAACGGCTTCACCCTATAGTTCAGGAGGATGGCGCAGAGTTTTTCGAAGCACTGGGGTTTAGGAACAGGGAGGGCAAAATAGACTTTAAGCGGGTAGAATTAACTAGAAGGAGGATATCTCATTGGTGGCTAAAGTCAAGGCGCGAGTGAAAATTAAACCCTTCACTGCAAATTACGAATCCTGTACCTCACTATTTAAGGAGAAAAAATCTAAGTTTTGGTTCAAAAGGTATTATGGCTTGGTGGAGCTAGCCACTACCCGATCTAAAGGGTACAGCCATGTCTATCCATCAATCCATCCATCCATCCATCCATCCATCCATCCATCCATCCATCCATCCATCCATCCATCCATTCATTCATTCATCCGTCCATCCATCCATCCATCCATCCATCCATCCATCCATCCATCCACCCATCCATCCATGCCGTCTAGACGTGTTCCAGTTTTCGGACAGCATGGGCTCGGTGCTGTCTTCTAAGCAGTCTGCGCAGACTGTCTACGTGCAGTCTAAGAGTTGGAAGATAGCCTTGGTTTCCATAGTCTGTACCAGGTTGTACACAGATTCTGCCGGAAACAGAAGTCCCCCTAGATCCTAATCTCTGGTCATCTGACTTGGTAGCGCCCCTGCAGTGCTGTCTCTAGGCCCGATGCAAGCATTTTTGCGAAGTGTACAAAGCAGAATACGTAATCCGATGTAACAGCATTTCGTCTTTTTCGTCCTTTAGGCAAATTCTGAGGAGGGTACCGCATTATCGATTATGCTGGGCCTGTCACGCTGCATTCTGACTTCCTGTCCGCCCACAGTATGCACGAATTCTCGCACGATGAATCTAAAAATCAAGTGAGAAGACAAGAATTTTGGTAAATAAATAAATTTATTCCAAAGCAACGGCTGATTTTTTAAGAGCGCCACAAAGCGCTTAGTATCTCCACTTGCCGATGCCTTTCATACATGCACACAAGTATTTTATGCCCTTAAATAGATTCAAAGCGTTTACTTTATGTTAAAAAGTTTTTTGCAGACAGCGGAATTTTCCTGGAGTTTTCTGAAGGTTTATCTGCCCTTGGGATGGCGCGCTCTCATTTTGCAACCTGTCTTTGCAGGCTGCGCGCGAAAAAAAAACAATTTCAGCACACGATAAAGTTGCACCCAGGCACAAAGCAAGTCCATGGTGTTTTTTTCCTGCTCTGTAAGCATCATTAGGTTCCTTAACGGCATGAATGAGTGCATGACTGATTACCTGTATGGTTTAATTAGTATCATAAACACAATGCAGGATGCTCAACGCATGCAAAAGCATCTAAAACACATTGCAGGATGCAATTCAGGATGCACAACACATTGCACGATGCACAACACATGAAACAGCACATGAAACACATTGCAGGATGCACAACACATGAAACAGGACATGAAACAGCACCTGGGCACGGTGAAAACGCTGGGTGCAAATCACTGGCCATGCGTCTCGTTTTTCTTGTTCAGGCTTTGTTCCTGACATCCGCCTCCTTCTTTGATGCGCCCGTATTTAAGCCGTTTCCAGCAGCGACATCATGGGATATCGACGGCAAGTCTGCATGGCTCATTCCAACGCTTTTTGATGCAAGAAGCAAGAGTCACGGGTTCGTGACGTCGATGGAACCAGCCCCTACAAAGAAAGCTTCGCTGGACGGAGTTGCCAGTGAGCATGGCGAAAACGCTGGGCGCAGATCACTGACTATGCGTCTCGTTTTTCTTGTTCAGGCTTTGTTCCTGACATCCGCTTCCTTCTTCGATGCACCCGCATTCAAGCCGTTTCTAGCAACAACATCATGGGATAACGACGGCAGGTCTGCATGGTTCCTTCCAACGCTTTTTGATGAGAGGAGCAAGAGTCACGGGTTCGTGACGTCGATGGAACCAGCCCCTACAAAGAAAGCTTCACAGGACGGACTTGCCAGTAGGCACGGCGTAAACGCTGGGTGCAGGTCACTGACCATGCGTCTCATTTTTCTTGTTCAGGCTTTGTTCCTGACATCCGCCCCTTTTTCGATGCACCCGCATTCAAGCCGTTTCCAGCAACGACATCATGGGATATCGACGGCAAGTCTGCATGGCTCCTTCCAACGCTTTTTGATGCAAGGAGCAAGAGTCACGGGCTCGTGATGTCGATGGAACCAGCCCCTACAAAGAAGGCTTCGCAGGACGGACTTGCCAGTGGGCACGGCGAAAACGCTGGGTGCAGATCACTGACTATGCGTCTCGTTTTTATTGTTCAGGCTTTGTTCCTGACATCCGCCCCCTTTTTCGATGCGCCTGCACTCAAGCCGTTTCCAGCAACGACATCATGGGATATCGACGGTAAGGCTGCATGGCTCCTTCCAACGCTTTTTGATGCAAGGAGCAAGAGTCACGGATTCGTGACGTCGATGAAACCAGCCCCTACAAAGAAAGCTTCGCAGGACGGACTTGCCAGTGGGCACGGCGAAAACGCTGGGCACAGATCACTGACCATGCGTCTCGTTTTTCTTGTTCAGGCTTTGTTCCTGACATCCGCCCCCTTCTTCAATGCACCCGCATTCAAGTCGTTTCCAGCAACGACATCATGGGATATCGACGGCAAGTCTGCATGGCTCCTTCCAACGCTTTTTGATGCAAGGAGCAAGAGTCACGGGTTCGGGACGTCAATGGAACCAGCCCCTACAAGGAAAGCTTCGCAGGATGGACTTGCCAGTGGGCACGGCGAAAACGCTGGGTGCAGATCACTGACTATGCGTCTCGTTTTTGTTGTTCAGGCTTTGTTCCTGACATCCGCCCCCTTCTTCGATGCGCCCGCATTAAGCCGTTTCCAGCAGCGACATAATGGGTTATCGACGGCAAGGCTGCATGGCTCCTTCCAACGCTTTTTGATGCAAGGAGCAAGAGTCACGGGTTCGTGACGTCGATGGAACCAGCCCCTACAAAGAAGGCTTCGCAGGACGGACTTGCCAGTGGGCACGGCGAAAACGCTGGGCACAGATCACTGACAATGCGTCTACTTTTTCTTGTTCAGGCTTTGTTCCTGACATCCGCCCCCTTCTTCGATGCGCCCACATTCAAGCCGTTTCCAGCAACGACATCATGGGATAACGACGGCAGGTCTGCATGGTTCCTTCCAACGCTTTTTGATGAGAGGAGCAAGAGTCACGGGTTCGTGACGTCGATGGAACCAGCCCCTACAAAGAAGGCTTCGCAGGACGGACTTGCCAGTGGGCACGGCGAAAACGCTGGGTGCAGATCACTGACTATGCGTCTCGTTTTTATTGTTCAGGCTTTGTTCCTGACATCCGCCCCCTTTTTCGATGCGCCTGCATTCAAGCCGTTTCCAGCAACGACATCATGGGATATCGACGGTAAGGCTGCATGGCTCCTTCCAACGCTTTTTGATGCAAGGAGCAAGAGTCACGGGTTCGTGACGTCGATGAAACCAGCCCCTACAAAGAAAGCTTCGCAGGACGGACTTGCCAGTGGGCACGGCGAAAACGCTGGGCACAGATCACTGACCATGCGTCTCGTTTTTCTTGTTCCGGCTTTGTTCCTGACATCCGCCCCCTTCTTCAATGCACCCGCATTCAAGTCGTTTCCAGCAACGACATCATGGGATATCGACGGCAAGTCTGCATGGCTCCTTCCAACGCTTTTTGATGCAAGGAGCAAGAGTCACGGGTTCGGGACGTCAATGCAACCAGCCCCTACAAGGAAAGCTTCGCAGGATGGACTTGCCAGTGGGCACGGCGAAAACGCTGGGGGCAGATCACTGACTATGCGTCTCGTTTTTGTTGTTCAGGCTTTGTTCCTGACATCCGCCCCTTTCTTCGATGCGCCCGTATTAAGCCGTTTCCAGCAGCGACATAATGGGTTATCGACGGCAAGGCTGCATGGCTCCTTCCAACGCTTTTTGATGCAAGGAGCAAGAGTCACGGGTTCGTGACGTCGATGGAACCAGCCCCTACAAAGAAGGCTTCGCAGGACGGACTTGCCAGTGGGCACGGCGAAAACGCTGGGCACAGATCACTGACAATGCGTCTACTTTTTCTTGTTCAGGCTTTGTTCCTGACATCCGCCCCCTTCTTCGATGCGCCCACATTCAAGCCGTTTCCAGCAACGACATCATTGGATATCGACAGCAAGTCTGCATGGCTCCTTCCAACGCTTTTTGATGCAAGGAGCAAGAGTCACGAGTTCGTGACGTCGATGGAACCAGCCCCTACAAAGAAAGCTTCGCAGGACGGATTTGCCAGTAGGCACGGCGTAAACGCTGGGTGCAGGTCATGTCCATGCGTCTCAATTTTCTTGTTCAGGCTTTGTTCCTGACATCCGCCCTTTTTTCGATGCACCCGCAGTCAAGCCGTTTCCTGCAACGACATCATGGGATATCGACGGCAAGTCTGCATGGCTCCTTCCAACGCTTTTTGATGCAAGGAGCAAAAGTCACGGGCTTGTGACGTCGATGGAACCAGCCCCTACAAGGAAAGCTTCGCAGGATGGACTTGCCAGTGGGCACGGCGATAACGCTAGGTGCAGATCACTGACTATGCGTCTCGTTTTTGTTGTTCAGGTTTTGTTCCTGACATCCGCCCCCTTCTTCGATGCGCCCGTTTTAAGCCGTTTCCAGCAGCGACATAATGGGTTATTGACGGCAAGGCTGCATGGCTCCTTCCAACGCTTTTTGATGCAAGGAGCAAGAGTCACGGGTTCGTGACGTCGATGGAACCAGCCCCTACAAAGAACGCTTCGCAGGACGGACTTGCCAGTGGGCACGGCGAAAACGCTGGGCACAGATCACTGACCATGCGTCTACTTTTTCTTGTTCAGGCTTTGTTCCTGACATCCGCCCCCTTCTTCAATGCGCCCGCATTCAAGCCGTTTCCAGCAACGACATCATGGGATATCGACGGCATGTCTGCATGGCTCCATCCAACGCTTTTTGATGCAAAGAACAAGAGTCACGGGTTCGTGACGTCGATGGAACCAGCCCCTACAAGGAAAGCTTCGCCGGACGGACTTTCCAGTGGGCACGGCGAAAACGCTGGGTGCAGATCATTCACTATGCGTCTCGTTTTTGTTGTTCAGGCTTTGTTCCTGACATCCGCCCCCTTCTTCGATGCGCCTGCATTCAAGCCGTTTCCAGCAACGACATCATGGGATATCGACGGTAAGGCTGCATGGCTCCTTCCAACGCTTTTTGATGCAAGGAGCAAGAGTCACGGGTTCGTGACGTCGATGAAACCAGCCCCTACAAAGAAAGCTTCGCAGGACGGACTTGCCAGTGGGCACGGCGAAAACGCTGGGCACAGATCACTGACCATGCGTCTCGTTTTTCTTGTTCAGGCTTTGTTCCTGACATCCGCCCCCTTCTTCAATGCACCCGCATTCAAGTCGTTTCCAGCAACGACATCATGGGATATCGACGGCAAGTCTGCATGGCTCCTTCCAACGCTTTTTGATGCAAGGAGCAAGAGTCACGGGTTCGGGACGTCAATGCAACCAGCCCCTACAAGGAAAGCTTCGCAGGATGGACTTGCCAGTGGGCACGGCGAAAACGCTGGGGGCAGATCACTGACTATGCGTCTCGTTTTTGTTGTTCAGGCTTTGTTCCTGACATCCGCCCCCTTCTTCGATGCGCCCGTATTAAGCCGTTTCCAGCAGCGACATAATGGGTTATCGACGGCAAGGCTGCATGGCTCCTTCCAACGCTTTTTGATGCAAGGAGCAAGAGTCACGGGTTCGTGACGTCGATGGAACCAGCCCCTACAAAGAAGGCTTCGCAGGACGGACTTGCCAGTGGGCACGGCGAAAACGCTGGGCACAGATCACTGACAATGCGTCTACTTTTTCTTGTTCAGGCTTTGTTCCTGACATCCGCCCCCTTCTTCGATGCGCCCACATTCAAGCCGTTTCCAGCAACGACATCATTGGATATCGACAGCAAGTCTGCATGGCTCCTTCCAACGCTTTTTGATGCAAGGAGCAAGAGTCACGAGTTCGTGACGTCGATGGAACCAGCCCCTACAAAGAAAGCTTCGCAGGACGGATTTGCCAGTAGGCACGGCGTAAACGCTGGGTGCAGGTCACTGTCCATGCGTCTCAATTTTCTTGTTCAGGCTTTGTTCCTGACATCCGCCCCTTTTTCGATGCACCCGCAGTCAAGCCGTTTCCTGCAACGACATCATGGGATATCGACGGCAAGTCTGCATGGCTCCTTCCAACGCTTTTTGATGCAAGGAGCAAAAGTCACGGGCTTGTGACGTCGATGGAACCAGCCCCTACAAGGAAAGCTTCGCAGGATGGACTTGCCAGTGGGCACGGCGATAACGCTAGGTGCAGATCACTGACTATGCGTCTCGTTTTTGTTGTTCAGGCTTTGTTCCTGACATCCGCCCCCTTCTTCGATGCGCCCGTTTTAAGCCGTTTCCAGCAGCGACATAATGGGTTATCGACGGCAAGGCTGCATGGCTCCTTCCAACGCTTTTTGATGCAAGGAGCAAGAGTCACGGGTTCGTGACGTCGATGGAACCAGCCCCTACAAAGAACGCTTCGCAGGACGGACTTGCCAGTGGGCACGGCGAAAACGCTGGGCACAGATCACTGACCATGCGTCTACTTTTTCTTGTTCAGGCTTTGTTCCTGACATCCGCCCCCTTCTTCAATGCGCCCGCATTCAAGCCGTTTCCAGCAACGACATCATGGGATATCGACGGCATGTCTGCATGGCTCCATCCAACGCTTTTTGATGCAAAGAACAAGAGTCACGGGTTCGTGACGTCGATGGAACCAGCCCCTACAAGGAAAGCTTCGCCGGACGGACTTGCCAGTGGGCACGGCGAAAACGCTGGGTGCAGATCATTCACTATGCGTCTCGTTTTTGTTGTTCAGGCTTTGTTCCTGACATCCGCCCCCTTCTTCGATGCGCCCGCATTCAAGCCGTTTCCAGCAACGACATCATGGGATATCGACGGCAAGGCTGCATGGCTCCTTCCAACGCTTTTTGATGCAAGAAGCAAGAGTCACGGGGTCGTGACGTCGATGGAACCAGCCCCTACAAAGAAGGCTTCACAGGACGGACTTGCCAGTGGGCACGGCGAAAACGCTGGGCACAGATCACTGACCATGCGTCTACTTTTTCTTGTTCAAGCTTTGTTCCTGACATCCGCCCCCTTCTTCGATGCGCCCGCATTCAAGCCGTTTCCAGCAACGACATCATTGGATATCGACGGCAAGTCTGCATGGCTCCTTCCAACGCTTTTTGATGCAAGAAGCAAGAGTCACGGGGTCGTGACGTCGATGGAACCAGCCCCTACAAAGAAAGCTTCACAGGACGGACTTGCCAGTAGGCACGGCGTAAACGCTGGGTGCAGGTCACTGACCATGCGTCTCATTTTTCTTGTTCAGGCTTTGTTCCTGACATCCGCCCCTTTTTCGATGCACCCGCATTCAAGCCGTTTCCAGCAACGACATCATGGGATATCGACGGCAAGTCTGCATGGCTCCTTCCAACGCTTTTTGATGCAAGGAGCAAGAGTCATGGGCTCGTGATGTCGATGGAACCAGCCCCTACAAAGAAGGCTTCGCAGGACGGACTTGCCAGTGGGCACGGCGAAAACGCTGGGTGCAGATCACTGACTATGCGTCTCGTTTTTATTGTTCAGGCTTTGTTCCTGACATCCGCCCCCTTTTTCGATGCGCCTGCATTCAAGCCGTTTCCAGCAACGACATCATGGGATATCGACGGTAAGGCTGCATGGCTCCTTCCAACGCTTTTTGATGCAAGGAGCAAGAGTCACGGGTTCGTGACGTCGATGAAACCAGCCCCTACAAAGAAAGCTTCGCAGGACGGACTTGCCAGTGGGCACGGCGAAAACGCTGGGCACAGATCACTGACCATGCGTCTCGTTTTTCTTGTTCAGGCTTTGTTCCTGACATCCGCCCCCTTCTTCAATGCACCCGCATTCAAGTCGTTTCCAGCAACGACATCATGGGATATCGACGGCAAGTCTGCATGGCTCCTTCCAACGCTTTTTGATGCAAGGAGCAAGAGTCACGGGTTCGGGACGTCAATGGAACCAGCCCCTACAAGGAAAGCTTCGCAGGATGGACTTGCCAGTGGGCACGGCGAAAACGCTGGGTGCAGATCACTGACTATGCGTCTCGTTTTTGTTGTTCAGGCTTTGTTCCTGACATCCGCCCCCTTCTTCGATGCGCCCGCATTAAGCCGTTTCCAGCAGCGACATAATGGGTTATCGACGGCAAGGCTGCATGGCTCCTTCCAACGCTTTTTGATGCAAGGAGCAAGAGTCACGGGTTCGTGACGTCGATGGAACCAGCCCCTACAAAGAAGGCTTCGCAGGACGGACTTGCCAGTGGGCACGGCGAAAACGCTGGACACAGATCACTGACAATGCGTCTACTTTTTCTTGTTCAGGCTTTGTTCCTGACATCCGCCCCCTTCTTCGATGCGCCCACATTCAAGCCGTTTCCAGCAACGATATCATGGGATAACGACGGCAGGTCTGCATGGTTCCTTCCAACGCTTTTTGATGAGAGGAGCAAGAGTCACGGGTTCGTGACGTCGATGGAACCAGCCCCTACAAAGAAAGCTTCACAGGACGGACTTGCCAGTAGGCACGGCGTAAACGCTGGGTGCAGGTCACTGACCATGCGTCTCATTTTTCTTGTTCAGGCTTTGTTCCTGACATCCGCCCCTTTTTCGATGCACCCGCATTCAAGCCGTTTCCAGCAACGACATCATGGGATATCGACGGCAAGTCTGCATGGCTCCTTCCAACGCTTTTTGATGCAAGGAGCAAGAGTCACGGGCTCGTGATGTCGATGGAACCAGCCCCTACAAAGAAGGCTTCGCAGGACGGACTTGCCAGTGGGCACGGCGAAAACGCTGGGTGCAGATCACTGACTATGCGTCTCGTTTTTATTGTTCAGGCTTTGTTCCTGACATCCGCCCCCTTTTTCGATGCGCCTGCATTCAAGCCGTTTCCAGCAACGACATCATGGGATATCGACGGTAAGGCTGCATGGCTCCTTCCAACGCTTTTTGATGCAAGGAGCAAGAGTCACGGGTTCGTGACGTCGATGGAACCAGCCCCTACAAAGAAGGCTTCGCAGGACGGACTTGCCAGTGGGCACGGCGAAAACGCTGGGCACAGATCACTGACCATACGTCTAGTTTTTCTTGTTCAGGCTTTGTTCCTGACATCCGCCCCCTTCTTCGATGCGCCCGCATTCAAGCCGTTTCCAGCAACGACATCATGGGATATCGACGGCAAGTCTGCATGGCTCCTTCCAACGCTTTTTGATGCAAGGAGCAAGAGTCACGGGTTCGTGACGTCGATGGAACCAGCTCCTACAAGGAAAGCTTCGCAGGATGGACTTGCCAGTGGGCACGGCGATAACGCTAGGTGCAGATCACTGACTATGCGTCTCGTTTTTGTTGTTCAGGCTTTGTTCCTGACATCCGCCCCCTTCTTCGATGCGCCCGTTTTCAGCCGTTTCCAGCAGCGACATAATGGGTTATCGACGGCAAGGCTGCATGGCTCCTTCCAACGCTTTTTGATGCAAGGAGCAAGAGTCACGGGTTCGTGACGTCGATGGAACCAGCCCCTACAAAGAACGCTTCGCAGGACGGACTTGCCAGTGGGCACGGTGAAAACGCTGGGCACAGATCACTGACCATGCGTCTACTTTTTCTTGTTCAGGCGTTGTTCCTGACATCCGCCCCCTTCTTCGATGCACCCGCATTCAAGCCGTTTCCAGCAACGACATCATGGGATATCGACGGCAAGACTGCATGGCTCCTTCCAACGCTTTTTGATGCAAGGAGCAAGAGTCACGGGCTCGTGATGTCGATGGAACCAGCCCCTACAAAGAAGGCTTCGCAGGACGGACTTGCCAGTGGGCACGGCGAAAACGCTTGGTGCAGATCACTGACTATGCGTCTCGTTTTTCTTGTTCAGGTTTTGTTCCTGACATCCGCCCCCTTCTTCAATGCGCCCGCATTCAAGCCGTTTCCAGCAACGACATCATGGGATATCGACGGCATGTCTGCATGGCTCCTTCCAACGCTTTTTGATGCAAAGAGCAAGAGTCACGGGTTCGTGACGTCGATGGAACCAGCCCCTACAAGGAAAGCTTCACCGGACGGACTTGCCAGTGGGCACGGCGAAAACGCTGGGTGCAGATCACTCACTATGCGTCTCGTTTTTGTTGTTCAGGCTTTGTTCCTGACATCCGCCCCCTTCTTCGATGCGCCCGCATTCAAGCCGTTTCCAGCAACGACATCATGGGATATCGACGGCAAGGCTGCATGGCTCCTTCCAACGCTTTTTGATGCAAGAAGCAAGAGTCACGGGGTCGTGACGTCGATGGAACCAGCCCCTACAAAGAAGGCTTCACAGGACGGACTTGCCAGTGGGTACGGCGAAAACGCTGGGCACAGATCACTGACCATGCGTCTACTTTTTCTTGTTCAAGCTTTGTTCCTGACATCCGCCCCCTTCTTCGATGCGCCCGCATTCAAGCCGTTTCCAGCAACGACATCATTGGATATCGACGGCAAGTCTGCATGGCTCCTTCCAACGCTTTTTGATGCAAGGAGCAAGAGTCACGGGTTCGTGACGTGAATGGAACCAGCCCCTACAAGAAAAGCTTCTCAGGACGGACTTGCCAGTGGGCACGGCGAAAACGCTAGGTGCAGATCACTGACTATGCGTCTCGTGTTTGTTGTTCAGGCTTTGTTCCTGACATCCGCCCCCTTCTTCGATGCGCCCGTATTAAGCCGTTTCCAGCAGCGACATAATGGGATATTGACGGCAAGGCTGCATGACTCCTTCCAACGTTTTTTGACGCAAGGAGCAAGAGTCACGGGTTCGTGACGTCCACAGAACCAGCCGCTATAAAGAAGGCTTCGCAGGACGGACTTTACAGTGGGCACGGCGAAAACTCTGGGTACAGACCACTGACCATGCGTCTCGTTTTTCTTGTTCAGGTTAGTTACAATCGCTCGATTTGCAGTGATGACAGATACCTGATTTTATTGCCGTGCCCATGTGTGTGCTTGAGTATTGCTTATGATTGCTTAATTTCATGCAAGCTTTTACTTTGTGGTGATGCCGAAGATAATCCGGGCCCCTCTGTCGAGGAAATGTTCCAATCGTTAGTGATTGGCTAGCAGGCAATTAGAAAAGACATTGCTCCCTTGAGAGAGCAACTTGAATCCACAGAGAAAGCTGTACAGGGCTTTGAAAAGCGTCTAAGCAACTTGGAATGTAGCATGGTTAAATTAAAAACGAAATTAAAAAAAACGGACGCGAGGGAGTAAATGCGGCTGTGGATGCAGTGCAAAAATTACTCAAAGTTCAACAAAAAAAACTTGTCGATTTAGAAAACCGCAGTCGCCGTTCGAATTTGATTATTTTTGGAGTTCCGGACGAGCGGAATGAAACTGAGGTGAAGCTACCGGATAAGGTTGTTCACGGCGTCTTTCGTGACAAACTAGGGATAAATTGTACAACCGTGGCGTGAATTCACCGACGTTGAAAAGCACACTCAGGAAGGCCGGTCATTGCGCTCATTCAGAGTTACTCTGAAAAAGAATCACTGCTAAAGAACGCACGCAAGCTAAAGGTAACAGGCATATCATTGCAAAATGACTATTGTGCAGACACATAGCGCAGGCGCCGACTTCTGTGGAGCAGTACACAAGACGAAAGAGCAAGCGGTAAGAAAGTCAAGCTTGTTCATGATAAGATTCGCATTGACGGTGCTCTCTACTTTTGGGATGACGCACACAATATACAGAAAGAAATTCCAAAGAAAAAGGAAAACTCTGAGAAACGAACGCTACATACAGAATAGCAGTCACAGTAGCAGTAGTTGCGACTGTTTTCGCTAAATGGCCGAAGTATTGTCAACAAAATAGAAAAACTGCATGATACTTTGCTGGCATACGATCATCATGTGTGCGTTATTTGTGAAACTTGGTTGCATGACGGGGTGCGTGATGATGAAATTATTTCACCGAACCATCAATTGTTTAGAAAAGAAAAAGGTCCCTGAGGTGGTGGTGTTGCATTCAATGCAAAAGACAGTGTGGATGTAAGAGTACTAATCAGATTGACAATCATGAAAGTTGATTTGTGAGTGTCACTGTTCGAAGCGTGCAATTCGTATTATGTTCAGTGTATCGAGCCCCAAATGCTGATGATCAGTACATGCAGAAGATATATAATCCCATTTTGAAGTTAAAAGGAAAAACTAATAATTACTGGTGATTTTAATCTCCCACAAATAGATTAGTATCATTGGAGATATGGACAAAGCCTGTCCTGTGACTTACTCATTGATATTCTGCTAAACATGAATCTTCATCAAGTTTTACATGCACCTACCTGTGGTGGCAACATTCTCGACTTGTTATTTGTTTGTGACGTTTTCAGCTAAGGAGTTGTTGAGACTGAGAATGGCATTTCTGATCATCAGTTGATTTCCTTCACAGTTTCATTGAGTATGAGTAATGTACGGTTACCCTGTCAAAAACGGAAGTTAGAGATTATCACAAAGTGGATGATGAATCTATTAATTAATTATTTAGACTTGCCCCTAAATGTTGTTGACAGTGATGTAGAGCTTTCTCGGCAAGTTTTTACGGGCACCATTACTTAATGTATTGACAAATTCATTCCATTGAAGAGCGTTAACAAACCCTTGTCCAACCTTTGGTTAAGCAAAGACATTATCCAAACTAGGCGCAGACTCAAGCGAATAAAAAATAAACATAAATCTAAGAGTCCAATGGTCATAGAATAAAAAATAATTTGCTGGCTAAAGCGAAAAAGGCGCGAGATGGAGTTTTCAATCATAGCCTTCCTGATATTATTACAAACTCTCCCCAAAAGCTTTGGCGCTACCTAGTCCAGTCAAAAAAGCCGCACAAAAAGAAAACAATAATGGTAAAACTGTGGAAGACACCCAAGAAATTGCAAAACATTTCAATAACTACTTCTGGAGTGTGTTTTCTGAATTAGGTGTTATGAACTCAGCAATGCAAGACCTATAGAGCACGAGATTACAATTTCTCGAGAAGGTATTTTGGAAATAATTCTTAATCTTGATGTACGTAAATCTGCAGACCCTAACGGGATACCGAATGTTTTTTTACGACGTTACGCGGAACAGATTTGTGTTTTTTTTAACAGAAACTTTCAAGCTATGTTTACGCTTAGAGAATATTCCATCCGACTGGAGCGAAGTCAGAGTTGTCCCAATTTATAAAAAGGGAGACTATCTTGCAGTTTCTAATTATCGATCAATTCTTATTACAAGTACTTGTAGTAAATTATTAGAACGCATTTTAGCAGGTTTTTTTCGCCAGTATTTGAGTGATCACAAGGTCCTCTCTCAACAACAGCATGAATTCCGAAAGGCGTTATCATTCATTTCATTTCATTTATTTATACTGTTAGCCCAGAAGTGGGCCGTTACAGGGTGGAAGTACAAACAATTATTTGCGAAAAAGGAGTACCGTACAGGTCTCGAGATAATTTCTCGGTATTATTGTGACCAGCAACTCGAAGTTATACATAACAAGAAATGGAACACACATGCGATGCAATACATACGCGCAGAACAGCACATGACGCATTTGAGGCGGCACTTTTGCACCGCGCTGAAGATTTGAAAGACAACTACTGCAGAATCATGCAATCAACAAAAAGTACCCACGCAAGCAAAAAAAAAAAAATATTTGTCACTGTTATTCAGAAAATAAACGTTTTAGATTCTGTTCAAATGATGTAAGCAAGGAACAACCAATTATAGACTCTGGCAGCATATTCCAATCTTCAACAGCACGTGGAAAGTAACTGAACTTAAAGCAATCGTTACGTGGGACTAGGGGTGGTATGTACATATTATGGCGATGTCTGGAGTCTTCTTGTGTGTTGACCTGGAAGTAATCTGAATAGTTTAGTTTAAAATGATTATGAATTAACTGGAAGAGGAATTTCAGACGCTCAATCCTCGTCCTAAGTTCAGGACTATCCAGACCAGCTTTTTTACAGAGTTCAATAGGAGAATGATGTCGGCGATATTTATTAAAAATAAATCTCGCACCAAGTCGCTGTATTTTTGTTATTTTATTGCAGTTTGTCTTTGTGTAAGGGTCCCAGACAATTTTAGAATATTCGATAATAGGTCTGACAAGGGTTTTGTAAGCAAGACACTTTATATCAGATGGGGCGGTATAAAGGTTACGTCTAAGGCTATAGAATGCCTTGGTAGCCCTGGAGCATACATTATCAATATGAGTGTTCCACCGGAGATCGTGCGTGAACCATAATCCAAGATATTTATAGTTTTGTACACGCTTGAGGAAAGCATTGCCAATCTGGTAGTTGTAATCTAGAGGTGCTTTCTTTCTAGTTATAGTCATAAAGACTGTTTTTTCTGTGTTCAAACTCATTTGCCATTCTTCGCACCAATCCTTTATTCTTTGAAGATTGTTGTTTAGATTAACTTGGTCATGTTCAGTCTATATTCTGCTATAAACAACACAGTCATCGGCAAACAACCTTATCGGGACCGTAACGCGGTTTGGTAGGTCATTTATATATAACAAAAATAAAAGGGGACCCAGCACGCTCCCCTGGGGAACTCCGGAATTCACTGCAACTGCTCTAGACTGTTTATTTTTTATTTGGACAAACTGCTGACGGCAGCTGAGATAGGATGAAAACCATTTTGTCAAGTGATTATTTTGAAACGTTTTGTCAATTTTCAACAGGAGCTTTGAGTGCGACACTTTATCAAATGCCTTTGCGAAATCCAAATATACCACATCAGTTTGACCATGCAAATTGATTGTTTTTGAAAGATCATGAACAAATTCGATTAACTGTGTTGTTGTAGACAAGCCTCGGCGGAAGCCATGCTGCTTCGAAAATAATAGATTGTGCGTATCAAGATAGGACATCAGGTGTTTGTTAATAATGTGCTCAAGTATCTTTGAACATGTACTGATAAGCGAAATAGGACGGTAGTTGCGCTCGTCCCGAGAGGAGCCACTTTTGTGAACAGGGGTAATTATCGACTGCAACTCAGCTTGTGTCAGTTGTTCATAATATCTTTGAGGTACTTGACTCGTCTGGACAAGTTGGCATGCTATTTTCCGATGTCAGTTAACCCTTCGATACAGTGCCTCACGGAAAATAATTCTACAAGCTCGAGTGCATAGGTCTTCCTTCAAACATTATATCACGGTTCCAAGCATACCTACGGCACAAGCAACAGTTCATTCAAATTAAGCAAAGCTCATCCGTTGCGTGCCATGTAACCTCGGGCATGCCGCAAGGCAGCGTACTGGGACCACTCCTATTCCTGATCTATATAAATGATATCTCGGAAAAACTCCCTAGTGACGTGCTTGTAAATTTATTTGCGGATGACTGGTCATATTGAAAGAAATTACCTCGCAGAACGATAACTAAAGCTTGCAGCAATCAGTCGCAGCTATTTCAGAGTGGTGTAGACTTTGGAGATTGGAAATAAATGTACAAAAAACAGTTTTGATGCGAGTAACAACAAAAAACGAACCTAGCATATTTTCTTAAGTTCTCAACGATACCATAATAACCGAGGTTGACCAGTATAAATACTTAGGCGTTACGTTTAATAACAAACTTTCTTGGTCAGATCATATATCTTTTACATTCCTATTCAGCCTTGCGCAAATTGTGGTTCTTGAAAAAAAAAGCTTCGCAAAGCTTCCGCGAGTACAAAGCTTTTGACATGCCACGCAATTGTGCGCTCAAAACTTGAATATGCAGCGGTTGTATGGGATCATATTACCAAAAAAAGACATGAATTTGGAGCGTGTGCAGAGGAAGGCTGTTAGATTTATTTTTGGAAAATAAAAAAGAGAACATTCCCCTTCACTTCTAATACTTACTAATAAAATAAGTTCACTTGAACAACGCCGTAAACTTAGTCACCTGCAGTTTCTGCACAACATAATAAATGAAAAATTTGGCCTTCAGAAGCCTCATTTTTAGTGCCCCTAAACACACAGTCGACTAGACACAGACACAGCTTTTTTCTCATGCCTATAATCGCCAAAACCAAATCTCACATGAACAGTTTTTTCCCGTGCACCATAAAAGAAGGCAATTTTTTACCTGTTCATGTCATACAATTGGAAACCTTTACAAAAGAATTCGAAAACCACTTCTCTTAATATTTAGTGTTTAAACAGTTCTTGCAATTGTGTCGTGAATCCCATGCGTCTTGCACTGTACGTTTTTCTTCTTGCATTGTTAGTCTTTTTATGAATGTCTTGTCATTGTATTATTGTATTGGCCTGCAGTATTTATAAATAAAAGCTGCTCCAACTCATTGCAGGTACACATCAAAACACCCTATTGGTCCCTCTAAAGCCGTGACATCAACAAAGAGCGAAATACACATAGAGCAACTTAGAGCGAAATACAACATAGAGCAACATAGAGCGACATCAACATAGTATGAAGTCTTGGTAGTGTTGGCAGCGACAGCGTTTATTTGAGAAAAGACCTCGCAAAACGAACGGGCAGAGCCAGTACACAGACGATGACGATCATGATGACCCAGAGTGGCAATGAGGACAAAGAGACAAGCTGATGATGGTGATTGTGATCATGCAGGGATGATGACGATGTAAGTAACAAATGCCCACACTAATTTTCTCCACTTGGAAGCGGACACCCTGGCCGCCGTAAGTCAAAGTGACGGGGAACGTCGCGTGAAAGGTTTCATGCGACAAATGTGGACAATCTCGGTGCTGTGGTAGCGGCGGTCTATTGGGGCGACGAGTGGTGTGACACGATAATTAACTGGCGAAGTCTGTTTTAAAACATTGTATGACCCGATGAAGCGTAGTTGGAATTTGTCACAAAGACAAGGAGTGCGAATAGGTGTCAAAAGCAGCACCTCGTCACCAGGTTGGAAAGACACAACGCGGTGGGATTCATCATAGATTACCTTCCGCTCGTGCTGTCTCGCTTCAGTATTGATGCGAGCCTGATGGCGAGACTGGGCCAGGCGGGAAATGTATTCTACGCTAGAAGACTGACATGAATTCCCATGGCTGTTAAAGAAGAAGACGTCGAGAAAGGTAGTCGGGGTGCGTCCGTACACGAGGTAAAACGGGTAGTAGCAAGTTGTTCGCTGAACGATGGTGTTGTAAGCGAATGTCAGGAATGGTAAAAGAGTATCCCAGTTTTTGTGGTCGGGTTGGACGTAAACGGCTATTATGTCAGCAAGTGTTCGGTGAAATCTTTCTGTGAGACCATTTGTCTGAGGGTGGTAGCTTGAAGCTGTCTTGTGAGTAGTTCCAGAAGCGCGCAGTACTTCATTTACCATTTGTGACAGGAACACTTTGCCGCGGTCACTAAGCAGTACACGAGGAGCCCCATGACGCAGTATTATTGCGTGAAGAATAAAGTCTGCAATTGAGGCAATGAAAATAATGCATTTCACTGTGTACTGTGCACACCGAACGCAGCAATCCAATACTTTCCACGCCCCGCCGTGGTGGTCTAGTGGCTAAGGTACTCGTCTGCTGATCCGCAGGTCGCGAGTTCGAATCCCGGCTGCGGCGGCTGCATTTCCGATGGAGGCGGAAATGTTGTATGCCCGTGTGCTCAGATTTGGGTGCACGTTAAAGAACCCCAGGTGGTCGAAACTTCCGGAGCCCTCCACTACGGCGTCTCTCATAATCATATGGTGGTTTTAGGACGTTAAACCCCACATATCAATCAATACTTTCCGCGTTTGTGTTTCATGAGCATGAGTCATATGTAGATTTCACCTGCATGGGAATACTTGAGCGGTTAACAATGGCATGAAACACACACAATCGACGGAACCTGACACTCAAGTACAAAGCATACTGTGCCTTTTCAAGGGTGATAATTAGGCTTGTGTGAATAATCGAATGATTCGAATATTCGAACGAATGGGTGAGTAATCGACTTCGCTTTGATTCGAATTGAAGTTATCGTATATTTTCGAAGTATTCGCAATAAACAAACAATTGTACATTAGTCTGCCTGTAAAAGTGCTTGCACTGCAATGTAGTAATGCAAAAACGAGAGAGCACTTACTCAGAAGAAATTTGCTTTGCCACAAAGCCCTCCTTCAGATTTGAAGGGGCCCTGCAACACTTGCTGAGCATGGTCAGAAAACGCTGCCGATCGGTAGTCGAGGCTACCGAGAACACGCGAGACAAGTATTATAGCTCAGCAAGCGGCCTGAAATTCACAACGAATTTCAAAGCTAAAAAGTGCTCTCCTTCCTCGGCAATAGACACTACAAGCTCAAAAATCACTTGTCACAGCCAAGAAAGAAAATACGGCTCTGGTCACAGTCATTGGCTGATATGAGCATGGTGCTCTCGTCGTTATCGGACCGCCGCGTGAGGCCGCCACTTGTCCACAAATAGGTGCAGGATCGAACTGAAAGGCTTCGTATTCGAGGAAAAAAGAGAGTGAAAAAATGCTCAAGGTCACTAGGCGCTCAAGATGTTTTTTTTTTCCCTTGACATCCTTCCCTACTTAGCTTCCAGCTCTTCTGACGGGTCAAGAATGGAGAATTCAATTGCAGCATGCGACAAATTTTCAGACCTCGGCTTGTACTGGACTGATTCTAGAAACTTTGCGGCGGTAAACTTGTGAGGCGACAAGCATGTTTACTGACTCCATGGATACTTGAAAAAGTGTTGCAGGGCCCCTTTAAAAAAACATGTTACCCTCAAAGCAATTTTGTAATAGGCTTGTTGTGATGGTTTATATGATTTAAGTATAGTAAACGTTAAAACGTTATGTATCTTGCAGGTTGTCACTCGGATCCTACCGATACTACTAATCAAGGTTGTTTCGACTTGCTTTCAACGAAAAAAAAGGCATTTGCATAGAGCCCCTTTTTCAATACAAAAGAAGTATCGTGCAGGTTAGTTAAGTTATGATGAATATTCCCTTTTTTATATGTCATGCATACTATTTTATTTTGATTCGAAATTATTCGACCGAAATCACTCTTCACTTCTAATTCGCTTCGACCCTGAAATTCACTATTCGCACAAGCCAAGTGATAATACATTCAAAACCTAGCGCTGCCTTGCGGTCTTTCGATGAATAATTCCACAAAGGCTGATTAAATCTTATATAAGATCCCAGTAAAGTCTATATTAGTTTCTTTTATGCAGATGGCGATTAGGCTTCAGCTCATGCTCCGTCACTTCATGGGTGCGTCATGTTTCACGTCAAGCACACCCGAAGTCGTCTTGTGTCAGTGACCTTTTCTCAGCCTATCAGCGACAACGCGAATTAGCTAATGGGGATATTTTAGTGTCATGAGTAGCTTCAAGACACAAAATTCAGCACCAGGTGCAAAGAAAATTCGTCTTCAAAGCGTACCGGAAGGAGCGGAAGGAGCCTTCAAAAAACAGTTTAGTTAATACGGGTAAATTTTGTTCGCATTAAAGAAAAGGTTCATCGCAAAAAGGTATGTCAATAACAATAGAATGAGTGAAAGCCAATCTTCAAGGTACTAGAAAGCTACAAGTACGACAACTCGGTTGCCTTTTGTAACTATGATCAGAACTGTCATGAAAGCTTGACAGATGTTGTTGTGACAGTTGTACGTTAACAGATAATATATTCAACACACGATATCCGTTAGTTACTGTATTTTTTCTTATATGCATATAGCCGTCGATTATAATATACAAATTTGTAGGGAACTCGGTATTTTTTTTTCACTTGACTATCGGTAAGCTTTTTCTCTGGTTGGGGAACATCAAGAAGATTTTCGCAACACGACTTCCCTTATGTGAAATTTTCTGTGTGTATTATTTTTACACGTTAGACATAAACGCTACCTAAAGTTGTCATTTATGATTCCGAAATTCTTGCACATATCTAATACAGCACTGTATGAAAGCAAAGCGTGCAAGTGCAGAAATAACTTGAAACAACCCAAACGCGAGCTGAACATCAAATTCAAGTTCGATGAAATTCCTCAATCAAGATGCGAGATACACCATAAAGCTCCACTGACAGCACCCATGTGCGGCACGGTTCAGAGCACACGCATGCCACAAATAGCTTTTGCGTCTAGCACCGCTGGAGAACATTGCATGCTCATACCCCGAATGGTATCTCGTAAGCAAACTTCATCAACTGGGGACACGATCTAGCACTTCGGATGCGGCGTGGTCACCACAACCAATTGCCAGTGGCAAAGCAGTGCACATGCCACAGAACTCGTCGAATGACGGCGATATTGTTTATCATCGCTGATTGTGTCATCACCCAGTACTTTTCACGAATTTACTACGAACACGGCGCACATACAAATCACAAACGCTGTTTGCAGCGATCGAACTCTTTTTACAAGTATGTGTCATTCGAAGATGACACCTGCAGATGTTGACGTTCTGGTTCCCACGTCAAAACGAACGATGGCACGAAATACAAGCAATCGGCGGTCTTTGAACCTCGCGTAAACACAACCCCAAGTCGGGTTCCCACCGGGATCACAACCAGCGATGAGGACAGGAAGGTTTTGCCGGCTTGCTATCTTTTGATGAATATATCCGCGGATGCCCATAAACTCTAGCCCCGCCGCGGTGGTCTAGTGGCTAAGGTACTAGGCTGCTGACCCGCAGGGCGCGGGTTCGAATCCCGGCAGCGGCGGCTGCATTTCCGATGGAGGCGGAAATGTTGTAGGCCCGTGTACTCAGATTTGGGTGCACGTTAAAGAACCCCAGGTGGTCAAAATTTCCGGAGCCCTCCACTACGGCGTCTCTCATATACATATAGTGGTTTTGGGACGTTAAACCCCACGTATCAGCCCATAAACTCTAGTGGTAATTGCAATAACGTCTAAAGATGTTTCCTTTACGCAGCTGCCACCTAGGCCTTGCCACTCGCTTCATTGCTCCAGACGAGCGCCATGTTTCACGACCAGCTCCAACTTGCGTGATGACGTCATGGGCCACCGGTGTTTTCTAGCCAATCCGCAACCTAGAGAGCTTTCGGTCTCGTTCCCTCCGGCCGAAGCCGAAATGTTGTCGGCGCATCTGGACTGGTCGAAAACCGGGCTCGCACAGAAAAAGGCATGGTTTGGCCTTAAGGGTCGTTCCATGCGCTATCCGCACAGCCACAATGCACATGCCAGCACACCTTTTGCACCTGGGCGTAGGTTCAACCTCGCCAATCGGCTTATTTGTCCCCCACTGGCGTGCGAGAGGGTTGCCGGCACGTGCGTTGCGGCTGTGCGAAAAGCGCGTGGATTGGCCCCAATCCTGACGCTACGGCAGCGCCAATATACTCTCAGGTGGCTGCCTTAACGCATCCTCAACGAACATCACCCGACATGCCCGCGATGCACAGCTCACTGCTGTATCCACGAATGTCGCATCCGCCTTCCAACGCCTGGCGCCAACCCTAACCCGTATGCTATTATTTTGAAGTACCAGGCCACACTTTCCAATTTAGCTGATGCCGTCTACAAGATAAAAGACGAAGTTACGAATTCTATAAAAGATAGGAGCTCGTTGGTTCAGCTTCTCAACACAATCACCCCTACCAAAATTATGAACACCGTTAACCACCTCCACAGGCTCGACGTAGCTCGCGCTTCCCATTTCCCCCGTCACCGATGTGCGTGCCACTCTTGTTCACCCTTCGACGGGGACATTGCCCAGAAAACTTAACAGTGCAGCTTCGGGAGCAATAGTTGCATCTTTTGGGCTTAGTCAAACACCTCCGCAGCGGTCTTCATACTGTCGGTATATTGTACTGCAAAGTTCAGATGACGTAAGAATAACTCTTTATTGGGGCTAACTTGTGCCCGAAAAGTAAACCAAATTGTAGCAGCGTTTCTCACAGGCAACCCGAAAAGTAATAAATCTTCGAGAAGTCCTCGAGCAGTGCCACACTTCTTTTCATCAGAATCGCTTGCTGAAGAGGTGCGTGCCGTCATTGCCTTTTCTT
The DNA here is from genome assembly GCA_013436015.1 of Rhipicephalus annulatus. Lineage (NCBI taxonomy): Eukaryota > Metazoa > Arthropoda > Arachnida > Ixodida > Ixodidae > Rhipicephalus > Rhipicephalus annulatus. Next base: position 766,601 of record WOVY01001364.1, on the reverse strand, counting down.
GTTTCATCATCAGACTACTGGTCTCTTGGAGGGCACACGAACTTTCGCGCGTAGTTTAAACGCCTTGTCTGTCTTGCGTCCTTATCCCGCCTCCAAGAACGCATCGTCCCGATGTGTAGAGGCAGTGTTGATGACATGATCTGAACGCGTGGTCTGCATTGGTGGAACCGGTATTCTCAATGATCAGGTGTGTATAGTTTGATGTTCATTGCCTGTCAGGTTCATCCTGCCCACATGCACAGCTTCTGTGCGCCTTCGGCATCATGATGAACTCTCTTGTCTTTCCGGTGTCACCTCGTAGTTCGATGCGACGCAGGACTCAGTAAGGGCCAAAATAGCGCCGCAGAAGCTTTTCGGAGAGGCCAGACGTCTGCACAGGAGTCCATATCCAAGCTCTGTCACATGGTGCGTAGTCGACTCCTCTCCGCCGAATGTTGTAATGGCTTGCATCAATGCGTTCTTGTTGTTTTGTGTGATGGGGCACCAACTGCCGTGCTTCTTTGGCTCTCTGAATGAACTCACTGATGTCAGGCTTGTTCTCTCTATTGTGGCTTAAAGGAAGCATCGTATCCAAGGGTGTGGTAATTATTTGACCATAGACTAGTGGGAATAGTGTCACTTTAGTAGTTTCCTGCACAGCAGTATTATAAGCGAAAGTGGCGTACGACAGTATCTTGTCTCACGTACGCTGCTCCAAGTTACCGAAAATGGACAACATATGGGTGAGAGTTCTATTGAGTTGCTCGGTTAGCCCGTTTGTCTGGGCATGATGAGCCGTCGTTTTCCTATGGCGTGTGTGAGTAAGCTTTATAATGGACTGCATCAGGTCAGCTGTCAATGCAGTTCCTCGATCCATGATAACCACCTTTAGGGCACCATGTTAGTGACGAAGGATTCAGCTACTTTTATGAATGTGTACCTGCTGAGCGAGGCTGTCTCGGCATACTGCGTTGAATAATCCATCACCACTACTACGCATCGTTAGCCCATTGTTGATGTAGGAAATGAATCAAGTATATCTGTTCCTACTTGCTAAAACGAATATTAGGAGGGTTCTTTTGATTGAAGAAAGCTGCAGACTTTAATGCAGGCGTTTTGCATTTCAGGCAGTCTGGACATCTTCTGAGATATAGCTTTTCATCATCCAGTAACTTTCGCCAGTAGTCAGCCAATGTTCTATACTAACTTCGAGATGTCCTGCTGCTGGATCATCATGGCAAGCTTCCAGGATTTCGGAACCCAAGGCCGAAAAAACGACGAGTAGAAATTTCTCTCTGTTGGGCTCGAAGTTTCTCTTGTATAGAACGGTGTTTCTCATCAGGTATGACGACATTTCCCATGCGAAAGCTCGAAGAACTTGCGTGGGTTGCTCATCCCGATGCTTGACTTGTTGAAGCAGCTGCGCGTCAGATCGGTGATATACACTCCTGTATGCTGTGCTGATAGCTCCAAGAAACAAAAAATTGTCTTCATCTTCCACAGACTGAGATTAGACTGGTGCACGTTACAGACAATCAGCACTGCTGTGCTTGAGACCCGACTTCTACACGACTGTTATGTCGTGTTTTTTGCAACCTAAGATTTCATCTAGCAAGTTGCCCAGAAGAACGCTTTAGGCCTGCAAGCCAGCACAGTGAGCGATGGTCGCTCACTGCTCGAAACAGTCTACCATATAAGTAGAGTCGGAGCTTTCATATGACCCATATTACCGCAAGGCATTCTTTTTGCATCGCCGAGTAATTCATTCCACCTCTCGAAAGAGTGCACCTAGCATATGCGACCACTCGTTCCTCCCCATTTTGCACCTGAGCAAGAACGGCGCCTAGTCCCCAATTGTTCGCGCCCGTGTGAATCTCTGTTCTGGCTTCGACGAAGTGTCTAAGGAATTCGTGGCTTAGGAGTCGCCATCGTAGCTCATTGAACGCTTCTTGTTGCTCGCTTGTCCAGCTGAAAGGAGTATCTTCTTTCGTCTGTCGGGATAGTGGTTCCGCAATATTCGAAAAATTTTTGACGAATAGTCTGTAATAGGCACAAAGCCCTAAGAATTGTCTCACAGCCCTTTAATTCGTTGGTTTAGGAATTTTTTCTGCAGCTGTTCTACAGGTCCGGTCAAATGCTTTAAGAACTAACCATATGGCCGAGGAAAAGCAGTTCATGAAAACCAAGATGACACTTTTGGGGATTTATCGTCAGCCCTGCTGAACTGATAGCTTCGAGCACAGTTTGTAGTCGTTCCACATGCTGATCTAAGGTGGCCAAAAATATCACGACGTAATCGAGATAAACAAGACAGTACTGCTTTTTTACCCAAACAGCACACTGTCCATATTCCGCTGAAATGTGGTGGGTGCGGAAAACAGGCGAAATGGGAGTGCCTTGAACTAGCATAACGCATCTGTGGTGACGAAAGCAGTTTTCTCTTGATCTCATTCGTCCGTCTGTCAGTATTCGCTTTCGAGGTCTAGAGAGGAAAATAATTTCGCGTCTCGTTGTCTATCAAGGGTGTCATCGATCCTTGGAAGCGGCTAGACATCCCGCTTTGTGACGACGTTCAATTTTTGGTAGTAAACGCAGAAGCGCAGCCTATAGTCGGGTACAACTTAAGCAGGCAGCGGCATTTTCCGCTCAAAGGCGGATGTGCACGAGCCTCCACCAATAAACGAGCACTTTAGGTGACGTCATGCGCCGAACTACGCTCTAGCCGCAGACCCAGTTGACGAAAAACATGCCTAACATGGCCGCCCTCACCTTGAACTGGGCTGAGTCCCATTGGCTGTGTGCGTCTCCGTTCGTCAGAAGGAATTCCAATTTAGTGTGGTGGTCTGTCATGCCGAAAATGTTATTGTGAGTTTACGATACAGAATTTTTGCCGCGTTTGTTTGTTCTGAGCCGTGAGCCGGCGAAGAAAGATTGCAGCGAACATCGCTGACGCTGTGCTGCGCTTCGTCTGGAAACAGGATCCCATGGCGATATACCGATGCAAACAAACATCATGCGTGTTTGTTTCGTGGTATTTTCTTGCGCCTAAGTGAAGTTATGATGAGGCGAGATCGCCGAAGCCAGGTATCTACTTTGAACGGCGGGTGTGTTTGTGTACTGTGTCCATGCGTTTCTCGTCGGACGTGGTGAAGTGGTAGAGCGAAACCATTATCAGGAGAAATGAGAAGAGCGTGCTCTATGAAACCAACCTACAAGTTTCTCAACAGAAAAGATTCGCGGCAGCAAGCTCCAACGCAAAGATTTGTTACTGCCAGCTTAACGCGCAAGCGATCGATACGTGGCGGCAGTGTGAGTGTTGTTTTTTTTTTTCTTTTGCCACCCCTTGGGGAGGTGCACGTACATTGAACACGCAAGTTGTGTAGTAGAGCTTGGACGTTCCCTTTTTCGTAGGGCAGGGCTCGAGTTTTGTAATTATTGAGTGAGAAGAGTTCCAGGGGCAATTAGTGTCAGAAGGACATGGTTAAAAAGACTGTAGCATGTTCAGAATGTGGAGTGGGTTTGAAAGTGGACCCAATTAGAGAAGCGGATGATGGAGAAGAGGCTGACGCGAAATGTAGGCAATGTGAGGTCGAGGAAAAAATGGCGAAAATATGATTGCCCAGAGTGAACTGCTGATGAAAATCACCGAGCTCGAGACTGCGTTGGTGACAGCGCAAGAGAAAACGAGGGCAATGGAAGAAAGCCTGAAGTCCGCCGAAGAAGCACTAGCCAAGGTGTACAGAGGCGTGGCCTACAGAGAGGACAGTAGGGAACCGGCAACCAGAACGACGAAGAAAGAGCAAGCAAGTTTGAAAAAAAACAGGTTAACTCAGTTCAATTGTCGCAAGGCCCAGCTTCAGCGAAGTAGTTGTGGGGCTGGTAGGGGACAAAACAGCCGGCGTCACAGGTGCAAGTAACCCCCAGGTGCAGGATACTCCCGCCGAAAAGTCACACCATGTGATAAATGCCAGGGAATCGAGTTTACGTCGATGCACAGAAGCCATCAAAGAGAGGGTAAGGGGTGGCAAGAGGGTTGCAGTAGGGGCGTTCCCTGGATGCAAGCTGGAAGCAGACATGAGGCAAGCGAGCGTAAAACTAAAAAAAACAGCTGATAGAAGAAACCTCGTGATAATTTCAGGTGGTTTAAACGATGTCTTAAATGAAGATACAGCAGGACTAGCAACCACACTGACGAAAGGCGACGACGCCACGACGGAGCTTTCCGAACACAACGCCAACCAAGCAATGCCCTGACGGCAAAACCTCACTTACCGAAGGTGACCTGATGACGCAACATGGAAGCAGCTGAACAAGCCTACGCAGCCGTGACCCGACGCCACGCCCTAACTGTAATGCGAGACAGCGAACTAGCGACCTCGATGCTCTTATCGACGGCCACAGTGTGACCGCTCCCGTCGATACTGGAGCCGACTACTCCGTCATCAGTGAGTCGTTCGCCTCGAAGTCAAAGAAAGTTAGGACAGCTTGGGAAGGCCCTGAAATCCGCAGAGCTGGAGGTCATCTCGTAACGCCTGCAGGGATCTGCACAGCGAGAATCAGCATTAACGGCCGTATTCATCCTACAGACTTCGTAGTCATACAGCGTTGCTCAAGAGATGTCATCCTTGGCAAGGACTTCTTAAGCCTCCATGGTGCTGTCATCAACCTAAAAACTAAGTCGATAACGTTATCCACAGAAGAAGCACTACCGTCGCGCACGCCGTCAGGAAACCATGCCTTGATTGTGCTGAAAGAACAAGTCACCATTCCGCCTCGCTCAAGCGTCTTCATTTCAGTCGGCGCTCCTAAATCACCTGACCTGGAAGGCGTCGTTGAAAGCAGTGAGCATGTGTTCGTCACACGAAGTATTTGCGCCGCAAGAAAAATTGCGGAGCTGCGGGAAGGCAAAGCAACGTTATGCTCACGAATTTCAGCAATGACTACACGCATGTGAACAAAGGAACAATGGTCGCACACTTCAAAGAAACTGTCGAAGCCACCAGTGCTATCGCCCTCGCCGATTCTGCACCACCTGCTCAGAGGGACCAAGCCCCTCCCATAGCTTTCGATGTCAATCGCACACTTCCGAACCATAAGCAAGAACAGCTCAAGGCCCTTCTCCTGCAATACGAAGATTGCTTTTCGTCGTCATGAAAAATTCGGCAGACCCCAATCACGAAACATCGCATCATAACCGAAGAAAATGCCGAACCACTCCGTCAGAGTCCGTACAGGGTTTCGACGTGAGAACGTGAGGTCATGAAGAGACAAGTTGATGAAATGCTGTGGGATGACATTATCCAGCCATACAAGAGTCCATGAGCATGTCCCATGGTGTTAGGGAAGAAAAAGGATGGGACCCTACGTTTCTGCGTAGATTATTGCCGCCTGAACAAAATCACAAGAAAGTACGTGTATCCTCTCCCACGAATAGACTACGCACTTGATCGGCTCCATAACGCCAAGTAGTTTTCGTGAATGGACCTCAAGACTGGCTAATGGCCAATCGAAGTCGACGAAAGAGACCGAGAGAAGACGGCATTTATAACACCGGACGGCCTTTTCGAGTTTAAGGTGATGCCCTTCGGTCTTTGCTTAGCGCCTGCAACTTTTCAACGCGTTACGAATACAGTACTGGCAGGATTGAAGTGGCAGACTTGTCTTGTGTACTTGGACGAAGTTGTCGTGCTTTCCTAGAGTTTCGACGAGCACCTTCGGCGCCTTGAAGCTGTACTTCAAGCCATCAAGACTTCGCGACTCACACTGAAGCCAGAAAAGTGCAGATTTGCGTACGAGGAGCTCTTGTTTCTGGGGCACGTTATTAGCAAGTCTGGAGTTCGTCCCGGTCCACGGAAAACAGCCGCCATCACCGACTTCCTGCCACCCACTGACAAGAAGGCGTTGCACCGATTTCCGGGCCTGTGCGCCTGTTATAGGCTCTTCGTGAAAAACTTCGCCCGCATCGCCGATCCTCTCACTAACCTTACCAAGGCCTGCGGAGTTCAAGTGGGAAACGCCACAGGAGCACGCTTTCAGGAGCTTTAACATTGCCTCCAGACGCCTCCATTACTTGCTCATTTCGACAAGTTCGCTGAGACAGAAATACACACTGACGCAAGCAGCGTAGGTCTTGGTGCCGTTCTTGTGCAGAGGGCTGATGGACTTGAGAGGGTTATTAGTTACGCCAGCCAATCACTATGCAAAGCAGAAGCCAACTATTCCAGAACAGAAAAGGAGTGCCTGGCCATCATCTAGGCTACGCCAAAATTTCGCCCCTACCTCTACGGCAGGCCCTTCAAAGTTGTGAGCGACCACCACGCCTTGTGTTGGCTAGCCACCTTGAAGATCCCTTCAGCTCGCCTCGCACAATGGAACCTGGGACTTCAAGAATATGACAATGCTGTCATTTACAAGTGCGACAAGAAACATTCCGACGCCGACTGTCTCTCTCATGCGCCTGTGGGCCTCGCACAATGGAACCTGGGACTTCAAGAATATGACAATTCTGTCATTTACAAGTGCGACAAGAAACACTCCGACGCCGACTGTCTCTCTCATGCGCCTGTGGACCGCCAACCCACGACCCGGATGACGACTACTTCTTAGGAACGATAACTACCGACGACTTTGCTGAACGACAGCGGGCCGACCCGGAACTTAAGGCCCTAAAAGAATACCTCAAAGGCAGGACCGTCGAATTCCCGAAGGTATTCAAGTGCGCACTTTCGTCGTTCTTCCTGCGAAACAGTCTTCTACAAAAGAAAAACTTTTCACCGCTTCGAGCTAAGTACCTCCTTGTCGTGCCTTCAGCTCTGTGACCAGAACTCCTGCAGACCCTGCACGACGATCCGACGGAAGGGCACCTCAGTGTTTCTCGCATGCTCGCGAGGATACAAGAAAGGTACTACTGGCCACGTCTTACCACCGACGTCACTCGTTATGTGGGGACATGCCGGGACTGTCAGCGACGCAAGAGACCGCCGACAAGGCCAGCGGGACTTCTGCAACCAATTGAACCACCTTGCCGGCCTTTGCAGCAGATTGGTATGGACATACTGGGACCGTTTCCGACGTCGACTTTCGGAAACAAGTGGATCGTAGTAGCTACCGACTACTTCACCCACTACGCCGAGATAAAAGCCCTTCCCAAAGGCAGTGCATCCGAGGTAGCTAAGTTCTTCTTCGAAAATATCGTCCTACGTCACGGCGACCCGGAGGTCCTTATCACCGACAGAGGCACGGCATTCACTGCCGACTTAAGCCATCTTGGCATACAGCCAGACAAACCACCGCCGGAGGACAGCGTACCACCCAATGACCAACGGTCTCACCGAGCAGCTTAACAAGACGATAGCCTGCAACCTTGCCCCTGGAGGTCGCCACCCTCACTTTCCCCGGTGTGAACTAGGTGATCTTCTTTTATTAAGGTCCGCATAGGTGCGACAGTGCGACAAAAGAGAACGCGCGGGAGACGGAGAGCGGAATCGGTGTCCAAGACCAGGCGGGTTAGTAGGCATTGCTTTCTCTGCAGTGGTACGGCCGTCCTCAAAGTAAGAACGGGCTCCGTAGAAGGAGGTGTCGTCGTGGCGTGGAGTGTATTCGTCGTTGGCACGACGACTATCAAACCAAGGTCGAAATGGACGGAATGAATTGTCTCGATGCCAGCAATGACGGGCAATGTGGCCTGCACCTCCGCAGTGAAAGCAAAATGGACACCTGTCGACTGCGCGCCATGCATCTTTTCTTCGTGTCGGTGGACGTCTTAGCGTCTCCCTTGGCGTCGCTGCCAAGGCGTGGCTGTGGATGGCTGGTTGCATGGCTGTGGCATGGGTGGTTGCTGTAGTGTCTGGTCTTGTGGTGGTGACCAAAGGACTATTGAGGTCAGGCGGTACGGCGTTGGCGTAGCGGGTGGTGGACGTCGGAGAGCGGCAGCGTAGCTGATGGGACGCTGCTCAGCATCACGACCAGCCGTAGACAACGCTTGGCGGATTTCGTCGCGCACAACTACAACGACCGAAGCAATGAGCGTTTCAGCAACTGGAGTCCGGAACTTCTGCAGTTCTTCGTGAACTATCTCCCTAATCAAGTTTCTCAAAGAGCTGTGACTCTCAGACGTCATAGCAATAGTAATACTTTGGACATTGCTCGACATGCGGTCATATTGCCTGCAGAGTTAATGAAGGGCCAACTCGATAGCCGTAGCTTCCATAATAAAGTCAACCACGGTAATTGGAGGGTTGCGCAGTAGGCCAGCGAAAAGCTATTCCTTGACACCACGCATGACGTAACTCAACTTAGTATCTTCCGTCATGTGCGGGTTAGCTCGACGAAAGAGACGATCCATGTCTTCGGCAATCATTGCAACGGTTTCATTAGGTTATTGAACCCATAACTCCAATAATTGCTGTGCATGGTCGCGTCGATCAACATTGGTTAAGGTATCGACGAACTGCTGTCGAAAGTCGGGCCAAGTTGATAGATTAGCTTCTCTATTCACATACCATGTACGAGCACCATCGTAAAGGTATAAATAGGCTCGCAAAAGTTTTTCCTGTTCCGGCCACTGATTTATCTTGGCAACACGCTCGTAGTAGTCAAGCCAGTCGTCAGCGTCTTCATGGGCGCTGCCACTAAAGCGATCAGGTTGATAGATGGTCGCCTGAGATGGGTGCATTGGAAAGCTGCCTAGGGGCATCTGTTGGGGGCTTGCGTTGGCCATTGGTCGAGGTGAGCGGTGCCTGGAAGGTTCCGGCAAGAGAGTCAGCTCGGGTGCGAGGCCTCGCAACCGTCGACTGAAACGATGCACAGAAGTTGCAATTGGTGACAATGCGTTTGGACTGGATAAATGGCTCCCAGCGGGACTGTTGAGCATCAGGATGGGTTGCAATAAAGCACCTCCACAAGTGTCGTGGTAAAACGCGAACAAAGCACAGGTACGCCTTGAGACAGCGAAAGCAGTGTGTTCTGAACAGCTTAGCCACAAGACTGTCCTCTTCGTTTTCGAATCAAACAAGAGGCCCACTAGCTAGGGTCCGCCGAATCCCCCCATCGTCATTTTCGTTTACATGTAGGCATGGGTCAATATCAAGCAAGTGAACTGGCCGCGAGCGTACCTCGAGCCAGACATACAAGATGTAGTGAAAATGGCAGGCAAATCATTATTTTTTATATTAGCACTCGAAACTAATGTTCGTCATACAGCCACGTTGAGTATTACAACATTTTGTCCATATCAAACAAGAGAACTGGCCACGAGTGCACCTTGAGTTAGGCATGCAAGCCTTGCTGAATATGGCATATTTCTGAATATTTTTATAATAACACACGCTACCAATACCACGTGCGATAGTTTTATATTAACACCTGAAATTTATGTTAGTCATATAGCCACGTCAAGTAATACAAAATTTTGTTCATATCAAACATGCAAACTGGCCGCGAGCGCATCTTGAGCCAGGCATGCAAGCCGTGCTGAACATCTCATGTATCTCAATATTCTTATATTACCACGTGTAATTTATGTTCGTCATAAAACCACGTCGAGTAATACAAAATTTCGTTCGTATCACATAGGAAAGCTTGCCGCGACCGCACCTTGAGCCAAGCATGCAAGCCGTGCTGAACATGACATTTTCCGAATATATTTATATTACCACCTACCATTTATATTCGTTATAGAGCCACGTCGAGCGATACAAGATTTCGTTCACATCAAATATGGAAACTGTCCGCGAGCGCACCTTGAGCCAGGCATGCAAGCCATGCAAAAGATGGCATGTATCTCAATATTTTTATTTTAGCACCTGCCACTTATGTTCGTTATTCAGCCACGTCGAGTAATACAAGATTTCTTGCATATTAAACAAGCGAACTGGCGGTGGGCACACCTTGAGCCAGGCATGCAATACTCGCTGGTCATGGCATGTTTATTATTATTTTATATGACCACCTCCCATTTATGTTCGTCATACAGCCACGTCGAGTGATACAAGATATCGTTCATATCGAGCTAGCGAATTGGCCGCGAGGACAGCTTGAGCCAGACAAGCAAGGTGCACTGAACATGGCAGGCAGCTCATTATTTTTTATGTTAGCACTCGAAATTTATATTCGTCATACAGCCACGTTGAATATTACAACATTTTGACCATATTAAACAACAGAACTGGCCGCACGCGCACCTTGAGGCAGGAATGCAAGCCTTGCTGAACATAGCATAATTCCGAATATTTTTATATTGCCACCTACCACTTATGTTTCTCGTACAGCACGTCGACAAATACAACATTTTGGTCATGTCAAATAGGCGAACTTGACGCGAGCGCGCCTTGAGCAAGGCATGCTAGCCATGCAAAACATGGCATGTATCTCAATATTTTATATCAACACTTGCCATTTATGTTCGTGATACAGCCACGTCAAGTAATACACGATTTCCTTCATATCAAATAGGTTAACTGGCCGTGACCGCACCTTGAGCCAAACGTGCAAGCCGTGCTGAACATGGCATGTTTCCGAATATTTTTATATTACCACCTACCCTTTATATTCGTCATAGATCCACGTCGAGTGATACAAGATTTCGTTCATAACAAATAGGTAAAGTGGCCGCGAGCGCACCATGAGCCAGGCAAGCAAGCCTTGCTGAACATGACATCTTTCCAAAAATTTTGATAATACCACCTACAATTTATGTTTGTCACACAGCCACGTCGACAAATACAAGATATTGTTCTTATCAAATACGCGAAATGGGCGCGAGCGCACCTTAAGCCAGGCAAGCTAGCTATGCTGAACATGGCATGTATCTCAATATTTTCATTTCAGCACTTGCCATTTATGTTCGTGATAGAGCCACGTCGAGTAATACAAGATTTCGTTCATAACAAATAGGTCAACTGGCCGCGAGCGCACCATGAGCCAAGCTTGCAAGCCATGCTTGACATGACGTGTATCTCAATATTTTTATCTTACCACCTGTCATTTAGGTTAATCATAACACCAGGTCGAGTATTGCAAGATTTCGTTCACATAAAACAACCGAATTGGCCGCGGGCGCACTTTGAGCCAGGCATGCAGGCCGTAGTGAACTTCGTAGGCAGCTCATACTTTTTTATAATACCACTCGCCATTTTTGTTCGTCATGCAAACACGTTGAGTATTACAACATTTTGTCTATATCAAAGAAGAGAACTGGCCGCGAGCGCACCTTGAGGCAGACATTCAAGAATTGCTGAATACGGCACGTTTCTGAACATTTTCATATTAGCACCTACCATTTATGTTTGTCATAGAGCCACGTCGACAAATACAACACTTTGTTCATGTCAAATAGGCGAACTGGCCGCGAGCGCACCTTGAGCCAGGCATGTTATCCATGATGAACATGGCATGTATCTCAATATTTTCATTTCAGCACTTGCCATTTATGTTCGTGATACAGAACAGTCGAGTAATACCAGATTTCGTTCCTATCAAATAAGTTTAATGGACACGAGCGCACCATGAGCCAGGCATGTAAGCCATGCAGAACATGGCATGTATCTCAATATTTTTATATTACGACCTGTCATTTAGGTTCGTCATTTAGCCACATCGAGTGATACAAGACTTCATTCATATAAACAAGCGAACTGGCAGTGAGCACACCTTGAGCCAGGCATGCAATTCTCGCTGACTTTGGCATGTTTCTTAATATTTCATATTACCACCTGCCATCTATGTTCGTCATACAGCCACGTCGAGTAATACAAGATATCGTTCATATCAAGCGAGCGAACTGGCCGCGAGCGCAGCTTGAGCCAGACATGCAAGGTGTACTGAACATGGCAGGCAGCTCATTATTCTTTTAGGTTAGCACTCGAAAATTATGTTCGTCATACAGCCACGTTGAGTATTACAATATTTCGTTCATATCAAACATGCAAACTGGCCGTGAGCGCATCTTGAGACAGGCATGCAAGCCGTGCTGAACATGACATGCATCTCAATTTTTTTATGTTACCACCTGTCATTTGTGTTAGTCATACCACCACGTTGAGTAATACAAGATTTCCTTCATATCAAACATGCAAACTGGCTGCGAACGCACTTTGAGCCAGGCATGCAGGTTGTGCTGAACATGGCAGGCAGCTCATATTTTTTATATTACCAGCTGCCATTTTTATTCCTCATACAACGCCGTCGAGTATTACAATATTTTGTCCATATCAAACAAGAAAACTGGCCGCGAGCGCACCTTCAGGCAGGCATGCAAGCCTTGCTGAACATGACTGGTTTCCGGATATTTTTATATTACCACCTATCATTTATGTTTGTCGTACAGGCAGGTCGACAAATACAAGATATTGTTCATAACAAATAGGCGAACTGTCCACGAGCGCACCTTGAGCCAGGCATGCTACCCATGCTGAACATGGCATGGGTCTCAATATGTTTATATCAGCACTTGCCATTTATGTTTGTGATACAGCCACGTCGAGTAATACAAGATTTGGTTCATATAAAATAGGTTAACTGGACGCGACCGCACCTTGAGCCAAGCATGCAAGCCGTGCTAAACATGGGATGTGTCCTAATAAGTTTATATTGCCACCAACGATTTCTGTTTGTCCTAGAGCCACGTTGAGTGGAACAAGACTTCGTTCACATAAAGTAGGTGAACTGACCGCGAGCGCACCAAGAGCCAGGCATGCAAGCCATGCATTACATGGCATGTACCTCAATATTTGTATATTACCACCTACCATTTATGTTCGTCACTTAGCCACGTCGAGAAATACAAGATTTCATTCATATCAAACAAGCGAACTGGCCGCGAGCGCACTTTGAGCCAGGAATACAGACCATACTGAACATGGCAGACAGCTCATATTTTTTATAGTACCACCCACCGTTTTTGTTCGTCATACATACGCCTCGAGTATTACAACATTTTGTCCATATCAAACAAGCTAGATGGCCGCGAGTGCAACTTGAGCCAGGCATGCAACCATTGCTGAATGTGGCATGTTTCCGAATACTTTCGTAATACCACCTACCTTTTGTGTTTGTCTTACAGCCACGTCGACCAATACAAGATTTTGTTCATATCAAATAGGCCAACTTGCCGCAAGCGCCTCTTGAGCCAGGCATGCTATCCATGTTGAACATTGCATGTATCTCTATATATTAATGTTACCACATGTCCTTTATGTTAGTCATACCACCACGCTGAGTACTACAACATTTCGTTCACATCAAACAAGTGAACTTGCTGCGAGCGCCTTTTGAGCCAGGCATGCAGGCCATACTTGACATGACAGGCAACTCATATTTGTTCATATTTCCACCCACGATTTCTGTTCGTCATACAGACACGTCGAGTATCACAACATTTTTTTCATAGCAAACAAGAGATTTGGCCGAGAGCGCACCTTTAGGCAGGCATACAAACCTTGCTGAACATGGCATGTTTCTGAATATATTTATATTACCACATGCAATAATTTTATATTACCACCTGCCATTTATGTTAGTCATATAGCCACGTCGAATAATACAAGATTTTGTTCAAATCAAACATGCAAACTGGCGGCGAGCGCACCTTGAGCCAGGCATATGCAAGCCGTGCTGAACATGGCATGTATCTAAATATTTTTGGATTACCACCTGCCATTTATGTTCGTCATTTACTAGGCAATCCTCGCTACTGAGAGGCCCCGCTCGAAATTTAATGCAATTGTGTGTGCTCATCTTGCGTCATTTACGTTAGGTTTTACGCCTGCTGAGAAACTGGTGCATCCTCTGTGGTGCCTGACACTTTCACAAGTACGTGTTTCAATTCCAGGAATGCAGACAAAATCGGATTTGCCTTCATCAATAATTGAGCTAAATTGAGCTAATTGACCTAAAATAATTGAGCTTGAGCCTTCTGCACGAAATGTACAACAACCACGTGCACATATACATCAATGTTCAACGACAGCGTCTGGTTCTGGCGGTGCGGTGGTGATTCCAGCTAGAGGAATCACTCCGCGAATCAAACTGTCACATGTCACTACGTTTACGGCGGCAGAACTTGCGGCTTTGCGTGGCGCCCTAGAGTACATCAAATCCCAAAGACTGAGTAAATGGGCTGTGTTTTCCTACTCTAAACCAGCCCTACAGAGCATGCAGTCAGTCTTCCGAGAAGGTTGCCATGAACAATTACCTTACGAAGTTGTCAAGCTTGTTCACCACGTCACAGAAACAGGCCACGAGGTCAAGTTTCAGTGGCTTCCTGGCCATTGTGGGATCAGTGTCAATGATTCCGCAGACAACGCAGCTCGCACGTCGCACCAAGAAGAGCACACCCTTACGATTCCTTTGTCAAGGACTGACGCTGCAAAGCAACTTCTTCACCTGGCATGTAGTCTGAGTCTGCCGGAGGGGAACACCCTAAGCATAAGACATACGAGACTATACCAAATAAACCCTCGACTGGAACTTCGACCTCCATTCAGACTTTGCCGACGTGAAGCTTAACTTCTTTGTCGCCTTTGGTTGGGGGTTGCCTTCACAAAAACATATAGAACCTTCATCGGATTGACCGACAATGCGGAATGCGATGTTTGCTGCACCAAAGAAGACATCGGCCATCTGATATGCCACTGCCCTCGATTTGCCTTTTAAAGACAGAAGCTTTACGAGGCATTGCGACAATTGGACGATCGGCCACTCTCTGTGCAGATGCTACTGGAACACCGTCATCGCCTTTCGTCAGCTCTAAAAGCAGTCAAAGCTGTCTTGTGCTTTTCGAGGACTACAGGCCTAAGTGACCACCTTTAACTTTTGTGTAGTGCCACCGCTGCATACGCGCCAGCCGATTGACTGACAATCCTTAATTTTTTTCTCTCTCTCTCTTTCTCTTCTCTTTCCTCTCTCTCTCATCTTTAGGCCCCTTTCCCATTACTCCAGCCTAGGGTAGCAAACCGGGCTTGTGCCTGGTTAACCTCCCTGCCTTCCCTCTTGTTGTTTATCCCCCCCCTAGCCACGTCGAGTAATACAAGATTTCGTTCATATCAAATAGGTGAACTGGCCGCGAGTGAATCTTGAGCCAAGCATGCAAGCCATGCACTTGACATGTATCTTAATACTTTTATGTTAACACCTGTCATTTATGTTAGTCATACCACCACACCGAGTAATACAAGATTTCGTTCATATCAAACAAGCGAACTGGCAACGAGCGCTCTTTGAGCCAAGCATGCTGGCCGTACTGAACATGGCAGGCAGCTCATATTTTTTATATTACCACCCGCCATTTTTGTTCGACGTACTGACGCGTTGAGTATAACAACAATTTGTCCATATCAAACAATAGAAGTGGCCGCGAGCGCACCTTGAGGCAGCCTTGAAAGCCCTGCTGAACATGGCATGTTTCTGAATAATTTTATATTACCACATGCAACAATTTTATATTACCACCTGCCATTTATGTTAGTATTATAGCCACTTCGAGTAATACAAGATTTCGTTCATATCAAACAAGCGAACTGGCCGTGAGCGCACCTTGAGCCAGGCACGCAAGCTGTGCTGAACATGGCATGAATTTAAATATGTTTATATTACCACGTGCAATTTATGTTCGTCTGAAAGCCACGTAAGTGATACAAGATTTCGCTCATATCAAGCGAGCGAACTGGCCGCGAGCGCAGGTTGAGCCAGACATGCAAGCCGTACTGAACATGGCAGGCAGCCCATTAGTTTTTTTTATGTTAACACTCGCCATTTGTGTTCGTCATACAGCCACGTCAAGTATTACAAGATTTTGTCCATATCAGACAAGCGAACTAGTGGTGGGCACACCTTGAGCCAGGCATGATATTCTCGCTGACCATGGCATGTTTCTTACTATTATAAATTACCACCTCCCATTTATTTTCGTCATACAGCCACGTCGAGTAATACAAAATATCGTTCATATCAAGCGAGCGAACTAGCCGCGAGCACAGCTTGAGCCAGACATGCAAGGTGTACTGAACATGGCAGGCAGCTCATTCTTTCTATGTTAGCACTCAAAATTTATGTTCATCATACAGCCACGTTGTGTACTACAACATTTTTGCCATATCAAACAAGAGAACTGGCTGCGAGTGCACCTTGAGTAAGGCATGGAAGCCTTGCTGAACATGGCATGTTTCTGAATAATATTATTACCACGCGTTCTATTTCCCAAGTTTTGTTATTGTCCCAAAACACTACACAATTTTCCAGAAGTTTTTCGACTGTAGTTGATCATTTTGATAAGATGAAGCCCACTCTGCGAACGGTACAGATTATTCTGGAACCTACGCCACCGCCAGCGATAACGCTAGAGCATTCGACCGCAAGAGTATAAATGCCGACGCGCTTCGCCGCGTGTCAGTAGTTGATCGACGGCCAACGCTCCGTTCGCCGATCTAGCTGTCTCTTCTCGAGTCCTCTCGCGAGACCCGGGGTCACGTCATGCGGACGTAGACCCTAGGGGTTCAAGTCGACAAAAGAAGTCTACGCGGCACCGGCGTCTTGTACGCGCGACCACCGCCCCTGGATCTCGGGCCTTGCTGCCTGGAGCCCGCCTACCCCATGCCAGGAGGAGGTGCAAGGTCCCTGGTTCACGCCCGCCGTCCTGGAGTCCCTCTGCGATCCACCTGGTACCACCAAGACCTGCGCGGCGCCCGCCTCGGCTGAGCCGCTTCCTACCAAAGTGCAGCTCGACTGCACGTTGCAAGTCACCCACGAGCCACGCCCAACCGGCGGCTTGCGGGGTCCGCTCACCAGAATGGCCACGCCATTTGAACTCCTGGTGAGGGAGAATCGTTTCATGTCTTCCGCGCCTGAGGGCGATATCTCTGTCGATGAGTTAATTGACGCAATTGAAGAGACAGATGGTGACGACAGCGTATTAGTACTGCAACATTTAGGGGGCACAAAATTTCTTTGATGCACCCGCAATGCTGGCCAGGCGACGAGGCTAATGGTGGCGGAAGGATTTGAAGTGAACGGGGCGAGGGTGCCAGTAGAGGCAGTCGGGCCGCCGGTTACATATGTGAACGTTTACCGTTACCCCGCTTTTCTATCAGACGAGGCCCTTGGCAACGCCTTAGCCCAGTTTGGTAAAGTGAAGGGCATTACGTTCGCCACCCTAGCCACTCGCCAGACCAAGTTAAACGGGGTACGTGTGGTTAAAATTGAGATGTGCCACCCAGTCCCCAACCTCATCACTATTGCGGGGCACAAAGTCATGTGCGAGTACAGAGGCATGCGCCGGGTGTGCGCGCGTTGTGGTGAAGTCGGGCATATGACGACTGCATGCACCACGGCGTACTGTAAGCGGTGCGGCACCTTCGGCCACGACACTGAGGGCTGCTCGGCAGACTGTAAACGTTGCGGGGGTCATCACGGAACACGCGAGTGCTTTCGTAAGCGCTCATACGCTTCGGCCGCCCGTGGCTTCCCTTCGCTATCTGAATCCGCTTCGTCGCACTCTCAGTCAAGTGGCCCCGCCTCTGCCCGAGCAACTAACTCGCCGCGTATGCAGGTCCTTACGTCCAAGTCCGCATCCCGCACAACCGAGAGGGGATTCCTTTCCGGGGACCGTGACTTAGACTCCGATCTGACTTCAGGCAGTAGCATGGGTGATCCGTCCGCCAGTGAGGGGGAGAGGCCCGGGAGTTTTGACGAGACTACCACCAGGTCGACCGAAACAGAGTCTAGCGATATCGAGACGTGTTCGGCGCAATCGTCCCCCCCCCCCCCCCTAAGCCGCCTCCACCCTCGGCGAGCCGGGATGACTGCGGGAATTCGCTGACCACGGCTGAAGCAACCCCCGAGTCTAACGAGCAGGGAGAGGCCCTCCTCGCTTTATCCCACACACCCATCAACGTCCGGGCCCCAGTGGCCAGCCTGGCCTTGGAGGCCGGCAACCAAGACGCAGCCGGCGGCGACGCCCCCATAAAAAGTAAAAGGTATTACTTTCTACCCGGCCACAGCGATTGCGACCATGCTGCACCGACTTCCTCCCCCGCCTCCCATTCGGCACGCCTAAGCCGGAAATCGGAAGCGAAAACTGGACAGATGGCCACTGGGCTAGAGCAGAGAGCTCGCTCGCGCTGACGAAGACGCCCTGATGACGATAAGCGGTATCTGGGTGAGAGGGCAGCCAGCAAGGAGGCCCGGCAGCGTAGACCCGGGCCAGCAGGCCAAAGCAGTGATTGCGACGCTCTACCACACGCGAAGGCTCAGAAGCTCGAGAAGGACGGTGTAGGCAAAGGGGAACCACCCCCCAAGCCCCGAGACGCACGTCGCTGAAGCAGCACGCCTGCCCTGTCGGCTTCACGGCCCTTTTCCCTTCCTCTCATTCGCTCTGGCCGCACTTTGTCCCACTTGCCTTCCCTTCTCCTTCTGGTGCAGCACCCTCCTCGCCCCTTTCTGTCAGCACACAGCTGTCGCTTATCTTGCTCGGTGCATTCGCTCATCCTTCTTTCCTTCTCCCCTCCAGCGCTTGGCATCGTGCCCAATCGGCGGATGACGGCCACGCTGCTTGCTAGCCTCGATACTTCCCGCGTTTTGTTTTCTTTTTTTTAAGGTTTTTGATGGCCTTTTTTAAATTGTATACGTGGAATATCCGAGGGTTTAGAGATAGGGCGAAACAAGCAGCCATTCTAGGTTTCGCTAGGAACCAGAACATAGACCTCTTCTTTATTCAAGAGGCGAATTTCCGAACGCCGCTGGATGTGGTTAATTTCCGCCAAGATCATCAGTCCGACGCCTTTTTCTCTCTGGCTACCACGAGAGCATGCGGGGTCGGAGTAATATTCGTATCAGGCAGATTTCTATCAAAATCCCATTGTATTTTTGGGGCTAATGGTCGGTACATAATGATTGACATTTTCATCGAAGGCAAAAAGATACGCATCGTGAACGTCTATGCCCCCGTGACAAGAAAACATACGAATAAGTTCTTTCAAGAGATGCACGAACTCCTCCTAGAGCCCATTCCCCACGTACTGGTCGGTGATTTTAATTGCGTGGTAGATTCTAACCGGGACGTGAGGGGGCCAAGCCAAGGAAGATCAACCTACAATGCAAAAGAGTTGGCGAAAACCCTTCGGCACCTAAACCTCTCAGACACATGGGTACACCTCCATAAAGACCGCTTCGTAGCAACCCGTACCTCTAGATTAGCAGGAAGTAGAATAGACCAGATGTACTTTCCGGACCTCCTCCTCCCTTTGGTTGAAGGATGCGAAGTACTCGCGCTCCCGGCCTACCTGAAAGATGGATCATGCCCTGCTTGTCACGATGGTAAAGGGATCTCCCGGCCCGCACTCTGATAACAATAGCTGGAGAATAGACGCTGAGCTGCTGAGAGATGAGAATTGCATAGAAAACTTGAAAGCTGCCATCAGCGCATCAGTAGAAAATGCCGGACGTATTACCCCCCTCTGTGGGATAAACTTAAGGAAGAATGGAAGGCCATGTTACAAAAAGAAGGCAAAGCCAGAAAAAGACGTCATACACAAAAGATGAAATAACTTCTTCGCCGAATGCAGATCATCAAGGCAGCCGACACGTTGACCTCATGTACAACAGAGTACCTGACCTCACTCGAGGAGCAATACAACCAACTCCTCAGAGATGCCATGAAGCGACCCAGAAGTGAGCATGGACTGTTGGGCACGGCGACCGGAGTTGATGTGAGGGAAGTACGTGGAAATGGCTGTTTGCGAATTACGGAGGCAAAGCGCTTAGAGGGTTCTGTAACCGACGACCCAGCAGAAATTGAGAACATCTTCAGAAAGTACTTCAGCATACAGTTCCAAGACACCGAACCAATAGACACCAATCGGGGACCCGACCATGTCAAAGAACTTTGCAAACATCTGCAGTGAATTAAGGAGGAGGAGGAGCCAGCAACCCTTAGCGCTGAAGTCTCCCCTGCAGAGCTTCGCGAAGCCATAAGAAGCATGACTTCCAATTCTGCCCCAGGCGCTGATGGCCTGAATGCAGCCTTCTATGTGACTTTTCTCGAAGTTCTCGAAGAACCCTTGCTCGCGATGGTGAATGTGATCTTCAGGTCCTTTAAAAAACCCGACTTCTTCGGAGTGGGTAAAATTGTCCTACTACAGAAAAGGGTGTACATCCAAACGAGCCCATGGCGTGGCGTCCAATCACGCTTCTGAACACCGATTACAAGCTGGTAGCCACTATACTGAACATCAGGCTCAAGCTCCTGTTACCGGACATCCTTAGCCCGTACCAAACGTGCGCGATTCCAGGAAGATCGCTTTTTGCGAACCTCACAGTGATCCGTGACTCTTTCGAATACGCGACGACAAGAGGTTTCAATGGTGTTTTTATTTCCCTAGACCAAGCTAAAGCTTTTGACAGGGTACGACACCATTACCTCTTCGACGTGATGCAGGAGTTTGGCTTACCGGCAAGTTTTATAAAACTGGCAAAAACATTGTACGAGGACCTAACCTGCACCGTTGTGATAAACGGAGTCAAAACGCCGGCATTCAAGTATAGCAGAGGCATAAGGCAAGGATGCCCAACGGGCCCGACCTTTTTTGTCATGTCGTGCGAGCCGCTGATCACAAGTGTTATTGCGCATGAAGGCATTCGGGGCTTCCCACTGACGGGCCAGGAGCAGGTAAGTGCTGGCATACGCGGACGACATTTTCCTGTTTGTTCGGGACGAAAGCAGCCTCCAAGCCTTCAGTGCGACGTTCACAAGACACGCGCAGGCATCCGGAGCGGCGATAAATGCGGACAAGAGCAAGGCGATGCTATTTGGAAATTTCCCTAGAGAAGCCCTAGGAAACATCGAAGTGGTGTCCATCGTTAAAGTACTGAGAATCTACTTCTCCAGTGAAGGGGTGGCACCAGCCACGTGGCAGAGAGCCCTCGAGAGGGCAAAGCAGGCAGCTGACTACATTCGCTTCCTAAACCTTACGTTACGTGAAAAAGCGCTGGCAGCGCGGACCACCGTTTGTGAGTTTGCGTTTTATGCCAGTAGGGTAGCGGTGATCCCTAGGAAAACCGCGAGCCAACTGAACGCCGTGATCACCGATTTGCTATGGGAAGGGAAACCGGCACCAGTCAAGCGACACCTCCTTCAACTACCTGAGGACAAAGGTGGCCTCGGCCTCCCACACGTACAAATGACCAGCCAGATACTGGCCCTCAAGATTACCCGCATGCTTTATTACGCAGCGAGTTACGTTGGGAAGAGTCTAATCATCTACTGGACAAGCATCATCATGCACTATCTGAAAAACCACAAACACACTGGCCCGCGCAAGCGCCCTCACACTTTTACCGGATGGCGGCAACTACGACAAAGATCATAGAAAAAGAAGCCCCGAACTGCGACACTAACAAGGACCCACCCACCCGAATCGTCGAAGCGATAACAGAAAACCAGTTGTTCGAAGAAGAAAAGGAGCAGGTCAAAAGCCTAGGACTGTGCAAACAAAAAAGCAATAAGTACCGACCGCGCGAAGTACATGACTTCGAGTGGAAGCGCAAGTGGCAAGTTTTGCCCATGAGACATCGCCTGCACCGTTTCGGCATCACGCCGAATAGCCAGTGTCCTAATTGCCGCGCTGAGGAAACGATCTCCCACGCGTTGTTAGAATGCGGGGCGGCCAAGTCGGTATGGCGCCTGGTTGCGAGGTGCTTCAGCATCCGCCCTCCCACGGCCCTCGAAAGGAATAGCGGCTGCTTCGCAAGGCTGGTAATTGCCATCACACTCTTTGCGATTTGGAAACGCCGGTGCCTTGCTGAGATAAAGAACACCCCAGTGAGAGCGTCCTACCCAGCACTAGCCATGATCAGGCAGAAAATAGTGCAGTAGTTGGCCAAGCAACTGGAAGCTGGCGTGGAGGACCAGTTCCTTCGCAGCTGGCACACAGTTTTTTTTCGTCAGAGGTGCGAAACACCGTACCCCCATAATTCCCTACTAACCCCTACTAACATTGTGTTACAAGTGTATGAGCACCAGTCGAAGTATTGTACATATGCCTACCCATGTTCACGATCTGTTGTAAATATATGTATATGTGATTGTAAATATATATTTGTGGTTTTCTTACGAATGTATGACTAGTTTAGCACAAACTTGTGTACATATATATATATATATATATATATATATATATATATATATATATATATATATATCTGTGTACGTGCCGCTAGTTTCCTCTATGGATAATGGAGTTTGTATGCCCTATAGTGCACAGGAGGGGTGTGTAAACGAGCACTGTATGTATAAAATTACGTAAAGAGTTGTTTTTTAAGTTTGAAGTTAATAAACTTCTCTTTGTAGCAGTCCAACACTGATACCGTAATTGGACTTTCCGTTTACCGGGCACAGGTTCCCCAAAATAGACAGTTAAGTTCCAACACATTGTCTCCTGTCTTCGGCCACGTCACGACCCCATTACATTCGGTTGAGGTGCTGCTTCTTTGATGTTCCGGACACCCCGTTCAAGCTGCGACCCCAGCCCAAGCGGCAAAGAAGATACGGACGCTAACCCTGAACAGCGAATATGCCGCCGCCCGTACTACAACCTGAGTACGGGCCCCTTCCTGAAGCAGCCAGGCAGACCCGGATCCCGACATCAACTACTGCAATCATGACCGCCCCCGTACAGCCTGCACCACTCCTGCTCCGACAAGCCAAAGAGCCGCCAACATTTTGCAGTTCGCCGCTGGAAGACTTCGAAAGCTGGATCGAAAGGCTCGACCGCGTCGCCGCCTTCAATGACTGGACAGACGATGACAAGCTCCGGCATGTGTATTTCGTTTTAGAAGATGCTGCTCGGACCTGGTTCGAGAATCAAGAGCGAAGCTTTACAACGTGGGGCGTCTTTCGCACCCGGTTCCTCACCACTTTCGCAAGTGTGGTGCGCAAGGAGAAGGCCGCAGCTCTTCAAGGGCTTGGAACCACTGACTTGCGTGAGACTATCCGAGCGATCGTGCAAGAAGAGCTGCGAAAATTACTTCCTTCAGCGCAGCCTCACGTGGAATCCATCGCGGACGTTGTACGCTAGGAGATCCAGCAATCGCTGGGCGTTCCTCAAACTCAAGAGCCTCAGCTGCAAGCCATGAGGTATGCTGCTGCAGCCCGCCGACACGCCCCTCCTCCACGCGCACGCCAAAACGCTGCCCCATCGCACTTCCCTCGCCAGACGCCACCACCGCAACCACTCCAACCGACGTCCTACCGTTCGCAAGTGGCCCAGCGCAGTGCGCCGAGGAAGACTGACGTCTGGCGCACCCCTGACCACCGCCCACTCTGCTATCACTGCGGCGAGGCCAGACACACATACCGCCATTGCCAGTACAGACAGATGGGACTGCGTGGCTTCGCCGTCAATGCACCGCGTCCACAGCCAGGAGAACGGCCACGTGACATCGCCGACTACCTGACAGGAACTCAGTGGACACCACGAAGCCCTTCCCGTTCGCCGTCGCCCAGACGCCGCACGTCACCGCACCACCGGCAGTACTCTGGCCCAACGTAGGGCTGGTCTCTTAGCTCGTATCCGGGAAACTAAGGGCAGCAACCGATGGAGGTGCGGTTGCTGTGCGACAAACTACCGAAGATCCGACGACGACGACGACGCCGCGACGGAGCTTTCCGAACACAACGCCAACCAAGAATGCCCTGACGGCGAAACCTCACTTACCGAAGGTGACCTGACGACGCAACATGGTAGCAGCGGAACAAGCCGACGCAGCCGTGACCCGATGCCACGCCCTAACTGTAATGCGAGACGGCGAACTAGCGACTTCGACGCTCTTATCGACGGCCACAGTGTGACCCCTCTCGTCGATACTGGAGCCGACTACTCCGTCATCACTGAGTCGTTCGCCGCGAAGTTAAAGAAAGTTATGACAGCTTGGGAAGGCCCTGAAATCCGCGGAGCCGAAGGTCATCTCGTAACGCCTGCAGGAATCTGCAGTGCGAGAGTCACCATTAACGGCCGTATTTATCCTACAAACTTTGTAGTCATACAGCATTGCTCAAGAGATGTCATCCTTCGCAAGGACTTCTTGAGCCTCCATGGTGCTGTCATCAACCTAAAAAGAAAGTCGATAACGTTATCCACAGAAGAAGCACTACCACCGCGCACGCTGTCAGGAAACCATGCCTTGAATGTGCTGGAAGAACAAGTAACCATTCCTATGGGAGGGACCAAGCCCCTCTCATAGCTTTCGATGTCAATCGCACACTTCCGAACTATAAGCAAGAACAGCTCAAGGCCCTTCTCCTGCAATACGAAGACTGCTTTTCGTCGTCATGAAAAATTTGGCAGACCCCAATCCCGAAACATCGCATCATAACCGAAGAAAATGCCAAACCACACCGTCAGAGGCCGTACAGGGCTTCGACGTGAGAACGTGAGGTCATGAAGAGACAAGTTGATGAAATGCTGTGGGATGACATTATCCAGCCGTACAAGAGTCCATCGGCATCTCCCGTGGTGTTAGTGAAGAAAAAGGATGGGACCCTATGTTTCTGCGTCGATTGTCGCCGCCTGAACAAAATCACAAGAAAGGACGTGTATCCTCTCCCACGAATAGACGACGCACTTGATCGGCTCCATAACGCCAAGTACTTTTCGTCAATGGACCTCAAGACTGGCTATTGGCCAATCGAAGTCGATGAAACAGACCGAGAGAAGACGGCATTTATAACACCGGACGGCCTCTTCGAGTTTAAGGTGATGCCCTTCGGTCTTTTCTTAGCGCCTGCAACTTTTCAACATGTTATGAATACAGTACTGGCAGGATTGAAGTGGCAGACGTCCTGTGTACTTGGACGAAGTCGTCGTGTTTTCCTAAAGTTTCGACGAGTACCTTCGGCGCCTTGAAGCTGTACTTCAAACCATCAAGACGTCGGGACTCACACTGAAGCCACACAAGTGCAGATTTGCGTACGAGGAGCTTTTGTTTCTGGGGCACGTTATTAGCAAGTCTGGAGTTCGTCCCGATCCATGGAAAACAGCCGCCATCGCCGACTTCCCGCCACCCACTGACAAGAAGGCAGTGCACGAATTTCTTGGCCTGTACGCCTGTTATAGGAGGTTCGTGAAAAAACTTCGCCCGCATCGCCCATCCTCTCACTAACCTTACCAAGGCGGGCGTGGAGTTCAAGTGGGAAACGCCACAGGAACACGCTTTCAGGAGCCTGAACATCGCCTCCAGACGCCTCCGTTACTTGCCCATTTCGACAAAGTCGCCGAGACAGAAATACACACTGACGCAAGTAGCGTAGGTCTTGGCACCGTTTTTGTGCAGAGGGCTGACGGACTTGAGAGGGTTATTACTTACGCCAGCCAATCGCTATGCAAAGCAGAAGCCAATTATTCCACAACAGAAAAGGAATGCCTGGCCATCATCTAGGCTACGCCAAAATTTCGCCCCTACCTCTACGGCAGGCCCTTCAAAGTTGTGAGCGACCACCACGCCTTGTGTTGGCTAGCCACCTTGAAGAACCCTTCAGCTCGCCTCGCACGATGGAACCTGGGACTTCAAGAATATGACAATGCTGTCATGTACAAGTGCGACAAGAAACACTCCGACGCCGACTGTCTCTCTCGTGCGCCTGTGGACCAACCGCCACCTGACGACCTGGATGACGACTACTTCTTAGGAACGATAACTACCGACGACTTTGCTGAACGACAGCGGGCCGACCCGGAACTTAAGGCCCTAATAGAATACCTCGAAGGCAGGATCGTCGAATTCCCGAAGGTATTCAAGCGCGCACTTGCGTCGTTCTTCCTGCGAACCGGTCTTCTACAAAAGAAAAACTTTTCACCGCTTCGAGCTAAGTACCTCCTTGTGGTGCCTCCAGCTCTGTGACCAGAACTCCTGCAGACCCTGCGCGACGATCCGACGGAAGGGCACCTCGGTGTTTCTCGCACGCTCGCAAGGATACAAGAAAGGTACTACTGGCCACGTCTTACCACCGACGTCACTCGTTATGTGGGGACATGCCGGGACTGTCAGCGACGCAAGACACCGCCGACAAGGCCAGCGGGACTTCTGCAGACAATTGAACCACCTTGCCGGCCTTTCCAGCAGATTGGTATGGACATACTGCGGCCGTTACCGACGTCGGCTTTCAGAAACAAGTGGATCGTGGTAGCTACCCACTACGCCGAGATAAAAGCCCTTCCCAAAGGCAGTGCATCTGAGGTAGCTAAGTTCTTCTTCGAAAATATCGACCTACGTCACGGCGCCCCGGAGGTCCTTATCACCGACAGAGGCACGGCATTTACTGCCGACTTAAGCGGTCTTGGCATACAGCCAGACAAATCACCGCCGGAGGACAGCGTACCACTCACAGACCAACGGTCTCACCGAGCGGCTTAACAAGACGATCGCCGACATGCTGGCAATGTACGTCGATGTCGAACTCAAGACGTGGTACGCCATTCTTCCGTACGTGACCTTCGCATACAACACGGCAGTGCAGGAGACAACGCAGATATCTCCGTACAAATTGGTCTACGGAAGGAGCCCGGCAAATACGCTCGATGCCATGTTACCCAACGTCACCGACGAAGAAAACCTCTATGTGAGTGAGTACCTTCAACGCGTCGAAGAAGACCAAACACTCGCGCGGCTCCGTATTAAGAATCAACAGACGACCGACAGCCGCCGTTAAAATCTACGACGACGCTTCGTGGAATACCAGCCCGGTGAACGTGTTTGGGTGTGGACGCCGATACGCCGACGTGGACTAAGTGAAAAGCTTCGGCGACGGTACTTCGGACCGTTCAGGGTGGTTCGACGTCTCGGCCGACTTGATTACGAGGTTGTCCCCGACGGCATCACGAACTCTCAACGACGCCGATCGCAACCTGAAGTCGTCCATGTCGTGCGCCTCAAGCCGTTTTATGCGCGTTAACAAACTGAAACAGTGTTTTTGTATTATACTGTATCGTAGTTTATTCATTGTACTTTCCTCCATTATTGTTGCACCTTCATCTTTAGTGAAAGCATCGGGACGATGCCTTTTTCAGAGAGGGGCAATGCCACGCGTTCCATTTCCCTAGTTTTGTTATCCTCCCAAAACACTATAAAATTCTCAGCGCAAACCGCGCCTGCAGTTTTCGAGAAGCTTCCGGACTGTAGTAGACCATTTCGATAAGATCACGCCCACTCTGCGAACGGTACAGATTATTCTGGAACCTACGCCACCACCAGCGATAACGCTAGAACATTCGAAGGCAAGAGTATAACTGTCGACGCGTTTCGCCGCTTGTCAGGCGTTGATCGACGGCCGACGCTCCGATCGCCGCTATCAGTCCAAGAGTGCTACCGTAATCAGACTTTTCGTTTACCGGGCCCAGGTTCGCCCAAATAAACGGGTAAGTTCACACACAAAGTCTCCTGTTTCGGCCACGTCACGACACTGTGACATTAAAATAACGCATGCTAGTATTACCACATGCAATATTTTTATATTACCACCTGCCAATTATTTTATTCATAAAGCCACGTCGAGTAATACAAGATTTCGTTCATATCGAACATGCCAACTGGCCGCGACCGCATCATGAGCCAAGCATGCCAGCCATGCTGAACATGACATGAATCTCAAAATATTTATGTTACCATCTGTCATATATGTTAGTCATACCACCGCGTCGAGTATTACGAGATTTCGTTCTTAACAAATAGGTTAACTGGCTGCGACCACACCATGAGCCAAGTATGCAAGCCATGCAGAATAATTTTGTTACCACCTGTCATTTATGCTAGTCATACCACCACGTCGAGTAATACAAAATTTCCTTCATATCAAACATGCAAACTGGCCGCGAGCGAACCTTGAGCCAGGCATGCAAGCCGTGCTGAACATGACATGTATCTCAATATTTTTATATTACCACCTGCCATTTGTGTTCGTCATTTAGCCACGTTGAGTAATACAAGATTTCGTTCATAGCACATAGGTTAACTGGCCGCGACCGCACCTTGAGCCAAGCATGCAAGCCATGCTGAACATGACATGTATCTCAATATTTTTATATTACCACCTGCAATTTATGGTACTCATTTATCTACGTCGAGTAATACAAGATTTCATTCATATCAAGCGAGTGGCTTGCCCGCTAGCGTACCTTGAGCCAGGCATGCACCGTACTGAACAAGGCAGGCAGCACATTAATTTTTTGATATTACTACCCGTCATTTAGGTTCGTCATACAGCCACGTCGACAAATACAAGATTTCGTTCATATCAAATAGGTGAACTGTCCACGAACACACCTTGAGCCAGGCATGCTGAACATGACATGCATCTCAATATATTTATGTTACCACCTGTCATTTATGTTAGTCATACCACCACGTCGAGTAATACAAGATTTAGTTCATGTCAAACAAGCGAACTGGCTGCGAGGGCACTTTGAGCCAGGCATGCAGGCCATAGTTAACATGGCAGGGAGCTCATATTTTTTATATTACCACCTACGATTTATGTTCGTAATACAGCCACGTCGAGTAATAGAACATTTCGTTCATATCAAGCGAGCGAACTGGCCGCGAGCGCACCTTGAGCCAGGCATGCAAGCCGTACTGAACATGGCAGGAGCTCATTCTTTCTTTATTACAACCCGCCCTTTATGTTCGTCATACAGCCGCACAAAGTATTACATCATTTGGTCCATATGAAACAAGCGAACTGGCCGCGAGCGCACCTTGTGTCAGGCATGCAAGCCTTGCTTAGGTTGGCATGTTTCTGAATATTTTTATATTAGACATGCTAATATTACCACATGCAATATATATCTATCACCACCTGTCATGTATGTTAGTCATATAGCCACGTCGAGTAATACAAGATTTTGTTCATATCAAACATGCAAACTAGCCACGAGCGCACCTTGAGTCAGGCATATGCAAGCCATGCTGAACATATCCGGTATCTCAATATTTTTAGGTTACCACCTGCCATTCGTCTTCGTCGTTCAGCCACGTCAAATAATAAGATTTCGTTCATATCAAATAAGTGAACTGGCGGCGAGCGCACCTTGAGCACGGCAGGTAAGCCATTCTGAACGTGGCATGTATTTCAATATTTTTATGTTACCATCTGTCATTTATGTTCTTAATACAGCCACGTCGAGTAATACAACATTTCGTTCATATCAAGCAAGCGAACTGGCCACGAGCGGAGCATGAGGCAGGCATACAAGCCTTGCTGAACATGGCATGTTTCTGAATATGTTTGTATTACCACAAGCTACTATTACCACATGATTTATTTCTATATTACTACCATCCCTTTATGTTCGCCATACAGCCGCACCAAGTATTACAACATTTGGTCTTTATCTCAAACAAGTGAACTTGCCGCGAGCGCATCTTGGGCTAGGCATGCAAGCTGGGCTGAACATGGCATGTATTTCAATATTTTTATATTACCACGTGCAATTTACGTTCGTCATAAAACCACGTCAAGTAATACAAGATTTCGTTCATATTGTTACGAGAAGGAGACTGACTCAGAGGGGTAGTCACCGATGTAAGTACAGCCGGTTAGGCGAGCAGCGCCAGCCACACAGATTAGCTCGCACCAGTCTATCTGCTTTGTCTTCTTCAGCTCCATGCACTGGCACGTAGCATGACCCCCGGCGGCAGAGGCACCGTCCCGGTGCTTTAAAGGTTGTTATCTGACGCATTATTGTAGGGCTTGATCCGCGAGACGTGTACGATATCACTGGGCCGCATAGTAGATGATGATGGACAGATGGGGCTGATCTCGTAGGTGGCAGGTGTTAGTTGACGCATTATACGGTAGGGTCCCTTGTAATGAGACAGAAGTTTTTCGGATAGGCCCAGCCGACGATGAGGGGACCAGAGTAAAACGAGGGTACTGGGAGCGAAATGTACGTCTCTATGTTCCGCATCGTACCGACGGCATTGGTTGGTTTGCGACGCCATCAGCCGAGCGCGAACGAGCTGACGAAATGATCGGCTCGCGCAAACGCGTCGCGGGCATACTCGCTGGTGTACGAGGTGTGAGCTGAGATGACTGTGTCCAGTGGTAAAGTCGGCTCTCTTCCGTACAATAAGTAGAACGGCGAAAAGCGCGCTGTGTCGTGACGGGATGAATTATACGCGAAAGCTGCGTAGGATAAGGCAAGGTCCCAGTCTCCGTGGTCGGGCGACACGTACATAGCGAGCATATTTGTTAGAGTGTGGTTAAATCGTTCCGTGAGGCCGTTTATTTGAGGGTGCTAAGCGGTTGTCAGTGTGTGTTGCGTGGAACGAGAACGCAGAATGTGGGCGATGACTTGGTATAGAAATGTATGGCCATGGTCTGTGATAAGCTGTCTCGGAGCACCATGAATCAATATAACGTCCCGTAACAAGAAGTCAGCGACATCGGTTGCACAGCTGGACCGTAGAGCTCGCGTAATAGCGTGGCATGTAGCGTAGTCTGTAATAACGGCTATCCGTTTGTTTCCCAATGTTGATGTGGGAAAAAGACCAAGCAGGTCTAACCCAACACGGTAAAGTGGTTCCGCGGGTATGTCAATTGGTTGAAGATGGCCAGCGGGTAGCAGCGACGGTGTTTTACCACGTTGGCATAAATCATACGGGGCAAAGTACCGGCGTACCGAACGAGCAAGGCCTGACCAGAAAAAACGGCGCCGGACGCGCTCATACGTGCGGGATACGCCAAGGTGTCCAGCCGTGGGAGCGTCGTGAAGTTCCGTGAGAACACAGCGGCGCAAATGGTTGGGCACAACATTGAGAAGGTTGGGCCCGTCTGGTCTGAAATTGCGACGGTATAGCACACTCTTTTAAATGACAAAGTAGCGGACGGAAGCATCATATGTGGAGGATTCCATACGGCTGATGATGTCAAGCAGCTCTGGATCACGCTTCTGTTCTTCCCCAATATTGAGGAAGTCGGACACTGACAAGATAGAGTTCGCCGTGGGCTCGTCAGTGTCCTCAGGATCGTCGACAGGGTACCGGGAGAGGCAATCGGCATCATGGTGTAGGTGACCAGATTTGTACGCCACCGAATAGGAAAACTCTTGCAGGCGCAAAGCCCAGCGACCAAGGCGGCCTGATGGATCTTTCAAATAGTTGAGCCAGCATAGTGCGTGGTGGTCGGTAACTACCGAAAATGGGCGTCCGTATAGATAAGGTTGAAATTTCGCCACCGCCCATACAAGAGCCAAGCACTCACGCTCTGTTATCGAATAGTTACGTTCAGGGGCGGATAGGAGGCGGCTGGCATATGCAATAACGCAATCATGGCCATGTTGTTTCTGAGCCAGCACTGCACCAATGCCATGCCCACTTGGATCTGTACGGATTTCCGTAGGGGCAGCAGGGTTGAAGTGTGCCAGAATCAGAGGTGTGAGAAGAGCGACGAGAGTCGAGAACGCAGAAGCCTCTTCGGAGCCCCATAAAAACAGGACTTCTTGAGGAGCTGCGTAAGCGTCCCCGCTATGTGCGCAAAATTTTTCACGAAGCGTCGCAAGTAGGAGCATAGTCCGATAAGGCTGCGTACATCCTTCGCTGATCGTGGTACAGGAAAGTTTATGACGGCGCTGATTTTTGCCGGGTCTGGTTGTACACCGTTGGCGTCTACTAAATGGCCAAGCACTGTCATTTGATGGCGTCCAAAGTGACATTTGGACGAGTTGAGCTGCAGGCCAGCACGACGGAAGATTCCCAGGATGGCTGAGAGGCGCTCTATATGAGTTTCAAATGTTGGTGAAAAGACGATGACGTCGTCTAAGTAGCACAAGCAGGTGGATCATTTGAATCCTCTGAGCAGGGAGTCCATCATTCGTTCGAAGGTGGCTGGAGCATAACAAAGGCCGAAGGGCATGACCTTGAACTGATATAGGCCATCGGGGGTGATGAATGCCGTCTTTTCACGGTCCATTTCATCTACCTCTATCTGCCAGTAGCCGGAACGAAGGTCTATGGAGGAAAAATAGTGGGACCCATAGAGGCAATCAAGCACATCATCTATTCGTGGCAGAGGGTAGACGTCGTTTCTGACATTTTGGTTTAGGTGTCGATAATCGACACAGAAACGCCATGCGCTGTCTTTCTTGCGGACTAGCACTACAGGAAAAGCCCAAGGACTGCAGGATGGCTCAATGATGTCCTTGGCGAGCATTTTGTCGACATCATTTTGGATGATGTGACGCTCGGCCGCCGGCACACGATATGGACGCCTATGAATTGGATCCGCAGGGGCGCCTGCGCAAGCAGGCGTTTGGTGTGTAGCGACACCACGGACCCGAGCTAACGCGGGAGTTTTGACTCCCTCCCACGCCTAGCCGTGCGTGGCTTTGCCGTGTCCGGGGAAAAGAGGACCCTGGGGGTTGAGCCGACGCCGGGTGATTGGACCTTAAAGGCCCCCCGGCAGAGGCAACACACCCCTTTGGCCCTGGCTTCACGTAGACGGCACCTCTGGGCTGACCCACCCAGGGGAAATCGGCAGTCGCCTTTTCCTATCTCTCTCTCCCTATATCTTCGTCTTTTGTTCTCACTTTACATCTTTCCTGTCTCCTCCTCACTTCATTTCACTTCCAATTTTTCCTGGCGGCAAGGGTTAACCTTGTGTGGCTATCCAAACTAGGGTAAACCATATTGGGTTATAGTAACTGCGTACTGCTGGCGTTGCGCAGACATGCCCACATGCTCTGCCACGTCCCCTTGTTGGACTCCATGGTGGGTGGTAGGCGCCGTTACCGAAAAATCCACATTTTCCCATGGGATCCTCGACCCCCTCTCTAACTGATCGTGCCTCGAAAAGGGTACGCATTGACGCAACTTTACTACTTTGGCCTAAAAACAGAGAAACTTTCCCAAAATGCCATGTCCTTCACTGCGAACAATCATCTACAAAAGCTAGAGCAATCTCACCCTTCCTTGTAGCCAAGTGCTTGAGAGAGACCATTGGAACCGGTTATAAGGCCACGAAGATGGCAAGTGGGGATCTGCTTCTCGAATTAAAAGACAAAGAACAGTACAATAAACTCTCGCACCTTGTAGCCTTTGGTAGCATCCCCGTCTCGGTGAGCGCACATCGTACCATGAATACAGTGAAGGGCGTGGTATCGGACGAAGATTTGATGACGCTGAGTGAAGAAGAGCTTCTTGATGGATGGAAGGACCAAGGTGTGATACATATCCAGCGCATCAAAATCAGACGTAACAACAATGAAATAGCAACAAAGCACTTGATACTCACCTTCAATTCAACCACTTTACCTGAAACTCTCGAAACTGGCTATGTAAAACTCCATGTCCGACCTTTCATTCCAAACCCGAGGCGTTGTTTCAAATGCCAGCGATTTGGTCATGCATCCCAGAGCTGCCGAAGGCAGCTGATCTGTGCTCAGTGTGGCACAACCGGCCACAGTGCTGATGAATGTAGACATGGTGAGGTCCTCTGTGCAAACTGCGAAGGTAGTCACCCCGCATACTCCAGAGCGTGCCCAGCCTGGAAAAAAGAAAAAGAATTAATAGCTATAAAAGTAAAGGAAAATATCACATTCAGAGAAGCAAGACAACGGATGTCGTTAACATTGGCACTAAAAACACCTTTCGCCGAAGTGGTGCAACGAGGGGCGGCACCACAAAGGCCCTTGGCAGTTGCCCGGACCGCGCCTAGCATGCCGAGGCCCACGCCACAAGCCCCTACGGCGGGAGCAGCCAGTGCTGCCCTGCCCACACTCAGCCTGTCCACACCAGTGACCTCTACAAGCTCTGGCAGCAGCCAGGGCAATCACGAGGCCAAGGGGGCTTCATCAACCCCCAGCTCGGTGGGAACAAAGACTTCGTCGATTGAGGCGAAGTCTAAGCGACGCACAGATCGCTCTTTGGAGCGGGTGTCCAGTGCCTCGCAAGAGGCTATGGACACCAGTTCAAGCCAAACGGCGCAGGAAGCGCCGAAGGAGCGGCGAGCTTCGCTCGACCGCCCCAAAAAAGACAGAACGCCGATTACAGGGCCTGACAAAGGCCCTGTAAAATGAGTTAATCCCCGTCTTCATTGCACACAGCACTTTTTCCTTTTTTTTCACAATGGACAAAATCATACAGTGGAACGCAAGGGGAATGCTTAGAAATTTAGATGACGTCCAAGAGCTTCTGTGTAAGTTTAACGCGAAAGTGCTATGTGTGCAAGAAACGCACTTAACTCCTAAGCACAAGGACTTTCTACGACAATATATTATTTTCTGAAAAGACCGGGAGGATCCTGTCGTACCATCTGGCGGTGTAGCCATTATAGTCGATCGCAGTATAGCATGCCAGCATTTGAAGCTCCAAACGACCCTGGAAGCAGTGGCCATTCGAGTTGTACTTTTTAACAAACTCATTACCATATGTTCTGTGTACATACCACTGCATCAAAAACTACACAGACGTGATCTGGACTCATTAATAGATGAACTCCCAGAGCCATTTCTGGTTCTAGGTGATTTTAATGCACACAATGTCCTGTGGGGCGATGCTCACTGTGATGCGCGAGGACGTCTCATTGAGCAGCTCCTTTTCTCTTCTAGTTTATGTCTTTTAAATATGAAGGAGCCTACATATTTTAGCCTTGCAAACAACACATACTCCTCCATAGATCTTAGCATTTCATCACCGTCCCTTTTACCTGTTTTTAAGTGGAACGTTCTTAAAAACCCTTATGGGAGTGATCACTTCCCAATCATCCTGAGTGCGCCGAACAAAGATCAACTACCCCCGCAGGTTCCTCGATGGAAGATTGACTCAGCTGATTGGGAAGGGTATAGAACTCTTACACACATGACATGGACTGAGCTGTCTGCCCTGACCATAGATGACGCTGTCACGTAATTTACAGCTTTTATACTTGATGCCGCATCTAAATGTATTGCCAAAACGAGTGGCATGTGTTCTAAACGGCGAGCCCCATGGTGGAACGACGCATGCAGGAAAGCGCGGACCACTCAGAACAAAGCATGGGCGTTGCTTCGTGATTCCCCTACAGCAGAAAGCTTGGAAAATTTCAAGCGGGTCAAATCGCAGGCAAGGAGAACGCGTCGACAAGCTAGACGAGAGAGCTGGACAAAGTTTATATCGAGTATCAACTCGTACACAGATGAGGGAAAAGTGTGGAATAAGATAAAGAAAATTAAGGGCCAACAAACGTATTCTCTTCCACTAGTTAATAGCCTCGGGGAAAGCTTGGAGGATCAAGCCAACTTTCTTGGCACACATTTCGAACACATATCGAGCTCCTCACACTACTCCGAATCCTTCCAGAATTACAAGGCACGAACAGAAAAACAAAAGTTAGAAAGAAAATCCTCAAGAAATGAGGCATATAATGCACCATTCTGCTTAGCAGAACTGCGAACAGCACTCAGCTGCTGTAATACATCTACCCCAGGTTCTGACAACGTAATGTACGCGATGCTGAAGGAACTACCCTCCGAAACTAAAGAAACCCTCCTCTCTCTTTATAATCGCATATG
Organism: Rhipicephalus annulatus; assembly: GCA_013436015.1. Taxonomy (NCBI): domain Eukaryota; kingdom Metazoa; phylum Arthropoda; class Arachnida; order Ixodida; family Ixodidae; genus Rhipicephalus; species Rhipicephalus annulatus. The sequence continues at coordinate 731,094 of WOVY01001364.1, read as the reverse complement.
GTTTTCGGGTGTGATCCCCTCCTCCTGGAAGGAGGCTGTTATAATTCCAATTTTGAAGCAGGGAAAAGATCCCTCTACTGTATCAAGTTACAGACCTATAGCATTAACAAGCTGCCTCTGCAAGCTATTTGAAAAAATGATTAATTGCCGCTTACTCCACTACTCAGAAACAAACAAATTGCTCGACCCATACCAATGTGGGTTTCGAGAGGGTAGATCCACCACCGACCATCTGGTGCGTATCGAGGCACAGATCCGAGACGCTTTCGCCCACAAACAATACTTCCTCTCTGTGTTTCTCGATATCGAGAAGGCCTACGACACAACATGACGTTTCGGCATATTAAGAGACTTGTCTCACCTGGGTGTGCGCGGTAGAATGCTTTCCATAATCGAGAGTTACTTGTCCAATCGGAAATTCCGTGTCCGTGTGGGCAGTATTCTCTCCCAAACATATGTGCAAGAAACGGGAGTACCACACGGTGGTGTACTTAGTTGTACACTTTTTATTATCAAAATGAATTCCTTGCACCTGTCCATCCCCCGCAACATGTTCTATTCCACATATGTCGATGACGTCCAGCTTGGCTTTAGGTCTTGGAATCTGGCAATGTGTGAGCGGCAGGTTCAGTTAGGTTTAAACAAGCTCTCAAAATGGGCAGAGGAAAACGGATTCCGACTGAACCCACAAAAAAGCACGTGTGTCCTGTTTTCCAGAAAGAGAGGCATGCACTCAGAACCCGACATTGAACTGAACGGTCAACGTCTGTCTGTTAATACGGAGCATAAATTCTTAGGATTAATCTTGGACAACAAGTTGACCTTCGTACCGCACATCAAGTATCTAAAAACAAAATGTTTAAAAGCCATGAATGTTTTAAAAGTGTTGTCACGTACTAGGTGGGGCAGTGACAGGCAATGTCTCATGAACCTATATAGAAGCCTCATTCGCACCCGCTTAGATTATGGGGCCGTTGTTTATCAGTCTGCGACTCAAAGTGCTTTGAAGATGCTGGACCCCGCGCACTATTTGGGCATCCGCCTTTCTACGGGTGCTTTTCGCACCAGCTCCGTAGAAAGCCTTTATGTTGAGTCAAATGAGTGGTCGCTTCATCTGCAGAGAACTTACATGTCCTTTGTTTATTACCTTAAGGTGAAAGCAGACAAGAAGCACCCCTAATACTCTACTATTAATGATTTGTCGAGCTCAATTTTGTTTCAAAACAGGCCTTCGATGAGGCAGCCCTTCTCTATTCGCCTGAAGAGTCTAGCTGAGGAAACTGGAATCTCACTAGAACACAGTTTAATGGCTCCTGTAGCATATCCGCCACCGTGGCAATGGCAGACTATAGACTGCGATGTGTCTTTTCTAGAAGTTACAAAACATGCGCCTATATCCCATATCCAAACATACTTCCTGGAACTTCAACACAAATACACACGTCCTGAGTTCTTTACAGATGCCTCCAAGTCTAACTCCTCTGTGTCCTACGCTGCTGTCGGTCCATCCTTTTTGGATGCTGGCCCTCTACATCCAGGCACAAGTATCTTCACAGCAGAAGCCTATGCGATACTTGTGGCGGCTAAACACATCAAGCAATTACAAATACAAAAAGCAGTAATTTATACAGACTCCCTCAGTGTAGTAACGGCTTTGCAGACTCTTAAAAAACACAAAAACCCAGTCCTTGTGTCACTTTACTTCATTTTATGCACACTCTACACACTCAAACAACATGTTGTAGTGTGCTGGGTGCCAGGGCACCGTGAGATTCAAGGCAACGTGAGGCCGGATCAGCTCGCTGCATCCGTCCACAAAAGCACTGCCCCTACACCCATATCAATCCCGGCCATTGATCTTAAACCATCTCTCAAACGAAACCTCAGAGTATACTGGCAGAGCAAGTGGGATACACACACACAAAACAAACTACACGTTATTAAGCCACACCTTGGTCATTGGCTGCCCGTATCGAAATCGCGTTACACAGAGGTAATACTAACGAGACTCAGGATAGGACACACATACACGACACACACACACCTTTTGTCCGGTGGCGATCCACCATTGTGTGACAGATGTGGTGAAGCATTGACAGTCCTTCACATTTTAATTGAGTGCAAACAATTGGACACTGTAAGAAAACAACACTTTCAATTACCCTACCGACAACATATACCTTTACACCCTGCAATGTTCGTCGGTAGGGAACCGCTTTTTAGTCACAAATCATTGTTAGCGTTTTTGAAAGAAATTCATAGTTTTCATATTATATACCCGGGCATCCCGTAGCATGACCTCTCCAGAGAGGTTTTTGCTACGGTGGTTACACAAGAAAGCACTTGCCTCACGGCCCTTGGACGCAAGGGTATTAACGAGTGAGGCACTTGTGCTAATGTCATACATATCCACCATCGTCTTTTATTATCACCAACTTTTGTCATCTATTCACACCACACACACCTTTCACGGCATGGTCATGATTTTATTACTTGTATGTTTTTACCCGCCTTACCGCGAGGAATTTTATGGCCCTTATACAGCCGCTTATCGCAATCATTGTCCATTTTTTTAGTAAGATGAACTGGCGCTCTTTGGCCGTGAAATGGCCCTTGCGCCATAAAACATCAAAACATCATCAGCCTATTAATTGGATGCTCATTACCAGTGCTTACACGGTGGGTCATACCAGTGGCTTTCCCCAACGTACCGCCGCTGAGGTCAAAAACGTCGATGTAGGATAGCATAACCCGGTGGAGCTCATCAGTCTGCTGCAGCGTTAAGTTGGAAGCGATCATCGAAGTAATAGCGCTGTCGGAGCAAGTGGCAGATTGATGTTGAGTGTGGGGGTCACAAGGGGCGACCAACCATCGCGAAAACATCTACCGCATTATCTTCTAAGGTGCAGAGCAACGCCAAAGAGATCCCTTGTGGCAAAACTTGAGGTGTCAAGCTAAAGTTGACAACTGGGAGGCACGTAGTATTTCTTGCGACGGACAAATTGGTGTGTGGTAATGTAATGCCACGGCTTATGAGGACATCGGTGATAGGGGTCAGAACAAAGTCACCATCGGGAACTGGTGGTATTGAGACGAGCTCTATGTAGGTCAGTGTCTGTGGAGGGAGGCGCGTGTGTCCCGTTGTGCAGAGGCGACTCGGCTGTTGGGCAAGAGGCTCTGTTGCGGGCAAGTGTAGACGGAGCGTACTGGTCGAACAGTCTATGAGGGCAGAATGCGCGGACAGGAAGTCGAGGCCTAAGATTACGTCGTGGGGGCATTTATCAAAGACGGTGAAGAGAACAACTGTGTGTCGATCCGCAGAGCTCACACGAGCGGAGCACATTCCAAGGAAACGATAGATGCTATTCCACCATCCGCAACACGGACGAACTTAGTGGTCGCAGGTGTAAGAACCTTCTTGAGCTTGCGGCGAAAATCACTCGTCATCATGCAAAGTTGGGCGCCGGTGTCGACAAGAGCAGTGACATGTACGCCGTCTACTTGTACGTCTATGAGGTTCCGTTTTGTCGGTATCATCAAAAGAGAATTTTCGGTCAGTCCGAACGATGCAGCGCCACCTCCGGGGGCAGCAACGCTTAGTTTTCCGTCGGGGAACCTCGTGGGAAGGCGGGGGAAGATGGTCGGCGGGGCTGTGGAGAACAAGAGTGGCGACGTTGGGGGGGGGGGGGGGGGTGGAGAGCGGGAGTAGTGGTGTTCAAAAGCAGGTTCCTTGGCAAAATGGTCACGGCTGGTCTCATGGCGATAGGCAGGACGTGCATAGAAGGGACGAGAGGACGGTTGAGCAGGAGGACTCCAGCGACTTCTGCAATGAGGAGAAATGTGCCCGATTCTGTGACACGAGAAGCAGATCGGCTTGTCATCATGTGCTCGCCATGCGGACGGATTACGAAACGTTGAGGGAGAGCCGGTCGGGAAGGGACGTGCAGTTGTGTATTGGGGCTGGAAGTCGGTGCGGGGAGGCGGTGAAATAGAGGTAATTCCCAAGCTGGCGATTTCCTGCCGGACGACTGCTCGAATGAGAGGCAACGTAATTGGAGGAAATTGATCAGAGGACGTTGGTCTCACATTAGCTGGAGCAGCCGCTTCAAGTTCTCGCCTGACGAGTCACTAAAGTTGTCACAAGTGTCTGGTAGATGATATTTGTCGAGACACGAGAACGTCGCAGTGGTGTTCGGGAGGCGCTGGAACTGATGGGATATGCGTCTGCTTTTAGCTTGTTGGAACCAGCGGCGTTCTTGAATAATCGCATAAACAGATGACACCTTGTTGAATACCAACAAGTTGAACGCATCGTCGGCGATACCCTTCAGGACATGCGCAACTTTTTCAGGTTGAGAAATATTTTCGTCACCTTGGTGGCATAGTGAAAGGACAGCCTGAATATAACCGATGTAGGGCTCCGTGGAAGATTGTGCGCGAGTCGACAACTCATTTTCCGCAGCTTCACGATGACCAGAAGTGTTGCCAAAAAGCTCACGGATCTTTGCCTTGAAGCTGTCCCACCTTGTTATGTCATGCTCGTGGTTATCAAACCAAACACGAGGGGTTCCGTCGAGATAAAAGATGACGTTTGCGAGCATGAGAGTGGGATCCCACTTGTAAGTGGCGCCGACGCGTTCGTAGAGGCGTAGCCACTGGTCGACGTCGGAACCCTCGCTACCCGAAAACAAGCCGGGGTCCTTGAGCGCGGGAAGCATCACGAAAGTTGTTGCGGGCGCTGGGTTCACAGATCGGGCAGAAGGGCGGGCGACCGGACAGGATGTAGCCGAGTCTTGAGTGGTCATGTTGTAAGCCGTGAGTGAGCGTCCGCTCCGGAGTTCCGTGGCGAGGACGGGGATCGCACAACTCCACCAAATATGTTACGAGAAGGAGACTGACTCAGAGGGGTAGTCACCGATGTATTTACAGCCGGTTAGGCGAGCAGCGCCAGCCACACAGATTAGCTCGTGCCAGTCTATCTGCTTCCTCTTCTTCAGCCCCATGCACTGGCACGTAGCAATATCCAGCGAGCGAACTGGCCGCGGGCGCACCTTGAGCGAGGCATGCAAGCTGTACTAAACATGGCAGGCAGCTCTTTATTTTTTGTATTACCACCCGCTATTTATTTTCGTCATAGAGCGATGTTGAGTAAAACAAGATATTGTTCATATCAAGCGAGCGCACTGGCCGCGAGCGCAGCTCGAGCCAGACATGCAAGCCGTACTAAACATGGTAGGCAGTTTATTAGTCTTTTATGTTAACACTCGCCATTTATGTTCGTCATGCAGCCACGTCGATTCTTACAAGATTTGGTGCATATAAATCAAGAAAACTGGCCGCGATCACACCTTGTGGCAGGCATGCAAGCCTTGCTGAACAAGGTAGGCAGCTCATTATTTGTATATTACTACCTGCCATTTATGTTCGTCATACAGCCACGTTGTATAATACAAGATTTCGTTTATAACAAACAAGCGAACTGGCCGCGAGCGCACCTTGAGCCAGGCATGCAAGCCATACTGAACATGGCGGGAGCTAATTATTTCTATATTAAAACCAGCCCTTTATGTTCGCCATACAGCCGCAACAAGTATTACAACATTTGGTCCATATCAAACAAGCGAACTGGCCGCGAGCGCGCCTTGGGCTAGGCATGCAAGCTGTGTTAAACATGGCATGTATTTCAATATTTTTATATTACCACGTGCAATTTACGTTCTTCATAAAACCACGTCAAGTAATACAAGATTTCGTTCATATCAAGCAAGCGAACTGGCCGCGAGCGCACCATGAGCCAGGCATGCAAGCCGTGCTAAACATTGTGGGCAGCTGTTAATTTTTTATATTACCAACCGCTATTTATGTTCGTCATAGAGCGATGTTGAGTAATACAAGATATTGTTCATATGAAGCGAACGAACTGGCCGCGAGCGCAGCCCTAGCCCGACATGCAAGCAGTAATGAACATGGCAGGCAGCTCATTATTATTTTATGCTAGCACTCGCCATTTATGTTCGTCATTCAGCCACGTCAAGTATTACAAGATTTGGTCCATATCAAACAAGAAAACTGGCCGCGATCACACCTTGAGGCAGGTATGCAAGCCTTGCTGAACATGGCATGTTTCTGAATATTTTTATATTAACACATGCTATTTTTGTTCGTCATACAGCCACGTCAAGTAACACAAGACTTCGTTCATATCAAACAAGCGAACTGGACTCGAGCGCACCTTGAGGCAGGCATGCAAGCCTTGCTGAACATGGCATGTTTCTGAATATTTTTATATTAACACATGCTATTTTTGTTCATCATACAACCACGTCGAGTAACACAAGATTTCGTTCATATCAAACAAGCGAACTGGACTCGATCGCACCTTAAGCCAGTCATGCAAGCTGTGCTTAACGTGGTACTCATTTGAATATTTCTATATTACCACCTGCAAATTGTGTTCGTCATACAGCCACGTCGAGTAGTACAAGAATTCGTTCATATCAAGCGAGCGAACTAGCCGCGAGCCCACCTTGCGCAGGCATTCAAGCCGTACTGAACAAGGTGGGCTGCTCATTTTTTTATATATTACTACCCGCCATTTATGTTCGTCATACAGCCACGTCATATATTACAAGATTTCGTTTTGTATCAAACGAGCGAACTGGCCGCGAGCGCACCTTGAGCCAGGCATGAAAGCCGTCGTACTGAACAAGGCAAGAGCTCATTCTTTCTATATTACATTCCACCCTTTATGTTCGACATACAGCCGCACCAAGTATTACATCATTTGGTCCATATCAAACAAGCGTACTGGCCGCGAGTGCACCTTGAGTCAGGCATACAAGCTTTGCTCAACCTGGCTTGTTTCTGAATATTTTTACATTACCACGTGCTACTATTATCACATGCAATATTTTTATATTACCACCTGTCATTTATGCTGGTCATATAGCCACGTCGATTAATACAAGATTTCGTTCATATCAAACATGCAATCTAGCCGCGAGCGCACTTTGAGTCAGGCATGCAAGCCGTGCTGAACATATCATGAATCTCAATATTGCCGCTAGGTGAAAATAACAGAACACAGGACGACGTTGCGACCAGGAAAAACGAAGTCTGTATTGATGATGATGATCATAAACCTTCAGCTTTACTGGCACTCGCCCACAAAGGGGGATCGGCCAAGAACTGGGCGGCAGGATCATCAGGTGTGCAAAGTGAGGCATTCAGGTAGTCTCGTAGCCGTAAATAAGAAGAATAGACTAAGGTAATCTTTTTGTTGCCGTTATGTACTCACACACAGCAGAGGAAACCTCCCTGTGGCTATAACCTAATGTAATCCCTCGGAAGGATAAAATTACTTCCACGTTCATTTTTAAACCTAGCTTCTCAATTGGTTCAACCAGGTATATTTTCCTTTGATAAGAATATCGTTGACAGGATAAAAATAAATGATATATTGATTCCGATTCCTTGCAAAAGAAACACAACGGAGATGCTGTTAGTCCAGCTTTATGTAGGTAGTAATTCAGATGCGGAATTCTGCATCGTAATCTGGTGATTGTAATTTCTAACTGCCGAGATACACACCACTGTTGGTTCCAGCAAAATCTTAGATGTACGAAGTCTCTGACTTTATCCAATGATAACTTTTCTATTTCTTTGTGCAAACAAGCGTTTCTATATCTGAGTGCTGTTACGTAGGCGAAATGAGGTAAAATAGGTAAGAGTGGTCCGCTTAAAGATGCTTTGGCTAATGAGTCTGCCATTTCATTTGGATAAATCCCGCAGTGGCCAGGTATCCGTAGCAAGTAAAATTTTTTCAGGTTTGCTGGTAATAAACTTCTAATCATACTCAATAATGTCAAAAAAATTTTTGCTGTAGATAGTGCAGTGCATACTGAGAGAAAACCGGTAAATGTGACCGCTTCTGATTCGCTTGCAGGAAGTTTACGAAGCGCTAGATTAACAGAACAAAAGAGCAGCCGCTTCGACTTCTTCTTCCTCGGAGGAACCGTGGGTGCTGTCCACGTTCATCACTTCGTCGTCCTCTGTCTTCTTGCCCGGCCTTTAGCCGAGACATTAGCCTCCCATTCAAGAAAGCATCGTCCCGATGATTTATAATCGAAGCGGTTTGTACTCGTCGGAAACGCATGAGTTCATTCGAAGAAATAAGGCCTAATACGTACCACGTGCACAACTTCTGGAGCATACCTTCGACACCTTGAAGAGTGCGCAGTATCAGGAACAACCTCATAATTAATGTCACTAAGACGTCGCAGAACCTTATAGGGACCGCAGTACCGTCTTGACAGTTTTTCTGAGAGGTCACGGCGCCGAATAGGTGTCCATATCCAAACTTTCTCTCCTGGCTCGTAGGAGACTGGTCGGTGACGAAGGTTGTACCGTCTTGAATTGTAGTCCTGCTGGCGACTAATACGTAGGTGTGAAAGTTATTTATTTTTTTTTTATTTATTTTCACATACTGTTAACCCTTTGCAGGGTTATTACAGGAGTGGGAGCGAAGGGGAACAAAAGAAAAACAGAAAACATTCACATCAATAGTAACAATCAATTTTGGACCGAGCAGCCCTTCTCAACAAGTTCAAAATTAAGGAGGCTGCATGCACGAGTTAAAGTGGTAGTGAGCGAAAGAAAAGAAGGATAATAAATCATAGCTGTAAAAGTTGGTGCAAATACAAATGTTGGCAAGTAAGTCAATTCAAGGAAGTACACAAGGAAATGAAAATACAATACATACTATGTAATCAGCGTTATGGTTAAGTACTATGTGTATTTTGCAACATTGCTAGAAAGTCATCAACTGTACGCTGTTCGGCTATAAGTCGGTCAAGAGCATTCCATTCTCGAATGCATCTAGGAAAAAAAGAATAATAGAATGTGTTATTGTTGCAAGAGTACTCTTGGAGTGTGTGATCATGTGTGTGACGTGTTTGCCTTGTTGTCTTGGTTTTCACGTATTTAGCGTGGTCTATTTTAAGACAGTTGTGCAATAACAGGTATAAGAACTTTAGGCGATGAATTTTTGCTCGACTTTCGAGTGTCGGCAAATCTGCGTGGCGTAGTAATTGTGTTGGGGAGTCGAGGCGACGATACCGGTTAAAAATAAATCTAATCGCTTTGCGCTGCACTCTTTCAAGCGTGCTGATACCACTATCCGTGAATGGAAACCAGATTATGCTCGCATACTCCAAGATTGGTCTGACAAGTGTGACGTATGCTAGGAGCTTAGTGTCGCGGTCAGCGTGGCGCAGCGTCCGCTTAAGGAAGAATAATTTTTTTAAGGCTTTCTCGGCTATGTTTTCTAGGTGCACTGTCCAACTGAGATCGGAAGTTATAGTCACACCAAGATATTTATACTGGCTTACATTTCGTAGCACGATGTTGTTGTAACCGTAATGGAAAGGTAGGCGTGATTTCTTTTTTGTTACTTGCATGGCGACTGTTTTGTCGGAATTAATCACCATTTGCCAGTTAGAACACCATCGTACAACGTCGTTCAGGGCATCGTTCAGTTCAGTTTGGTCTCTGGAGCTTTTAACCTGTTTGTACAATATGCAGTCGTCTGCAAAAAGCCTTATGTTTGCGTTAATGTTGACTGTTAGATCGTTTATGAATAGAAGAAATAATATCGGTGCCAAGACGGATCCCTGAGGAACACCGGACGTAACGTTTAATGTGTCAGAGACGTGTTCACTGCAGTGTACAAATTGTTGGCGACCGGACAAATAGTTGGATATCCAACGGGTCACTGGCCCATTCCCGAGTTTGCAAACCAGCTGGTAAACTAGCTTTTCATGGGAAACCCGGTCGAACGCTTTTGAAAAATCCATAAAGATTATATCAATTTGGGAGTGTTGATTAATGGCTTCGGCCAGATCGTGAATTGTTTCAGCTAGTTGCGTTACGGTCGATAGGCCTCTCCGAAAACCGTGTTGGTTGGGGTGTAATAGGTTGTTTTCTTCGACAAACTTTGTAATGAATTTAAGGATAATGTGCTCGAGTAGCTTACAGCTAGTGCAAGTTAAGGAAATGGGCCTGTAGTTTGATGGAGTCGATTTGTCCCCAGATTTATGCACTGGGATTATTTTTGCAAGTTTCCATTCAGAGGGAATCTGCGAATCTTGAATAGATTTTGTAAATAGTAAGCGCAGGTACTTACTAACCGGTTCCGCATACCGTTTGAGAAAAGCATTCGGTATCCCATCTGGACCACAACTCTTTTTATCATCGAGGTTTAACAGTAGATTCAGTATACCGCTTTCAGTTATTTCCGGAGTTTTAGATAACTTCTTGTCAGTGGGTGGCCTAATCTCGGGATGATGCACTAGCCCATTATCGATCGTAAAGACGGACTGAAAGTAGCGGTTGAAATTGTCTGCCTTATCTTTTGTGTCTATCGAGGGGGAGGCGTTTTGGCCACTGTGTTTGCCACTTACATAGCGCCAAAATTTTCCTGGCGAGGTTTTGATGAATTTTGCTAGCGTGGTACCAAAATAGTGAATTTTTGAAGTGCGTACTTTGCTTTTCAGTGTTTTTGATAAAGTGGCGATCTGAGCGGTGTAGCCAGCTCGTGAGCTAGACCTCCTAGCTTTCCTCAGCCTACTGATTTTACGTTTTATATGAATTATGTCACGTGTGATCCAGGCATTATGCTTTCTTGTAATTTTTCGCTGTGTGGGGACAAAGTTCTCAATGCAATGAATGACACGTGCCTTGAATTGTAACCATATGTGATCCATTGATAAATTTTTGTCCATGCAAAGATCATAGAAGGCAAGAAATTCGTGATTAAGATATGTTATTATTGCTGCGTCGTCTGCTCTGTTAAAGGCAAGAACGTGTCTATCGGGGCTATGGATTCTAGAAAGACCAGATAGAGGCAGTGTGCATAGGACTGAGTTGTGATCAGATATTCCGTCTAAGATTTCGATGCGCGCCTGGTCTTCTGGAAAATGATCACTAACGAGCACAACATCTAGAATAGAGCTGGATACGCCCTGTACACGTGTGGGGACGCGCACCAGTTGTTCGAGGTTAAAATTGAACAACATATCTAATATGACGTCATTTGCAGCACTTCGCACTTTTTTTGATGACCATTCTATTTCAGGCAGATTGAGATCTCCAGCCATGATGATCATACCACCCGTCACGTGATCGTGCATATAATCCAGAAGAAGTTCCAGATAACTTGTCTCAGCATTAGGTGGTCGGTAAATAACTCCAACAAATACACAGCCCTTTTGCAGCTGCACTTTGCACCACACCGCTTCAATGCTAGGGTTGCCCGGTAAGACAGAGTAGCGCAATTCCTTCTTGAAAAAAAGTGCCACGCCCCCTCCTCTAGTCTCTCTATCTTTGCGCACAATCACATAACCTGGCGGCGTGACCTCATGGTCTAGGATGTCCGAGTACAGCCATGTTTCCGTGACAGTAACTATGTCAGGTTTAATTTCTAGAAAGAGAGCTTCGAATTGATCTACTTTATTTACAAGACTACGTGCGTTCACATTCAATAGGGTTACTTCTGTCGACTTCGAGTGACTCTTTTTTCTGTGCCAACTTCGTTTTTTGTCACTGCAATTATATCTTCTCGTTCACTATCCCAAGCAAAAAGTTGACCGTTGATTCGCACTTTATCGCGCACCAGTGACACCCTTTCCTGCCTGTCCCGGTGTTCTTTCGTTCGATCCCACAGTTTCTTTCTAATGTCCCGAGTATTACGAGAAAAGTCTTCACTGATAGAGAAACCTGAGCCCTTCAGCTTTGAACACTGTCTGAGGATTGAAACTTTGTCTCGATGATCGAGTAGTCTTAGAATAATGGGTCTGGGTCTGGATATACCAACTGGCTTCTTTTTTCCTAGACGGTGGATTATTTCGATTCCCTTGGTTTTTATCTGTAGCACACCATCTAAAATCTTCTTTTCGACCAACTCGACAAGCATGTCTGGCGATTCATTTTGTTGTTCTTCAGCACCGTAAATGACAAGGTTGGACCGACGGCTCCGGTTTTCTAGATCATCCACTTTCATTTGCATAGCCTTTAGGTTTTTTTCTAAGTTAGATATTCGTTTATTGCACTCAGTGACCTGTTTTTCAAGGCCAGTTATCTTTTCAAGTTTTTTGTCAATCGCGTCAAGTCTGATGTTTGTTGCGGATTTTTCTTTCTTAATATCTTGAATGTCTCCTGCAATTTGCTTTAGCTGTTCGGCTATGGCGTCTAGTGCAGGGCCTGGGTTCAACTCAACATCTCCGCTCAACAGTAGCAACAAGCGCAAGGAAACAATCAGTTTACAAAAGGTTTCACGAAGCGACCGTGGGCACGGCAGCAGAATTAGGCAAACATCGTTACTGCGAAATGACTTGACATAGCGTCTGCTCACCTGCGGGATAAACAGGAACGGGTTTGAAGGCTGCATCTTTACGACGCCGCCGTGCCCACTGCCGATTGTGCCATAAGCGCTGACTTTTAAAGGATCGTTACATGGTGACGTCATCGGTGATCCCAGAGGCTCTGACGATGTAACACCAGCGCCATCGTTGAAGGACCGGTAGCGTTCGTCAGTTGAGGCTGGGTTTATCAGCAGATCCATATCGCCGTTGAAAGTAGGTCGAAGCATTGGTTGTCGCTCTGCACATGCTGCAGAAAGGCCTAGAAGAAGCAGCAGGGTTCCAATCTGCGGGATAAACAGGAACGGGTTTGAAGGCTGCATCTTTACGACGCCGCCGTGCCCACTGCCGATTGTGCCGTAAGCGCTGACTTTTAAAGGATCGTTACATGGTGACGTCATCGGTGATCCCAGAGGCTCTGACGATGTAACACCAGCGCCATCGTTGAAGGACCGGTAGCGTTCGTCAGTTGAGGCTGGGTTTATCAGCAGATCCATATCGCCGTTGAAAGTAGGTCGAAGCATTGGTTGTCGCTCTGCACATGCTGCAGAAAGGCCTAGAAGAAGCAGCAGGGTTCCAATCTGCGGGATAAACAGGAACGGGTTTGAAGGCTGCATCTTTACGACGCCGCCGTGCCCACTGCCGATTGTGCCGTAAGCGCTGACTTTTAAAGGATCGTTACATGGTGACGTCATCGGTGATCCCAGAGGCTCTGACGATGTAACACCAGCGCCATCGTTGAAGGACCGGTAGCGTTCGTCAGTTGAGGCTGGGTTTATCAGCAGATCCATATCGCCGTTGAAAGTAGGTCGAAGCATTGGTTGTCGCTCTGCACATGCTGCAGAAAGGCCTAGAAGAAGCAGCAGGGTTCCAATCTGCGGGATAAACAGGAACGGGTTTGAAGGCTGCATCTTTACGACGCCGCCGTGCCCACTGCCGATTGTGCCGTAAGCGCTGACTTTTAAAGGATCGTTACATGGTGACGTCATCGGTGATCCCAGAGGCTCTGACGATGTAACACCAGCGCCATCGTTGAAGGACCGGTAGCGTTCGTCAGTTGAGGCTGGGTTTATCAGCAGATCCATATCGCCGTTGAAAGTAGGTCGAAGCATTGGTTGTCGCTCTGCACATGCTGCAGAAAGGCCTAGAAGAAGCAGCAGGGTTCCAATCTGCGGGATAAACAGGAACGGGTTTGAAGGCTGCATCTTTACGACGCCGCCGTGCCCACTGGCCTTATTCGGCAAGCTTAGTGATATAATCAGCATTCATTTCAGCAGCGTCTTCGCACTCGTGTGGTAGCATAGCATCCAGCATAGTGGTGACTTCACGACCATGAAGAAGGTGGAATGGCGCTGTTCTTGTTGTTTCTTGATGCGCCGTGTTATAGGCGAACGTGACATACGGCAAGATCTCGTCCCAGTTTCTATGATTCACATCGACGTACATGCAGAGCATATCCGCAAGTGTCTTGTTGAAACGCTCCGTAAGACCATTCACTTCCGGATGATACGCCGTTGTTTGCCGGTAGGATGTGCCACTAAGTCTTAAAACTCTCTGCAATAGTTCGGCTGCGAATGCAGTTCCCCTGTCCGTTATCACCACTGATGGAGCGCCATGCCTCAGCACCACATTCTCTACGAAAAATTGGGCTGCTTCACTTGCCGTGCCCCTCTCCAAAGCCTTGGTTTCGGCGTATCGAGTGAGGTACTCGGTGGCTACTCTAATCCATCTGCGACCTGCTGATGAGGTTGGAAATGGGCCCAAAATATTCATTCCGACTTGAGCGAATGCAGTAACAGGCACGTCGATAGGATGGAGGAGGCCTGCTGGTTTGACGGGTGGAACTTTTCTGCGCTGGCAATCAAGGCACGTCCGAACATAGTGTTGAACGGTCGCCGTCAGTCTTGGCCAGTAGTATTTCTGCCTCACTCTGCACAATGTACGCGTGTAACCTAGGTGGCTGGATGTTGGTTCATCGTGGCATGCCTGTAATACTTCGCTCCTTGGAGATGTTCGGACGACGAGTAAGTAGTCGTTTCCGTGTGGCGTGAAGTTTATCTTATACAGGACGTTGTTGCGCAAGCAAAATGACGAAAGCCCTCTCACAAACAATCAAGGTACTGCTGAAGTGTGACCCTCTAAAAAACGTATTAGAGGATTCTAGTTCAGGGTCGTCTCGTTGCAGCTGTGCGACAGTTGCCGTGTTTACAACTCCGACAAAGGCTGTATCGTCATCTTCGGCCGTCGCAGGTTTGTATGGCACACGAGAAAGGCAATCGGCGTCTGAATGGCGCTTCCCCGATCTGTAGACCACCGTCATGTCAAATTCTTGAAGCTTCAGACTCCAGCGAGCCAACCGTTCTAAAGGGTCTCTTAAATTCGTCAGCCAGCAAAGGGAGTGATGGTCCCTGACAACATTAAAAGCACGACCATACAGGTACGGGCGGAATTTTATTACCGCCCACACCACCGCAAGGCACTCTTTTTCCGTAGTGGAATAATTTTCTTCCGCACGTGAAAGAGTCCTGCTCGCGTAAGCAATTACTCGTTCGGCGCCATCCTGCCACTGCACGAGTACAGCTCCTATAAGCCACATTGCTAGCGTCGGTGTGCACTGTTGTCGGGGCGTCATCATCAAAGTGTGCGAGGACTGGTGGCTTCTGAAGGCGTTGCCGCAGCTCGTCGAATGATTTTTGCTGCTCTTCATTCCATACGAATGCGACGTCTTCTCTGGTAAGGCGGGTCAACAGCGAGGCAATGCGCGAGAAGTTCTCAATGAAGCGTCGGTAGTAGGCACATAGTCCTAAAAACCGTCTGACCGCCCTTTTTTGTCAGTTGGCACTGAAAAATTCGTAATGGCAGCTATTTTTTCAGGGTCAGGCCACACACCTTCACTACTGACAAGATGCCCCAGGAACAGAAGCTCTTCGAAGCCGAAATGGCATTTTTCCGGCTTAAGTGTTAGTCCGGTGGAACGGATAGCTTGAAATACTGAGTGCAGTCGCCTGACATGTTCGTCGAATGTGGCAGAAAATACGACGACGTCATATAAATACACTAAGCACGTCTGCCACTTGAGGCCTAATAGTATGATGTCCATTAGCCGCTGAAATGTTGCCGGGGCTGAGCACAAGCCGAATGAAAGTACCTTAAATTCAAAAAGACCATCAGGTGTCACGAAAGTTGTTTTCTCCCGGTCTCTTTCATCGACTTCTATCTGCCAATACCCGCTTCTTAGATCCATCGACGAGAAATAACGCACGTGCCGTAGTCGATCGAGTGAATCATCGATACGTGGAAGTGGGTACACGTCTTTTTTTTGTCACCTGATTCAGCTTGCGGTAATCCACGCAGAAACGTAAGGTGCCGTCTTTTTTCTTCACTAATACAACCGGCGAAGCCCATGGGCTTTTCAACGGCTGAATAACGTCGTCTTCAAGCATCTGTCGCACCTGCTTTTCAATGGCTTCACGTTCTTGCGGAGCTACCCGGTACGGGTTTTGCCTGATGGGTCTGATTATGTCGTCCGTTATAATTCGATGTTTCGTCAGCGGCATTTGACGGACCCTGGACATCGAAGAGAAACAATCTTCAAACTTGTTAATAAGCTACATGATACTTTGTTTGTGCGCCAGCAGCAAACTTGGAACAATATCAACAGATAGAGGTGCGGGGGTCAGATCAGTTGAATTACCTTTTTCGAGAGTTAGGCAGTCTGTCATCTCGGCGAGCTCTTCCACGTGCGCGACTGTCATGCCCCTCGTTAGATGTCGGCGTTCAGAGCTGAAGTTCGTAACAAGGACGTGAGTGTGTCCGCATTTTATGCTTACGACGCCTCTTGCGATAGATAAGCCATGGCTGAATAGCAGTGTTGGAATTTGCTCGGCGATGTTTTCAGAATCACTCGACGTGTCACATGTCACAGCCAAGAGTGCACTCGACCGCGGTGGGATGGTCACGTCGTCTTCGAAGACGCGCAAAGGCTGACGTCACTGGTCTGTACAGGGCACATCCGAAACTTGATCTGGGGCCGTCCGAAACGTAACCGATCTCTCAGGAATGTTGATAATGGCGCCGTTTTCACGCAAGAAGTCCACGCCCAAGATCAGGTATTTGCAGCACTCCGGTAAAATCACGAAAGTAGCGACGAAATCTGAACTGCCGATATTAATTCGAGCTGTAAATTTGCCCGTCGGCGTCACCACCAATTGACCCCCTGCGGTTCTTATGTTTGGGCCCGTTCACATTGTTCTTACTTTCTTTAGGCAGTCGGCGAGTTTACGGCTGATAATAGAAAAGTCCGCACCAGTATCTACCAAAGCTATTACTGGGCGTCCGTCTATGCAAATGTCTAGATTGGCGCTTACGATTTCCGTTGATGTCGGTGAGGTCGTATCGTCCTTGATCCGTGATCCGTGCGGAGAAAATCACTCGTCATACCGGAAAGTTGAGCGCCGGTGTTGACAAGAGCAGTGACATGTACGCCTTCTACTTGTACGTCTATAAGGTTCTGTTTTGTCGCTATGGTCAAGAGAGAATTTTCGGTCAGTCCGGGCGATGCAGCGGCACCTCCGGGGGTTGCAACACTTAGTTTTCCGTCGGAGAACCTCGTCGCAAGGCGGGGGAAGACGGTCGGCGGGGCTGTGGAGAACGAGACTGGCAACGTTGGGGAGTTGGGGAGCGGGAGTAGCGGTAGTCAGTAGCAGGTTTCTGGGCAAAATTGTCGTGGCTGGTCTCATGGCGATAGGCAGGACATGCATACAAGAAAAGAGAGGACGGTTGTGCAGGAGAACCCCAGCGAATGCTACAATGGCGAGAAATGTGCCCGATTCTGTGACACGAGAAGCAGATCGGCTTGTCATCGTGTGTTCGCCATGCGGACGGATTACAGAACGTTGAGAGAGAACCGGTGGGGAAGGGACGTGCAGGCGTGTATTGGGGCTGGTAGTCGGTGCGGGGAGGTGGGGAGAGTGAATTCCCTATAGCTGGCGATTTCCTGCCGGATGACTGCTTGAATTCGAGGCAACGTAATTGCAGGAGAGAGGTCAGGAGACGTTTTTCCCACCTTAGCAGAAGCAGCCGCTTCAAGTTCCCGCCTGATGAGTCGCGTCAAGTTCTCACAAGTGTCTGGTGGATGATATGTGTCGAGACACGAGGACGTCGCAGTGGTGTTCGGAAGGCGCTGGAACTGATGGGACGTGCGCCTGCTTTTAGCTTGATGGAACCGGCGGAATTTTTTAATGATCGCATCAACAGATGACAGAATTGTTGAATACCAACAAATTGAACGCATCGTTGGCGATACCCATTAGGATATGCACAACTTTTTCAGGCTCGGACATGTTTTTGTCAGCTTGGCGGCATAGTGAGAGCCTGAGTGTAACCGATGTGGGGCCCCGTGGAAGATTGTGCACGAGTTGACAACTCATTTTTCGCAGCTTCACGACGACCAGAGGTGTTGCCAAAAAGCTTACGGATCTTTTCCTTGAAGCTGTCCCAGCTTGTTATGTCATGCTCGTGGTTGTCAAATCAAACACGAGGGGTTCCGTCGAGATAAAAGATGACGTTTTCGAGCATAAGAGTGGAATCCCACCTGTAAGTGGCGCCGACGCGTTCGTAGAGGCGTAGCCACAAGTCGACGTCGGAACCCTCGTGGTCCGAGAACACGCCGGGGTCTTTGAGCACGGGAAGCGTCAATGAAATTGTTGCCGGCATTGGGTTGATAGGCCAGGCAGAAGGGCGGGCGACCAGAGAGGATGTAGCCGAGTCTTAGTGGTCATGTTGAAACCGCGAGAGCGTCCGCTTCGTAGATCCGTGGCGAGGACGAGGATCGCACAACTCCACCAAATATGTTTCGAGAAGGAGACCGACTAGGAGGGGTAGTCACCGATGTATTTACATCTGGTTATGCGAGCAGCGCCAGCCACACAGATTAGTTCGCACGAGTCTATCTGCTTCGCCTTTTTCAACTCCATGCACTGTAACGTAGCCATGCTACGTGCCAGTCTATCTGGTTTGTCTTCTTCAACGCCATGCAGAGCACGTAGCAATATCAAACAAGCGAACTGGTCGCGAGCGCACTTTGAGCCAGGCATACAGGCCGTACTAAACATGGCAGGCAGCTCATGTTTTTTTTTATATTACCACCCACAATTTTCGTTCGCCATACAGCCACGTCGAGTATTACAAGATTTGGTTCATATCAAACAAGCGAACTGGCTGCGAGCACACCTTGATCCAGGCATGCAAGACGTGCTGAACATGGCATGCATCTCATTTCTATATTACCAGCTGCAATTTGTGTTCTTCATACAGCCACGTCAAGTAATACAAGATTACGGTCATATCAAGCAAGCGCCCTGGCCGCGAGCGCACCTTGAGCCAGGCTTGCAAGCCGTACTGAACAAGGTGGGCAGCTCATTATTTTTTTATATTACTACCCGCCGTTTATGTTCGTCATACAGCCACGTCGAGTATTACAAGGTTTGGTCCATATCCAACAAGCGAACTGGCCACGAGCGCACCTCGAATCAGGCATGCAAGACTTGCTGAACATGGCAAGTTTCTGAATATCTTTATATTACCATGTGCAATTTATGTTCGTCATACAGCCAGGCCGAGTAATACAAGATTTCGTTCATATCAAGCAAGTCAACTGGCCGTGAGCGTATCTTGAGCCACGCATGCAAATCTTGCTGAACATGGCATGTTTCTCAATATTTTTATATTACCACCTGCCACTTATGTTCGTTATATAGCCACGTCGAGAAATGCAAGATTTCCTTTATATCAAACATGTAAACTGGCTGCGAGCGCACCTTGAGCCAGGCATGCAAGCCGTGCTGAACATGGCATGCATTTCAATATTTTTATTTTATCTCATGCAATTTATGTTCGTCATACAGCCACGTCGAGTAATACAAGATTTCAGTCATATCAAACAAGCGAACTGGAGGTGAGCACACCTTGAGCTAGGCATGCAAGCCTTGTTGAACATGGCATGAATCTCCATATTTTTTATTACCACCTGCCATTTACGTTCATCATACAGCCACGTCGAGTATAACAAGATTTGGTCCATATCAAACAAGCGAACTGGCCGCGAGCGCACCTTGAGGCAGGCATGCAAGCCTTGCTGACCATGGCATGTTTCTGAGTATTTTTATATTACCACCTGCTATTTATGTTTGTCGTACAGCCACGTCAAATAATACAAAATTTCGTTCTTATCAAACGTGCAAACTGGCCGCGAGCGCACCTTGAGCCAGGCAGGGAAACCATGCTGAACATGGCATGTTTCTCAATATTTTTATATTACCACCTGCCATTTATGTTCGTCATACAGCCACGTCAAGTAATACAAGATTTCGTTCATATCAAGTGAAGGAACTGGCCGCGAGCGCACCTTGAGCGAGGCATGCAAGCTGTACTAAACATGGCAGGCAGCTCTTTATTTTTTGTATTACCACCCGCTATTTATTTTCGTCATAGAGCGATGTTGAGTAATACAAGATATTGTTCATATCAAGCGAGCGCACTGGCCGCGAGCGCAGCTCGAGCCAGACATGCAAGCCGTACTAAACATGGTAGGCAGTTTATTAGTCTTTTATGTTAACACTCGCCATTTATGTTCGTCATGCAGCCACGTCGATTTTTACAAGATTTTGTGCATATCAATCAAGAAAACTGGCCGCGATCACACCTTGTGGCAGGCATGCAAGCCTTGCTGAACAAGGTAGGCAGCTCATTATTTGTATATTACTACCTGCCATTTATGTTCGTCATACAGCTACGTCGAGTATTACAAGATTTCGTTCATATCAAACAAGCAAACTGGCCGTGAACGCATTTTGAGCCAGGCATACAAGTGTTGCTGAACATGGTATGTTTCTCAAAATTTTAATATTACCACCTGCCATTTATGTTCGTCATACAGCCACGTCGAGTAATACAAGATTCGGTCGATATCAAATAAGCGAACTGGCCGCGAGCGCACCTTGAGCCAGGTATGCAAGCTGTGCTGAACATCACATGTGTCTCAATATTTCTATATTACCATCTACCATTTATGTTTGTCATACTGCCACGTCGAGTAATACAGGATTTTGTTCATGTCAAGTAGGTGAACTGGCCGCGAGCGCACCTTGAGCCACGCATGCTAGCCATGCTGAACATGGCATGGAGCATAATATTTTTATGTTGCCACCTGTCATTTATGTTAGCCTTACAGCCACGCCGATTATTACAACATTTGGTCAGTATCAAACAAGCAATCTGGCCGCGAGCACACCTCTAGCCAGGCATGCAAGCCGTACTAAACATGGCAGGTAGCTGAATAGTTTTTTATATTACCACCCGTCATTTATGTTTGTTATACAGCCACGTCGATTATTACCTGATTTCGTTCATATCAAGCAAGCCAACTGGCCGCGAGCGCACCTTGAGCCAGGCAAGCAAGCCGTGCTGAACATGGCATGTTCCTGAATATTTTTATATTACCATCTGTCATTTATGTTCGTCATACAGCCACATCAAGTAATACAAGATTTTGTTAATATCAAACAAGCGAACTGGCGGTGAGCGCACCTTGAGCCAGGCATGCAAGTCTGGCTTAACATGAGATGTTTTCAGTATTTTTATATTACTACGTGCCATTTATGTCTGTCATACAGCCACGTCGAGTAATACAAGATATCGTTCACATCAAGCGAGCAAACTGGCCGCGAGCACAGCTTGAGCCAGACATGCAAGGTGTACTGAACATGGCAGGCAGCTCACTTTTTTTAGGGGCGAAGCTCCTTATAGCAGCACCCGTTCGTCCCTCGTAGCCGTTGTAGTAGTGTGTAACAAGTATAATATTTTGACCTCCAAGGTGGTGCTGGTGAGATTTTGATAAGCTGAACTCTGTGACACCCCAACCGTCTATACAACTGTTTGTGCTTAAAAGGCCAGTAAACAGCCCAGAGGTCCAGCAATTCTTAAAAAAAGAGACACATGTATAGTTTTTCTTTCCGAACATGCTGCCGCACGAATTTTGCAATTACAAGCTATATTATGGAAGTTACAGGGGTTAGAACATCGGTTTAAGCTTGTTTCAAATTTTCGCGCGGCCTCGCTCCCCTTCTCCCTTTCATGAAGGGAAAGGCGTAGCCCATCATCGTTACTCCGCCCACTTCAGCAACATGACACGACGTCAGCTACTGATGTCATCGGTGAACTTGGTCAGTCGCAACGACCAGTTGCTACGAAGCGTGGTCATGGTAGTGTATAGGTGTTCTGTGGCGTGGTTTGTTAACCATTTGCGGTACCAGCCGCGGGTCAACCGTGTAAGCATCAGGTGCGAAGTGTGGACCACAAGCATTGAGGTCTCCGTCGTACGTCGCTGGATGGCCGATTCGCTTCAGGCATGCAGCGCGCAGGGCCCCATCTTGAGGCACCCGGTGCCGATGCTTCTCCGCTGCCTAGTCGCTCGATTTGCAGCCGACGATAGAGCAACGCTTTTCACCCGTGTTGATCATGTCAAAGGCAAAGTACGTTCGTACATGCGCACAGGCGTTGTAGTTGAACGAGAAGTGTACACGTGCACGCGACAACTGCGAGGCTGGTTCTTACACCGCAGTGTCAAGAAACAAGGGTCAGTTTTGTGGCTGTGGGTGGTAACATGAACTGGCGTTGACTTCACTACTGTTTTTTCACACATGGTGACCAATCAGGGAGCTGCGTGCAACATCAAGTCGCTGACTTGACGTCACTGCTTTTGTAAGGGGGTCAGTCAGGCACAGGAAAGATTTCCAGGAATCGTTTTTCGAAACAGAGGCTCGCGCAGCGTGCAGCGCTGTGACATTAAGAAAACGTGATCTCTGCGGTCCAATCTACGAATTGTCGAGCTTGTATAGGGGGTGTAAAAGAAAAAAGTCGGAGCTTGTGGCACCTCGTGCCACTACATTGCCAACACAAATCGGTGCGAACTGCTCTTTGCGGTGCCTTCACACCTACGTTCGAATGTTACCGCCCAGCTCCATGACGCCCCCATCCCACCAGCTGGTCACCTTGGTCGTTCTTGGACTTGCGACCGTATTTAGTGCTCACTTTACCAATCCAGGCTTTATCACTGCGTCCGTTGCTACGTCGCCGCATGCAACCAGTGCCAATGTCGAAAAAAAAAAAAAAGACCTACGAGTGCTGCCGGACTCCTGCAGCCACTTTGATCTTCCTACTGACCTTTTCTTTCGAGTTGGTCTTGACCTCCTAGGCCCTTTTCCTGCGTCCACCTCCGGAAACAAATGAATAGCTGTCCTTACAGATCAAACAAGCCGATACGCCTTCACAAGGGCTTTGCCAACCAGCTGCGCCACAGATGTTGCCGATTTGCTTCCGTAAGATGTCATCCTTCATTATGGTGCCCCACGCCAACTCCTCACAGATCGTGGAAATTATTTTCTGTCACGAGTTATTGACGACCTGCTTCGCTCTTGCGAGACCAAATATAAATTTACGATGGCCTACCACACACGACTAACGGACTTGCCGAACGGTTCAACCGGACTCTAACTGCAACGCTCTCAATGTACGTCCCGTACGACCACCTTGACTCGGAATTTGCATTGTCCTTTGTTACATTTGCATATAACTCCTCATGCCTCGATACCACTGGGTTTTCACCACTCTATCCCTCATTTGGTCACGACCCCACTCTATCTTTTGACACCATCTTTCCGACAGGTGTCGATTTGCCAACTGAATACGCCCGTGACACTATCACCAGAGCTCGCAAAGCTCGAGAAGTGTTAACTTGGAAGCGCGACAGCTTGGGCTAGTTGGTATGACATGACGATAGTTACAGCCCGAGAACAGATTGACGACACAAAGACAAGAAAAACGCAATGGACACGAGTGCCCGCATCCTTCTTGTCTCTGTGTCGTCGTTCTAACAATTGTGGAGAAGTCGCTTGGAAGCACCTCTTAGCATCGCAAGATGAAGAGAAGCAACGTTACGATGCACAATATCGCGACGTTTCTTTTGCCCCAAGTTCCCTTGTGTTGTTGATTTGATTGATTGATTGATTGATATGTGGGGTTTAACGTCCCAAAACCACTATATGATTATGAGAGACGCCGTAGTGGAGGGCTCCGGAAATTTAGACCACCTGGAGTTCTTTAACGTGCGCCCAAATCTGAGCACACGGGCCTACAACATTTCCGCCTCCATCGGAAATGCAGCCGCCGCAGCCGGGATTCGAACCCGCGCCCTGCGGGTCAGCAGCCGAGTACCTTAGCCACTAGACCACCGCGACATTTCCGCCTCCATCGGAAATGCAGCCGCCGCAGCCGGGATTCGAACCCGCGCCCTGCGGGTCAGCAGCCGAGTACCTTAGCCACTAGACCACCGCGGCGGGGCTCCCTTGTGTTGTTGTAAACAACGACTCGGCATATTGGTCTCTCTAAAAAAGTTTTCCGGTACTCGAGCCCCTACCGCATCTTGTGCCACATGACCGACATTACCTACGAGATAGCCCTGCTGAAGTCTTCATCTCCCTCCGCTCCAGTGTCTACGGACATTGTTCATGTCTACGCCTTAAAGCGGCCCTGAAACGGTTTTGGCAATTTTTAACTAACGCATTGGGCTGGTAGACCAAGTCCTAAGAGTAATTTAAAAACCGATTTGAGCTCTCTGCGTAAGCTGAGTGATTTATTACAATGCTTTAAAGCTGCGAATCGCTCGAGATCACTTCACATCGCTGCGACTCGGCCAAACGAGTCACACCAAGCGACACGATCTGCCCTATTGACGTCATCATTTTCTGCTGACCTGATTGACTGTGGAACGCGTAGAACGGGCATTTCTTTTCTAATAAACAGGGAACAAATGTTGTTCGTAATTTGTAAAACACCTTATAATTTACTTTGCCTAAGAACTTTTTTTGAAAGAAAAAGAACACTATCACAGTTTACAACACAGCTTTGGAACTAACGGCACACGGTGAACGTTTTTGCTTTAATTTCACACGCTCCATGTTGATGTGAGCAAACTAGTGGGTATCACGCTGTTGTTGTAACACCATGAATCACCCTTGCTGCGCAACCTGCGTTGTGGGCTGCAAGTCCTGCGGTTGGAGACAAGTGAAGATACGACGCCTTGTGCCTGGGAATGGCAGCAGGCTCAATCAGTGGCTGCAGCGCATTGAATTGCCCGTTTTGAATCGGCGGTGGGATTTACACCTATGCGGTCGCGATTCCAACGAACGCAATTCCGTGCTTGTGCGCGATTCCGCATTAATATGGAGAGGCATCTCCTCAAAGACTCAGTGCCGTCTTTGTTCCTTCCTGGT
Source organism: Rhipicephalus annulatus (assembly GCA_013436015.1). NCBI lineage: Eukaryota > Metazoa > Arthropoda > Arachnida > Ixodida > Ixodidae > Rhipicephalus > Rhipicephalus annulatus. Next base: position 706,349 of record WOVY01001364.1, on the reverse strand, counting down.
GAAAAAGTAAGTTCACAGTTGATCCAAATCATGCGACACGCACAGAAAACGCGGTTCGCACGTGTGCATTAAAAAAATTGTATGTAACCTCGTTAATTATAACTATAATTTTTGTGTCTCTTCGATGCAATCTAGTCAACTTCGCAATAAGTATATACACGCTGACAGACTTGCCAATTCGCGATTTCCAGAACTGATTATAAAATGACAGGCTGCCTTTTTGCCCAAGTGTATACATTGTAGGGCCAGCTGAAAAATGCAGGTTCAAGTGTACCGCATGCGTGTACGGCATGATGAGCTCAAAGAAAACCCCACAATAGTGCAACATGTGTTCGACGGCGTTGATGGGGTACGGCCCGATTGCTTGTGTTCTATTCATGCCGAATAGCAATAGCACGCCGTGTCAAAAAATCGTCTTGCAGTGGCAGCATCCAAAGTGCGTTGAAGCTTAGGCTTCAACTGTAGGGCATATGCTTTTGTACTTTAGTTGTTCATTCATTTGCCGGTGTGAGTGCATTTTTATGTATGCGTAAAGGAAGCCTTGCAAGGGAAAGCGTGCTGATTGATGGTTGGTTTGATTAATCGATTGTGCTTGGGGAAATTCATTCGAAAAGCTTATGGCTGCTTACAGGGCCGATTATGAGCATGCAGCTTTACGTTGCGGCATATTATGCAGGAAAACAAAGAAGCCAAGAAATATTTGCACCACAGTGTTTTTAATTAATAAATTAATTGTATAACTGCATTACTGCATTTGTGTACGTCATAATGCATGATCACCAAATCACAGCAGTGCAATGAAGTGTTTGCTTCACATCTAACAAGTACTTGGCAGCTCATCAAAAAAGAACTAATTAGTAGAACTGTATGCAGAGTTAATGTGCTTATTCCATCTGAGAAGTGGAGAAAAACGAAAATGCCAGAGTAATTACTACTTCGACATACTACAATAAACTCTCCAGCCTCTTTGAGTATTAGACAATATTTCTTGGCAGCGTGTTTTTAGTACACGCCCATAAAACAACTCGTGCTATATATATGGAATTATTCCACATAAATTGTATGAATGAAAATGCAAAGACAACACTTAAAACCATTGTCATTCATTGAGCCTGTGGTAAAAGAGATTGCTGCTTATTTCAGCATCACACACTGCCCCAGAAAAGTGTCGGAGAGTGTGCACAGTCTTGGTACCTTCTGCTAGCCAGATTAGTTCTGCTCTGTTTCAGTACATTGGCACTCCACAAAAGTTAGAGTGGAATGTTTATGTGTTGCATAGCATTGCTGCATATTATGGAAGATAACTCAGTAACATCTTTCTTATGCAGCCACACACTGTGTAACTAGCTGATGTCAGATAAGGCACGTCGATTTCCATAGCACTCAGCTCCCAGATTAGAAAATATTTTGTGTTTTTAGAAAGATAACTTGGAACTAGGAAAGTTGTCGTAAAAACCAGAAGCATTTTAATATTCCTAGGCATTTTGTAGTTTAAAATAAACAGAAGCTATTTTATATAAAATGATTTTAATACCACATGGCCACAAAGACAGTGTGATATATAAAATATAGTTTAGCAAAAGTGCAGATGTAACATATGTTTATTCTAACCACCTCATATCCACACAACCACATCAAAAATTAGCCCCGTATGTGCATGTTAATCTGCAAACGTCGTCGAAAGACGATAGTCTTGCATGCGGAGAAAGTGAACAATACATTTATTTGATGTTCTGCACCAGAAAATCGGTGAATGGTATTTTGGAGGTGCTGTGTTAAAGTGCCTCGAGCGAGCAGCGTAGGCGAACGAGCGCATCGTCACGTCACACGTGAGATACGAGTGCCATCTGGCAGCTTTCTTGGAAAACGTTGCGCGTTAGAGACGGGCATGAGCATCACTGGTGATAAGGTGTAGAACGCAAAGCGACGGGTAGGTGCCACCACCGTGTCATCTTAGCAAAGCGTGGGAAACACTCGCCTTTTCATGCAAGCGTTGCATGGTCAGCGTAGCGTCATATGCACTACGGTCCTTAGAATTACTTATGTATGCCTTTTGTAGTAAAAGACGCACATGCAGATCATATACATGTTGTTATGATGGCTCAGATATGCGCAATAATTGCTTTTAATCGACAATCGTACTAGTATGAACACTGAATTTTGAGCAACATTGGTGGGCACTGCAGATTCGGTCGGCTGTTTGGGGTATCGACTGGTGCCGTTTAGAGTACGCGGTGCCATTAAGGATGGACAAGCAGACAAAGTTACAGACAGACAAACCAAAATTTTTGCGCCGAAGGTCCCTAAGAAAGACTATCATCTTTGAAAACTGTGCGCAAGGCAACTACGAGTACAGTGGCAACTTAGTCGGTCTGTTGGTAAGTTGACCTAAAGGTTGAAAAATGCACGTGTGAGGCATAATATGTGCAGTAGCTGTTCAGTTACAGGATTCACACATGAGCTCCTAAACAAAGAAAACTAGCAGGAAATAATGCATGATGATGAACAATTGGGCATGACAAGAATCGAAGAAGTTTCTTTATTTGAGTGTATCATAACCATCTCAGCTACGCAGGTAAACATGATCCCTGAAGGTGCTCGTTTTGGCCAATACACAGCCAGCAGCTTCCCTCACCACAGAAGCTGCAGCGCAGAGATAATGTGGTGCTTCATCACATGAAGCAGCAGTAGCAGCATCAGCCGATGTTGCTTCAGCCCCAAAGCTCCGAGCAGAATTCAGGCCCCTCGATGGCTCAACACCTGTCCGAATGGATGAATCTTCCCTTGCTAGAGAAAAGCCAGCTGTTGGAACATCTCACTAAATGGACGAATCTTTCACTGCTGAGGAAGAAAAGCCAGCTGCTGAAGTTAAAGTCACATACTTGCACTCATTCAGCGAGAGTTTCTGCAGGTATTACAAGCAGACTTTGCCTGCTTGTAATACCTGAACTTTGGCAGACAAACAACAAAGTTTAACTTTTTAACGTTATCAGATGCTGAGTAATTCAGTGATCTTTAACATATGATGGACATGCAGTCACAAATCAGTTCGCATACTGTAACCACCACTTGAGAAAGTTATTCTCTGGGTTTGTGTCGGCCCATCCATGTTTGAAACAAAGGAAGTTAAGTCCCTCAGTTCCCTGAAACTTTTTACCTCGGAGTAGCAGTGAGAATTTATTAGATGGCAGAGAGGTCAGCCTGAGCTAGTTCGCTCTGAAGCATTTCATGACAATTCACGTATCTTTGCCAGAACACAAATGGTCCATTCTGCAGTGCATGCTCATTTTGCCCACCTGTGTGTTTCAAAACTATACGGACGTGAAGAGGCAGCTCCATTACTGTAAGAAGCCTGCCGAGACACTTTCATGCATTATGGGGCTACCTGGAAGTTTTATAATGATGGACATAAGTGCTTGAACAAACTGAATGCAGGCCCGTAGCCAGAATTTTTTCAGGGGTGGCCTACCTGCTGAGGGCCTTGAAAAACCCAAATTTTCATTATTCATGTTTGGTAGAATACACCCCTTTATCCAAATTTCAAAGACGGTGGGGCAGTCCTTTAGAGCATCCTTAATTCTAGTCATGGGCCTCGTTGAGCACTTGTACAAGAGACATGCACTGAGAAGCAATTGAAGAACCATGCGAATTTTTTTAGCACCCTTATTTCAAAGTAGGCACATTGCTTTCTCTTATGCCACTTTGTCTCTTATATGAGTGTATCTTACATAGGAGTTCAACTATAAAAGCAGCATTTATAAAGCCTCTTTATTGACATTAGCTAGACAAGAGGATTTCTATGAGAACAGCAATGAAGAATGTTGCTACTCAGTTACAATCATGATGCTCTATAATACAGTAGTGTTTTTAGATGTTGCCACAACCACTAACGAGATAATGAAGAGCATAGGAGACCACATTCTCCTGCAGTGATCTCCTATGCGCTTAGGCCCAGCAGTAAGACTTATTTCACATGAAAGCACAGGGTGATTTATGATGAACACTTTCTTTTATTACAAGCACATGTTTTCAGATGTTCACCAAATAAGGGGCACACTGGAACATATGTACAACTACATTCTGCGCAGCATCTACAACGGGCTGCCACGTACCAAAGCAGTTGCACTGAGGACACAAAGAAACAGTAAAATGATTTCATGTGACACTACTTACACAGTATTTGTGTGCTAATATGTACATCTACTTCTTTTGTATAAGACATTGCCAGTTACATTATATAATGCTTCCAAACAATTCTAGACTTAGCTCATGGAGTGACTGTTTTGTGATAGCAAACTTGTGCTGCATTTCTGGCTATTATTATAATACAGTGCACCAATTACGTTTTCTCAGCTGTTTGCAAAGAGATGCATCTAAAAGGTCCCTGCAATGGTTAACTGAAGCTGCATTAGCATTTCTGCTACAGCACAATGTAATAATAAACACTGTAAATACAGGTATTCACTTTGCATCATGACTCCTAAAAGCTGCAAGCTTTCTAGCAGTGCTTTTCCTCCTGATGCCATCGAGAATGCATCTTTCACTAGTGCAATATTGAGCTGTAGCTAATTTTCAACATTATACTTGAATCTTTCACTGCAAGGACACTACCTATATCGGCCACTTAAGTTATCTGCAGTGCACTGATAATCAGTAAACACTAAGAAGTATTTGGAGAAATTACGTTAATCGAGACCATAAACATTAAAAAAATTGTAGTAGTATCTTTGGAGGTGACTGGATGCTGACACTAGGTTGACATTCCGGTGCTCACTCTACTGATTGACCTCGGCAACTCCTCTCGAAGGTTACTTGGCATTAGCACTGATTAGTAGATTTGTTGCAAAGTGAAATGCAAGAAGGGCAGTCCGTGTGAATCAAGAACACTAAAAAGTCTTACTTTATTCGTGTCAGTTGGAAAAAAAAATTGAGGCTATCTCATATTGAGGAAGTAGGGGTCAAAGGAAGCCTTGCATTGGTGGACGTGGCTTTTTTTATATATATACTTTGTCGCATTGTGCAATGCTTCCTCCTTAATTTTTCCTTCACCCACATGCTAAGCAACACAACACTTGCTACAGGCAACATAATGATTGAGACGAATACCTCGTCACAGTTACATTACAATTACTTTAATAACATCCCCTATACTTGCTGTGTATAATTGTCTGTCAGTTACCACTAACCTAACCAAGCCGTATTAATGAGAACTAACGAACAATAATGCCAAAGAAAATATAGGGGACATTAGTTGTGAATGTAATGTAAACGTGAAAAAATAAAGGTGTTTGAAAAGATTTTCGTGAGCTGGGACTGAACATGTGCACTTCAAATAACACATCTGATGCTCTACTAATTGAGCTATCGTGGCAGCCATTCCCTCGTCCACTTTACAGGGGATACATGTGCACTTAAACGTGGGTGTGTCAATCAGCGCCACAACGTGCTACGCGACACTAGCAGACATAAAAAGAGTTTCACACTCGTCGTCATGGTTGCAAGTAGCGTTGAGTCTCACTGCCACTTGTAAATATACATATATACTGCATAAAGGGTACGAGGGAATAACCACCGTGTTAGCTTATTTGGTTCAGCATCGGATGTGTTAAGTGACAGTCGCAGGTTCATTCCCAGCTCCTGGCAAGCAATTCTTTCATTCACCTCAATTTCTTCTTATTTATATTGCATTTACTATAATTAGTGTCCCCTATACTTTTTATGGCATTATGGTAGGTTAGTTCCAATTAATATTATGTCTAGAAAAGAAAAATGAAGCCTTAACCTTTTCACGTCTTTTTTTCAACCAAGCCATGTGACTTGTCCATTGTGCAATACTGAGTAACACATAAGCACCAACATGTTTTGTGGGGTCATTCATCTGCAGTGCCCATCAAAACAAGAGCACTGGAGTTCTAACGGTGGAAGAGCCCTTTTCCAGGGAACGAAAGTTCACTGTGTTTTAGAGCTACCTTCGAGAACTCCTCACTAACTGCACCATATGTGGCCAAGCAGTTGGCAACCTGAACTTCAGCGTCATGGGAACTCTGGACGTTATGGGGCGGGTGTGCGAGCGACTACACAAGCTCCGGTGGAGAAGCCAGCAACTTGTTCGAGGTAGTGGAGCTGAAGCCGGCAACTTCCTCCTGGCTGCTGGCATGCTCTACTCATGCTGTGTGGTGGCCGCAACCATCCGATGGCTTGGTGCTCAGATCATCATGGAGGGCGCCTTCTACAACTACCAGAGGGCCTGCTTGCTCCCTGCAGTATAAAACAGGTGCACTTATTGATCAACATATAAATATAACTATAGCAAAACTTGTAGATGTATTAGGCAGCGTGAACACAAATGCTTATACTGCTCTTGCATTACAGGTGAATCTTATTTTTTTTAACATAACTTTGCCATCGATTTGCACATTGCAACGCATTTGCTTCCTTCTGTATATCTCTGTCAATGTTATCTAAATTCAGACCATGAAATCATTTTGTCTAAAAGTTGCACAAAACTAGCCCATCTGATTTTATGATTGCAATGTGAAAGAGAAGCTCAATATTTTTGCATGCTAATGTTTATGTTTAGAACCCAGTCATTGGGAAAAAAAACACAGTTCTACAAATAGTTTTAGCACACTGCCTAATTTATCTTACTGTGTAATACGAATCCTCATGATTGAACTGCTGAGTTGATGAATTTGTACAGTGGTAAAAATGTAGCCGTGGTGAAATACTCGTGGGCATGTCGGCATGAAACATCATTGCTATTATACCAGGCCCCGGAAACTTGGAGCTAGTTTCAGTTTTAAAGAACATGCACGCTCGTAGCGGTTGCTGGAAATCCTAAGATCCGGTTGAACGGAGTGAGGTTAATGTGAATGTTCGCATTTATTGGCCATCACAAGTTTTTACAAATAAAAAAAATCGACGCCCAATAAAGAACTTCTCTTATGTTTATATGTTTTTTCTTATTCCTTATTGCGTGAATTTTAAATCAGGTGAAGCGCGGAAAGTGATTGACTTGCGTTCATAGCGCTTGCCTCCGCTCCTTCTTGCCTCTCACTCAGCGATATTAGAAGCTGGATATCGCTCAGTTATCTCGTTCTGTTGCCGTGTCCACAATGAGAAAGAAAAACGGCAAGTTGTGGCGGGCAGAGAATGGACCGCAGTGAGCTACGCCTAACAAGTAACCCATGCATTCGTCGAAGATAGTTAATCAGGCAACGCATGTTTTCCACAGCTTTGCGGTGTGCTAACCTGGGGATTTCGAGTTCTGCCAAGGTTTTTCAACGTTTCTTAAAAGCAACGAGTCAGCACAAGAGCTTGGACTAATTATTGGAGCAGGTATTTATTTCGCATGAGTACATATGAGTAAACCCAGTTCTCTGCAAGCCTGACTGGACTGAGAGAAGTGCAGTGTCGCTTGACTAATTGGTGAAGACAGCCTAGCTCCTGTCGAGAAAATGGGTTTATTGAAAGGCTTGAACTCGAGTTGGCTTGGCTACATAGTTTCAGCTTCTTTTACTTTTGGCGACTAGTTCAAATGATGGCAAATAATTATAGGCGACTTCCTGCTAATGAAATTCTTGTAGCCACGGTTTCAAACTTTGTTAGTCCTTACTTCTAATAGTGTCACTCGAATATACATGGTGCACTAAATACTTCTACGTATTATTACAGAGAATGTCGATGGAGGCAACGTTTTGACAAGTGAACTTTTCTTCGTCAAGGCAACGCTGTTGCTCTCATGCGGACAAGTGAACTTGTCGAAGCAGTATTTCCAGCGACGTTCTTTTTTGAAGAATCTATGATTGCTTCAAGCCTCTTCGTGCCTCTGACCTTCTCGATTGGTACTCCATTTCTATGCCCCTCGTCATAATAAACGTGATTGAGTCAAATACAATGTGTCCTACCCGCGATTTGTGATAATTTTCAGATTGGTTCAGATATGGGGCTCAACCTTTCCTCATTATGTCCATATGTCAGTTGTAAATTGAAGCTGGATTTATAGATTGACACTTTCACACTACGTGTTTGTACCTGTTCTTTTATGCAAGACATGCAATAAAAAAAGCATTTCATTTGTGTCGATTGAGTTTTCTTTTACTGTGAAATCAGTCTGCTCAACTTTCGCCTCTTCAGAAAGACGAACAAAATTTTAAAAAACACTACCAAAATTTTATGCACGAATCGCCCAAGCGGCCAGCGTTCTTGCAAGAAGGCATCAGCGCATTCCGCTTGCATGCGAAGTGAAAAAGAAGGGCTTGCGCTTTTGCGGCAAGCCTCTTATCAATTTTCTGTCCTTTCCCTCTATTCAGGGACCTCACCAGTGACATCATGAAAGAAATTTTCAGTTTGTGATATACTTCTAATAGAATGCCCGGCAACCGCCAGTGGCAAAAGCAACGCTTCCGCTGCCGAGAGCGAATACATGGGATGTACAGAGAGTTTTCACCCCCTGATTATACTGTGGATTACTAAAAGATACCTATGCATTGTGATACCTGTCTTTCTAGCTCTTCCTCAAAAAACAAGCAGCCTTGGTGGATGCACTTGGTGATTTGCTAATTGACTTGGCAGGTGACGGGCGATGTGACTTTCCTCGCTACAGTGCCAAGTATCTCACGCACAGTGTGCTTGCCAGGCAGAATGGCTGCATTTTACACACTGAGCTTGTGCAAGTCGGAGAGGTAAACTTGCAGTGCTAGTAGTATAATGTTCAAGTGCTAACAAGAGACCTCTTGCTACACTTTTGTTCACAGTCACCAAAAGTCCTCTACAATGTCTCCATGGAAAAGGAAAGACTTGCTAAGTGCCTGACTGCTGTGGAGAATCCAGGCATCCACATACACTAGTTGACAAGTACCACATGTTTGTGTGAAATTCGCAAGTGAATCTAAGAAACATCAAGTTAATAAAAGTTTGCCTTTATGTGAAATTGTTTAGAAATTGATTAATAGACGTAAAATATGCGATGTAAGAAGGTATAACATGGAGAGAATTGAACACGCTCTGAAAAACGGAGGAAGCGTCAAAGCAGTGAAGAGGAAACTTGGAATAGGCAAAAGTCGGATGTATGCACTAAGGGACAAAGAAGGCAAAATAACTACCAATATGGATAGGATAGTTAAAATAGCGGAGGAGTTTTACAGAGATCTGTACAGTAGCCGAGACAACCACGACCTTAATACTATAAGAACTAGCAGTAACCCAGATGACACCCCACCAGTAATGATAGACGAAGTCAGAAAAGCTTTGGAGAGCATGCAAAGAGGCAAAGCTGCTGGTGAGGATCAGGTAACATCAGATCTGCTGAAAGATGGAGGACAGATTGTGTTAGAAGAACTAGCCACCCTGTTTACGAGGTGTCTCCTGACGGGAAGGGTAGCAGAGTCTTGGAAGAACGCTAACATCATCTTAATACATAAGAAAGGAGATGACAAGGACTTGAAGAATTACAGGCCGATCAGCTTGCTCTCTGTAGTATACAAGCTATTTACAAAGGTAATTGCTAACAGAGTAAAGAAAACATTAGAATTCAATCACCAAAGGAACAAGCAGGATTTCGAACAGGCTACTCAACAATTGACCACATTCGTACTATCAATCAGGTAATAGAGAAATGCTCAGAGTATAACCAACCACTATACATAGCCTTCATAGATTACGAGAAGGCGTTTGATTCAGTAGAAATATCAGCCGTCATGCAGACACTGCGGAATCAGGGCGTGGATGAAGTATATATAAACATTCTGGAAAAAAATCTACAGGGGATCAACTGCTACCATAGTGCTTCATAAAGAAAGCAACAGAATACCAATCAAGAAGAGTGTAAGGCAGGGGGACACAATCTCCCCAATGCTATTTACCGCGTGCTTACAGGAGGTTTTCAGAAGCCTAGAATGGGAACAGTTAGGGATAAGAGTTAATGGAGAATACCTTAGTAACCTACGCTTCGCCGATGACATTGCATTGCTGAGTAACTCAGGGGACGAATTGCAACTCATGATTACGGAGTTAGACAAGGAGAGCAGAAAGGTGGGTCTTAAAATTAATCTGCAGAAAACGAAAGTAATGTACAACAACCTCGGAAAGAAGCAGCACTTCGAGATAGGTAATAGTGCACTTGAAGTTGTAAAAGACTAAGTCTACTTAGGGCAGGTAATAACCGCAGAGCCTAACCACGAGATTGAAGTAACTAGAAGAATAAGAATGGGATGGAGCACATTCGGCAAGCACTCTCAAATTATGACAAGTAGATTGCCACTATCCCTCAAGAGGAAGGTATATAATAGCTGTATCTTGCCGGTACTTAGCTACGGAGCAGAAACCTGGAGACTTACAAAGAGGGTTCAGCTTAAATTGAGGACGACACAGTGAGCAATGGAAAGAAAAATGGTAGGTGTAACCTTAAGAGACAAGAAGAGAGCAGAGTGGATTAGGGGACAAACGGGGGTTAAGGATATCATAGTTGAAATAAAGAAGAGGAAATGGACATGGGCCGGGCATATAGCGCGTAGACAGGATAACCGCTGGTCATTAAGGGTAACTAACTGGATTCCCAAAGAAGGGAAGCGGGTTAGGGGGAGACAGAAGGTTAGGTGGGCAGACGAGATTAAGAAGTTTGCGGGTATAAATTGGCAGCAGCAAGCACAGGACCGGGTTAACTGGCGGAATATGGGAGAGGCCTTTGTCCTGCAGTGGACGTAGTCAGGCTGATGATGATGATGATGATGTTTAGAAATTACTGTTTCAAGAAGGAATGTTGGATGCAAGGGGGGGATGGAAGTTTTATCACTATTGTAGAAAGCACTGTGTGTGCCCATGACAGCAGGATCAAGGGGCTTACTAAGCATAATTTTTTCCAGATCAGCATCCCAGTGTCAAGCTATACTGCAGAAAGCACAAGCCAAACATACTACACTGGTATGATGTTTGACATGTTGATAAAGATGAGCATGTACATTGTTTTTAAAGATAGTGTGGCACATGTACAGTAATTCGGCCCATTCTAATAAATTACCTAAGAAAACTGATATTTACACATGAGTAACATGGCTCGGTGACTAGTAATCATGGTAGATGCACTCGCAGCTTGCAAGGTTGCTTTTGCATGCATGATCTAATTACAATAATGAAGACAACCAGTAATAACATACTAGCTTATAAAAAATCCTAGGACTAGTGTAAATTTTGAGAAACTTGTACAGAACATTTGCTGAAACAATTGTATTTCATTCATATTTGTAGTGAAAAAAAAAAAAAACAGGTGCAGACACAATTCAGAAACTCGTACACAGTACGAGCACTGGTCCTAAGTATGTGTTCCTTATGTTTGCATCGGCTTTTTTGAAGAAAAAAAAAAAAAAAACAGGTGCAGACACAATTGAAAACTCATTCACAGTACAAGCACTGGTCATAAGTATGTGTTCCTTATGTCTGCATCTGCTTTTTTTTTTTTACAAATACAAACACAAGTGACTTAAACCAACTAGCGCTTATCACTACTTTGGATGCTTATTTGACAATAGAAGCAAGCGTGTTGCCAAATACTTCAAGTAGAGACACTGCTCTCAGAAAAACTTTTCTATTTTACAGTTCACTTTAACGAACAGAGCTGGCACCAAAATTTCTGTCCACTGAGCTCTGTTATACTATGACATTAAAAGCAAATCCTAGTACAGTACATAGAAATCCCATACCTGGCAGTGTAGTTTAAATAAGATAAATGATCGGGCAGGTAATCTGAGGGTTGTAGGTCTACTTACTGCAGGTACAAAGTTGTCTTTTCGTCTTAGTTTTTTTTTCACACTTATGTCACAATTACTACTACTACAGTGCCAATAAAAGAGCACAATTAACATCCTCTATACCTTCCTTGGCTCCTGTATTAGCTAGTTTTGTCCGCGAAATGTCCGCAAAATTCGCACGTAGGAAAACTTGAAAGAGTGCCTGTGCGTGCAGAAGTGAAAGCACTGTTGCCTTGATCAGTGCACGCGGCAGTGTTCGAAGAATCGGCGGCCGTGGTAAAAAAATCGTTTCGTTGCGCTGGCGTGTTTGCCTTGCCTCACGAACTTCAATATTTCACGATTCGTTTCACCCAAATTAAGAGCCGTTTTCACGCTTCCGCAAGCGCGCGGAAGGCATGCTGGGCCGAGTGCGAAGTGAGCGAGAACAAGTCCTACACATGAAAGGAATCCGTGGTGTAGCGTACGCACGTGCACTAGTCGCAGACTATCGGTACAGTCGCTGGCCGACTATGTTGGCAAATTGTCTGGTCACTCCAGGCTGGCGACGCCCACGACAGTAATAGCGATCAAAAACAGAGTAGATGGCTGACCCGAAAACATGGGCCTCGTCTGGCGATGCAGGGACAGCTATAGGGACAGCGGGGTGCTCAGAGTAGCGGGGGGGGGGGGGGGAGAAAGGACGGAGGGTTGCGTAACAAAACGCAGTCGGGGCGTGGAGGAAGGAAACAGCTTTCCTTCCTCAATGGGTCGGGGAAAGCGGCAACTAGAGCGTCGCGGAGGCAGGGTCAGCGTTTAACATGAAGATTGTATGGGCACCTAGCCGATTCTTGGTCGGTGGTCGAAAGTGGTTTCCCGGGAAGTCGGCAGACCGCTGACTCCGTTCGCTGTAACCGATCAGTGATGCTCTGGTAAGTGCGATTTTGTGCTATTGAACAAATGTATATTTTTAGGGTCCCACGGATATTGTTCGATTTAAGCGTAAGTTCGTTTCAAGTGGGGCGGTTTTATGTGCGCTCGATTTTTAAATATATACTAGAAGCAGAGCCTGAAGGAAATATAATGTAACCATGCCACAGCATGCGTGCTTCTCATGTTAGTGGCTGTCACCAGCTGTACTATAATATTTTTTTTGTCACAGCAACCACCCAAAATGTGGATTTATATCATTCATAGGGTAGGTTGACCTACCATCAAGAAAGTACGGTAATTACTTTTAGCTTTTAATGTGTGCTGGCATGATAGTGACTTGTCTCTCTTCACCATGCAGGACATGTTAAAAGCTGTTGGAACATGCCATGGACCTCCGTAAACTCTCATCATATAAGGAGAGCTTTACAAGCAATGAGGGAGCAAAGCCATGGCATATATCCCTCACCTATTACAGGCCATCTAAGAAGGAGCTCCATGCTCAGAAACTCACACACTTTCCAACACCATCGACCTCGAATCAGCGGCATGCATTTATTCTGATAATGTTGGTTTGGGTTCAACGCCCCATAACTGTGATGCAATAATAATGAGGTAGGCTATAGTGAAGAATGCCAAGAATTTCGGTCACATGATGCTCTTCAACATGAGCCTATATCTAAGTACAAGGCCTCAACCATTTTCACCTCCACTGAAAATGCAGCTGCCATTGCCGAGATGAGATACAGCGTTCTTCGGGTTATCAATTCAGTACTACAACAACTAGACCACCGTGGCGGGTAGTCACCAATACTTAGAACAACATCAAGCTTGCCGTCATACTGACATCAAATCTATTTTCACGTGTGTGTGCTCTGGCTGGCAGCACACAGACAGCCACTGTGTGAATGGAGCGAGAGAGCTACACTGGATGGAAGCAATGTCGAAAGCTCTGTGAAACAGTGAGAATGCAACCGTAGAAACGACGCAGCTGAAGGCTTCTGACACAAGTGCGATACAACAAACCGTCTTGGCAGTTGGGCAAGCATGAAACTATGACTGATTTGTGGAAAGTGTTGTCAAATGTCATTTTAATGTGTGCGCTATACGGCTGGCAGCACACAGAGAGCCACTGGGTGAATTGAGCGAGAGAGATACATTTGACTTAAGAAACTGCCTTCCTGGCTGTCGGTGGCCCCGCCGTGGTGGTCTAGTGGCTAAGGTACTCGGCTGCTGACCCGCAGGTCGCGGGTTCGAATCCCGGCTGCGGCGGCTGCATTTCCGATGGAGGCGGAAATGTTGTAAGCCCGTGTACTCAGATTTGCGTGCACGTTAAAGAACCCCAGGTGGTCGAAATTTCCGGAGCCCTCCACTACGGCGTCTCTCATAATCATATGGTGGTTTTGGGACGTTACACCCCACAAATCAATCATCATTGGCTGTCGGTGTAACATTCCCCCAGCTTGCCACGCTCTTTCGTTTGGCTTTCTGATAAGCTTGCCTGCTTGCCGCGATATTGGCTCCTCTTGCTTTGTTTTTGCCACCCTCTGGTTCGACAGCGCATAAAAAGCACGTCACTGAGTGAATAAAACGGGATTGTCTTCCTGGCACTGCTTGCGTCGTCTTTCCTCAGCACCCGTCGGTCGTCCAGCCGTCGAATATGTAACAGCTGGTGTCCGCAGTGGCCCTTGGCGTCCGTTTGGTGAGAGCACGGCTTGTTTGACTTCATTGGGAGCATTAGCGACATTTTCTTGGTAATAAAGGATTTTTTTACTTTGCTAGATTTAAGTATTACGTGTAAGAGTTACTTTTTCTATCAGCAGTCATGAATCTCGGGTCGCTAATGAAGCCCGACCTTGTGTTGCTAGCGGAAGAATCAGGCATAAAAGTGCAGAAGTCAATGCGTAAGCCTGAAATTATCGAGGCAATATCCACCTGCGGAGCGGAAAATGACGAAGTAGAGGAATGTTGGAATGCAGTACCCTGCCATTGAAATAGCAAAACAAGCAAACTGAAGCTGAAAGAGATGCAACTGCAGAACCTTGAATGCAATGATAGCTTCCACATGCGCGGGTACATGCAACCTTTCAAGGCTGGCAGTGACATCACTTTGTATCTCGTCAACTACGAGAGAATGTGTATTAAGGCAGCACTTGATAAAGAAACCTGGTCGCAACGCCTGTTGACATTGCTTCCCAACGAATCAGCCGACATAGTCGCGAAAATGACAGATGAAGATGCAAGTGACTACGAAAAAGTGAAGCTTCAGCTCTGAAAAAGGTACAGCTTGTCAACAGAAGCCCTGAGGATGAAGTATCGTAACACAAGGCGTAGTCAAGGGGAGTCATACTCCGAGTTCGGCTACAAATACATAAGATTGTTAGAAGAATGGCTTAAAAGTGCCAACGCATACGAGGACAAGCAACGTGTGATTGAACTGATTGCACTAGAGCAATTTTATGCATCGATTCCAGAGCAAATGCGCCTGTGGATTCAGGACAAGCCGCACGTCGAAACGTTGCAAATAGCAACTAGTTTGGCTGACGAGTACTGTTCCCGTAGGATGGGAAGTTCGGAAAACCTGCGAAAGAAACCGTCGGGACCTTTCAAGAAATTTCAGAAAGCAGCGAGAGAAAGCAACCAAACGAAACCCGACAACGTCTCCCACTAAGGGCACACCGTCAACCCAAGCGAACTCAAGAGTTCCAAGTTTGAAGAAAAACGGTCGTTGACCTCTCATAAATGCCATCAACCAGGCCACATCGCCACAGGCTGCAGGCAGCCCAATGTGTCTGCTAATTTGTTAACAGAGGACAGCGACTTGCTCTCGCCCTATACAAATGACATGACAGTGAACGGCATCAGTTGCAAGGTTCTGCGTGATACAGAAGCGACACTTGATATCGCCCACCCGTTATTTGTTCAGTCCGAGCATTTCACAGGATAGTGTGTGTGGGTGCGCCAGGCACTAGAACCCGACAGGAAGTGCTTGACGGTCGCAAGAATTGAAATGCAAGGTCCTTTCGGGAAATTCCAGACTGAAGCGGCTGTTTCGGACAATTTGCCTCGAAAAATCCCGCACATTTTTTTCTAACAGATCGATGAGGGACTTGCAAAATGCAGGAATGCAACTTAATGCAAACCCCGTAATGGTGGTCGCTTGGTCCCACACCAGAACGCACACAATCAGCGCTACTCGTGCCGCCGAAATTGCAGCTGACAGTGCCAACAGTGCTCCGGCACAAGCTACTGGTGGGTGCAAGCGCCCCAGCCACGCCAGCCACTGAAAGCACTGATAACACCACTCGCGTCATTTCCGCGTCCGGAGGCGAATCGATAAGCCCAGTCAGTGAGAATTTTTAGCTTCTGGCCAAGATTCACTAAAGCGCTCTCAAGATGGAGCAGGCAAACGATGAGTCACTGCAGACGTGCTGAGAAAGATCGAGACGGAAACAAAAAGGACCAGTATCGTTCATTGTCAATGACGGCCTCTTGTACAGAAAATTCAAGAACAAAAAAGGTCAATGTTTCGGGCAGCTTGTAGTCCCCCAAAGGTATCGCGTTGCGCTGTTGGGTTTGGTTCACAGCGACAGCTGGGCTGATCATTTAGGAATAAACAAGACCAAGAGCAGGCTGCTGAATGATTACTACTGGCCGATGCGCTTCAAGGACTCTGAGAACTGGGTGCGCTCCTGCAGCGTTTGCCAATGGATGGGACGGCCAAACGAACGACTCAAGGCGCCTTTGGTTGAAGTACCTTTGATCGGAGAACCTTTTCGCAGATTGGTAATTGACATTGTAGGGCCCTTACTAGTAACAGCGGCAGTCAATAGGTACTTGCTTACGGTCATTTGCCCCGCGACGAAGTTTACCGAAGCAGTGGTGTTGCCGAAGTTAAGCTCCACAGCAGTTGTTAACGCGCCACTGACTGTATTTGTCAGAATTGGATTCCCCAGTGAAATCCAATGCGACCAAGGATCTGTTTTCACAAGCGCACTTACCACGACATTCCTCAAGAAGTGCGGCATATCCATTCACCACAGCTCTGTCTACCATCCGCAGACTAATTCGGTCGAAAAACTTCATTCAGTAATGAAGCGATTTCTGCGTGCGCTCTGCTTTGAGAAGGGCACCGAATGGGATGTGGCTATTCCCGCGATGCTCTTTGCTCTGCGCACCGTCACTCACGAAGCGACTGGTTTCACGCTGGGGAACTCGTTTACGGTTGAGCGCTTTGTTCCCCTCTAATGTTGTTGAAGGAAAAGTAAGAAGACAAATTCGTGGGCAAAACGGTGGTCGAGTACGCGCTGGCGTTGTTGAATCTACGTGAATCACAGGGATCACAGGAATCTACGTGAACTACGTGAATCACAGGAATTGGCGCGCATCAAGATGGCTGAAGCTCAACAGCGCGCAAAGGTGTACTACGACAGATCCGCACGTGCACGAACCTTCAAGGAAGGCGGCAAAGTACTCATTCTGAAGTCGTCAAAGGCAAATAAACTGGAAGTGGCATGGGACGGGCCTGTCACTGTCAAACAAAAGCTCTCCGACACCACTTATTTGGTCACGACGCCCGGCAAGCGCAACGATGTGATACTCTACCACTGCAATCTTATGAAGCCCTTTGTCGAATGCACGGACACGCTGAGCATCGTCTTAAACGAACCAGAGGAGATAAATGTTCCTGTCCCTCAAGTGCCGACCCCTTGTTCTTCCCGGTCAACTGAAGACATATTTGAGTCTGTAGCTACACAAGCCTCTTTAACAGTCGAACAAAGAAAGCAGTTGAAAATTCTTATCAGCAACTTCAGCGATTTGTTCAGCCCCCACGCCGGCAGAACAAACCTTGTCGAACACGACATCGAATTGACATCTGACCAACCCTTCCGAACCAGTATGCACAGATTTTTCACCCTGTCATGAGAAGCTGTTGAACGATTGCGTTCAAAACATGTTGGCCCGGGGTCTAATCGTGCCGGGGGAGAGTGAATAGGTGTCACCGATGTTTATCTTAGAAAGTCCTGGCAAGGAACCCCGACCATGCATTGATTATCGAAAATTGAATGCGATTACAAAGACCGAGTTGTTTCCCATTCCTAATGTCGAAGCCTTGATCGAAAATTTTCCGCAGCACAGTATGTTTCCACGTTGAATCTAGTCTGCGGCTTCTGGCAAGTGCCACTCGCGGAAAACGCCAGCCAGCTAGCCACTTTCATGACTCCGACAGGCACATATCGCCCACTTGTGCTGACTTTTGGTCTCAAGAACGCAACGTTGGTATTTTCAAAACTATTGAATCAGGTGCTCGCAGGCACAGTCATTTGCTGTTCCCTACCACGATGACATCGCGGTATTCTCGAACACTTGGCAACAGCATTTGGAACATTTACAGGAGGTTTTCCTTCAACTATGTAAAGCAGGCTTGACTCTGAAATTGACTAAATGTCGTCTTGCGAACACCCCCGTCCACTACTTGGGGCATGTTGTTGGCCAAGAGAAGCGACGTCCTTCCGAACTAAAAGTTAACGCAATCACTAGCTTTCCTTTGCCGAAAACAAAGACTGACATGCGTTCATTTTTGGGTTTAACTGAATACTACAGAAGCTATATTCCTAACTTTGCAAACTTAGCTAGTCTCCTCACAGACGCTCTCCGCAAGACCGAACAAACTACAGTGCGTTGAAATACGGCTCGAAAAGCAGAGTTTGCCGAGATTAAAAAAATATTCTTGTCAGCCAACCGATTCTCGCAGCACCAGACTACTCCCTCCCTTTCCTAGTTCAGCGTGACGCCTGTGATTGCGGGATGGGCGTCGTTCTAAGTTAAGTGAACGAAAAAGGTGAGGAACACCCTGTGATCTACGCGAGTAGAAAGCTCACGTCTCATGACCAGGCATACAGCACAACGGAAAAAGGATGCGCCTGCTTGGTGTGGGCCTTCGAAAAGCTCTCGTGTTATCTGAAAGGGTCTTCCTTTGTTTTAGAAATCGATCACTCCAATTTGGTGTGGCACAACCAGATGTCAAACAAAAATGGCCGCTTGATGAGGTGGAGCCTCGCACTCCAAAAATTTGATTTCACAGTGCGGTACAAGAAAGGCAAACACCAAGAAAGGCAAATGCTGACTGCCTCAGTCACACTCCCTAGTGTTTCTCTTTTTCTCCCTCCCATTGTGTGTGCATGCATTTCGGCGCAGGCTTTTCCATTGTAGTTTTGGTTTCGTGTTATCTGCTCCCGGTGAATTCAGCAGTAGGGCTTTCCCTTTCTTGGGCGTCAGGTTGCTCCTGACGTAGTTACTGCGCTCCTGCCGCTTGTTCACTATGCTGTTTCAGATCCTTTCATGCCGCCTGATGAGTCTAACCCTGCGCCAGGTGTCTACTTCCAGCTCCTTCTCGCTACATGCAAGGCATCCGGGCACCAATCGGCGACCTAAGCACGTTCTCATCGCCGCCTCCTCCTGGGAGCCCCAAAAACTCTGCGGGCTTATGGGTGCCTGAGGACACCAAGTGCCATCTTCGTCCACCGTGCGAGTGCCAACCACAACGTGTCCGCATGTGTCGCCATGCATCCCGCCGTCCTAACCCGTGTCAAGCACAAGGACAATGTGAACGTGTGAAATGTGCGGTCAGCGCTTGCTTGGACAAAGTTGCCTCGAATGTTGGCCACCTGTTCCTATCTTCTGTTGTTCAAGAAGCGTCATCCTCTTGAACGCCTTCCGACATGGGTAGCTTTGGCCGAGTTGTAACATTCGCCCAGCTTGCCACGCTCTTTCGTTTGGCTTTCTGATACGCTTGCCTGCTTGCCGCGATATCGGCTCCTCTTGCTTTGTTTTTGCCACCCTCTGATTGGTTCGACAGCGCATAAAAAGCGCGTCGCTGAGTGAATAAAACGGAATTGTCTTCCTCGCACTGCTTGTGTCGTCTTTCCTCGGCAACCGTCGGTCGTCCCGCCGTCGAATATGTAACATCGGGAAACAATGCAGTCATGATTGCTTCTTTTTAAGTGCCACGAAACGTTCTTTTTACAAGTGTGATACGACTAGCAGCACAGAGAGAGCCACAGTGTGAATCGAGCGAGAGAGCTACATCTTATTTTTGTGTCTGTGTGCTACTAGAGGCAGCCCAAAAAAAGCTATATATACTTAAGATGGCATCACAAGTTTGACACAATGACTAGATGGGAGTATCTAGGAAATGCTCTTCGTTTCTTGTTTGGGTGAGTCTTAAAAAGAAATGCTCCATCATATCTAATGCCTTTGTATAATGCTTCTAATTGGCCATTGTGCACGTACTTTTAAACTGTTGGCTAATGAAAGTCTGCCATTATCGCCATAAGCAATGTGATATGCAAACTCTACATAATATTCTCTCAAAAAATCATGCATGAAGCACAACTATTTTGGAGCGAAATATTGCATAACAACTTCATTGGAAAAAACAAACCTGTGCAAAACAGGTCAACCTATACGAAAATGATTGCGGAAATCATTTATGCACGGTTATTATTGATGAGTAGTTGAAAGGACGGGCAACTTGCAGTTTATTTCAAGTTAAGATATAAAAACTTTCACCTGCCTACAGAGGTATATTGGAAGCCCACGTAGTCGGCTGACGGGAACTGTTTCTGGATGGCAGTGACTATGCACGCAGGTTATACAACTGTGTTGCGTCGCCTAAGCCTCTGCCAAATCCATCGCGTGAAGAAGCGGTTCGTGAGAAAGCGATATTTCCTAGAAGAAGGCATAAGATGACGTTGCTGGAACTTCAACTTCAAAATGTTTTTTTTTGTACACTTTACCTGTGCACTTCTCCTTCAACCACAACGCCGTTCTTCAGCACACAGCACCGCAAAGTTCAGGCACACGCTTCAGAATTCTTCGTGCCGAGTTATGTAGCAGTCCGGATTTTCCCGAACAACTTGTGGTGTGTCGCGACAGCAGACTTGTTTAGGGTCGTTGGCATTGCATCACAAAGACCGTAGTCACAGCTGCATTCGCAAAAATCGGCCTAAATTATCGTTATTGTGGACACCGCACAAACATCGCGAAATGAAAGATAATGACAAAATTGTTTCTATGCTTGTGATTATGCAGCACAATGTACAAGTTACACGCACGACACAGAAAACGTGCAAGCGAGGACGAACAACTATCAAACAAGAAGGGCTACTTAAATCATTCACACTTACCCATGATCGTAGCCATCTTCATGGAAGTCCGGCGAGTCAGGTCGTGGCGGATCACTGCTGTCATCCTCGGCACGAAGCGTAGGATCATGAAACAGTGTGCCGCTGTATGGTTCGAAAACCATTTCATCGCTCATTCGGTGCAAACGCTCTTCAAGTCTGGGGTCCATGGTGAGCAGTGGTTCAAAGCGCCGTGAAACAAAACACAGGCTGCTCGCGTTGAGTGCACAAAAAGACGACCAGCCCAGCTGGGGTCAAGCGCCTGACTGCCGGTGGCTCTGCTCTGTCTTTGACTTACCGGAAGTAAACGACACAACGCCACACATGTGTTCTCCCACATCACGTCGTGACGCAGGCCCCCTTAGAGGCGGAGCTTAGCCCCGAGCACTCGAAGAAAGAGTTGAGGGTGAAATGCGGAGCAGAGGAGGGTATCTGTTCAGAACTCGTAGTTCCGTTAATAATGGGTGTTTCGATTGAATAATGGTGGCAATAATTTGGTCCAGTAGTAGTAAAATCAAAACGGAATGTGAAAAAATAGTTTCAGGATCTTTTAAGCTCTACCGCTACACAACACCATAGAAAGCACCGAGACAATGCTTTTGCACTCGGGGGTCATGTTACAAGACTATTGAAGAAGCAAGAGAGACGTGAAAGACGAAATGACTCTGGGATGTGGGGCACGCTCTTGCTTGCCATCTCGGCTTATCTCTGCCATCTCAACTATCACCTCCTTTCCCTATAATATCGTCTATAGGAGAAACATATCGTATGTTGTAAGAATTCATTGGATTTCATCTTCCTCATCTGTCAATAACCATCATCAGTCTTCGTCCTGTTGCTCTTCATCATCGGCGTTCATCTTGCTGTTGCTTGAATAAAGCGTCAGCTGAACCGTGGTATTTCAAGTGGTGGAAGGTGCTTCCCGATCTCTTCGACCTCTCTCCATCCATAGCCAGCTCCTGGAGCTCTGTTCGGGATGTCGCTTGCGCGAGCAGAGCACCATGGCGCAAGAGCAAGCCCAACCGAACCACCCGCCCGCGCAACCACCAGCCGCCAACCCTAGCTGTGCCTGATCACGAACATCTCGCACCTCTAGTCGCCCGTCCACCGAACCCTACCTACCATTCTCGGGTCCCACGGCCTATTTGCTACTACTGTGGAATTCGAGGACACATTTCCCGGGTCTGTCGATGTCGGCAGCAAGTTGAACGTCGTGGTTATGCCGCTTTTGAATGAGACAACACATGTGCTCGAGATTACTACCGTTATGCCGACAGTCTTTCCAACCACCGATCCTCGTCTCCTGTGCGCATTTCCAACACGACCAACAATACACGTGCCTCCCGACCACGATCCCCTTCACAACTCCGACGCTCTGTTTCACCACTTCGGCCTGTCTCTCAACTGGCTGCCCAATGATCGGAAAACTAAACAGTGCAGTTTTTGGAGGGAAAACTGCATCGCGGCGAAATGACCCAAGTCCTCCAGAACGATTCTCAAACCTGTTATCGGTAACTGTGCAAGGTGTGCGGGTGTTGGCTTTGGTGGACGCGGGAGCAACTATTTCAGTTATGCGTGCCGACTTGTGTTTTCGATTGCGGAAAGTGAAGACACCCTACCTTGAATCATCTTTGATTGGGGCCAATGGAGCAATAATTAGACCATTGGCTCAATGTACAGCGCGTGTCTTCATTGATGGTATTCGTCATCACATCACCTTCGCTGTCTTAATTTCATGTGCTCATGAACTAATTTTAGGTTGGGACTTTCTCTTATCAGCATCTGCATTAATTTATTGCCGTCAACGTGTAGTCGAAATGACCGAGACCGATCACTGACGTGAACGCATCGACGAAAAACCATTGCGTTTCTTCACAGCTTTCGAATCCATACTGCTCCCGGGTAAGGAGCATGATATGTGGGGTTTAATGTCCCAAAACCACCATATGATTATGAGAGACGCCGTAGTGGAGGGCTCCGGAAATTTGGACCACCTGGGGTTCTTTAACGTGCGCCCAAATCTGAGCACACGGGCCTACACCATTTCTGCCTCCATCGGAAATGCAGCCGCCGCAGCCCGGATTTGAACCCGCGACCTGCGGGTCAGCAGCCGGGTACCTTAGCCACTAGACCACCGCGGCGGGGCCCCAGGTCAGGAGCAACTCATCAGTATCACTTCCCCGAATATTGCCAATGATGACGTCTTTATCACCCCTTCCAGCAACTGTCTAGCTCGCAGCGTCCCCTCCAGCCTGGTGCGGTTCAAAGACAGGGCTGCGATAATCCTTGGCCTGAACCCTACCCCAGGGCCTGTCCTCCTAACCCAAGGTTCTGCAGTGTCGTGTTATGTGGATACCCAACCAGCATCTTTGGTCTCTCTTGATGCCTTGACAGCTCAGCCACAATAGGCCCAGTCTGTGACTTCCTCCTCTTTTGCTCCCGGGATAAATCCTGACCTTTCTGCATCTCAACCTGAGGCGTTGCTAAATTTGCTAACGAAACACTAGGCCTCCTTCAACGCCAATGCTTCGGCACTAGGACAGACCACAGTTCCGCATCATCGCATCCACACTGAAGGCCGGACTGTTGTACGCCGTCGTCCCTACCGAGTCTCCTTGGCCGATCGCAAAATCATCGAGGAGAACGTGACTGATATGCTAAAAAGAAACATCATACGACCCTTTACCAGTTCTTGGTCATCATCCGTTGTATTGGTACAAAAGGAGGATGGATTGGTACGATTTTGTGTTGATTACCACGCGCTCAACAAGATTACCCAAAAGGATGTATATCCGATGCCCCGTATAAGTGATGCACTTGACTCATTGCAAGGCGCCCAATACTTCTCCACCTTTGACCTTCGGTCCAGGTATTGACAAATACCAATGAATGAAGCAGAGAAAGAAAAGACCGCCTTTTCTACGCCGGATGGTCTTTACGAGTTTAACGTAATGCTATTCGGCCTATGTAATGCTCCCGCCACATTTGAAAGGATAATCGACACTTTTCTTCGTGGCCTGAAGTGGAAAACTTGTCTATGCTACCGCGATGATATCGTCGTGTTTTCTTCCACTTTTGCTGATCATCTGCAACGCCTAGATCAAGTGCTCACATGTCTCTCTAATGCTGGACTTCACCTAAACACAAAGAAGTGCCATTTCGGCAACACAGCTATAAAAGTTCTAGGACATCTCATAAGTAAAGAATGCATCCAGCTCGATCCGGACAAAATTTCCGCAGTCCTCAACTTTCCGCGACCCTTTCGTTCCAAAGAACTATGCAGTTTCCTTGGACTCGCATCGTACTTTCGCCGCTTCATCCGCAACTTTGCCACTATTGCCGCTCCTCTCCACAAGCTCCTTGCTAGTACCGGTTCCTTCGATTGGAATGATCAATGCGAAGCCTCATTTCAAGAACTCAAGCAGGCACTGACGTCCCCACCGGTGCTCTGTTATTTCGATGACAAGGCACCTACGATATTACACACTGACGCTAGTGGACAAGGAATCGGCGCCGTACTCCCCCAGAGCGACCATGCCTTTCGCGAGAAAGTTGTCGCGTATGCAAGCCGCACTCTGACCTCTGGAGAGAAGAGGTACACGATAACCGAACAAGAGTGCTTGGCTGTTGTCCTGTACATTCAAAAATTTCGTCCATATCTACATGGTTGACATTTTACTGTTGTGACAGACCACCATGCTCTTTGCTGGCTGTCCACAATCAAAAACTTGTCGGGACAACTTGGCCGCTGGATTCTCCAATTACAACCTTATGACTTTGACGTCATCTACAAGACTGGAAGACAACACCAAGATGCCGACACTTTGTCACGATGCCCTTTGCCGCAGTCTTCGGCGCACGTCACATCCCCTTGTCAAATTGGCTATACGGAGGACGCCTCATCGATATCATCCATTTCTTCCCTACCTTCATCCACCCATCCGTCGGTACTTACCACTCACTAGCGAGCAGATTCTTATTGCACCGACATCATCGGTCGACTTACTACCGGCGCTTCATCTTCCCTTAATGCCAGGCTCCGGAAACAACACCGACTATTCAAGTTGGAGAACGATGTGCAATATCGATACATTTTCCACCCGGAAGCCCACCGATGGGTTCCCGTCGTACTACGTGCACTATGCACTGAAGTTCTACGCACTTCCCACGACGACCCGACGTCAGAACACCTGGGATACTACGAAACATTCGAGCGCATCCGCAGTCGATTCTTCTGGCCAGATCGCGAGTTTACAAAGGCGAGCGGATAGAGCCCCCCCACAATGCACCGCGGCTCAGCGCTCTTGGAGGCTATGCATTTCCGCCGGCCTAACTGTATCATCGCGCTGTCGCTCCCCGCACTTTCGCATAGCGTTGTCGGGAGGCTGCTGCTACTGCTGCTGCAGCTAGCGGGGGTCGCGCTCGCGGAAGGAAGCCCTGCTACAGTGGCTAGAATAGGTAGCCCTGCCAAAGCATATGGCCCTGCAATCGGATGCTCGTGAAGTAATCGTGTGCGGCTCGTCTGACCGAACGCGCTGCGCTGAGTTAGATACTTGTGAATAAAGCGTGTGCCCCCACCTCTCACTGCCGAAAAGCCGCGCAATTCAGGACGCAATGAAGCCGAGTCAGGTGTTTTGTGGCCGAGTCGCCACTACGCCTGTTGCCAAGTGCTCGGAAGGAAGCCCTGCGCCGAGTAGGATACTCGCGAAAGAAGCGTGTGCGCCCACCTCCCACTGAACGAACGCACTACGCCGAGTTGGATACTCATGAAGAAAGCGTGTGCCCCACCTTTCACTGCCAAGTCGCAAAGCTGCGCCGTTCAGGATGCATTGAAGCCGAGACGACTGACTACGCCTGATACACCTAGGCCTGCTGCGAAAAACGCCACACCGGAGATTACTGCACTCCACTTGGTGAGTTTTTGTTGATTCTCAGCACGCTGTTATTGAAAGCGTGTTTCCGATACTGTCGTTCAAAGAAGGCTACGAACTGAGCTCGGGCAGCAAGGACAGAAATGTAGTGGTGATACATGCGTGCGATCGTAAAATCTTTGAAAGCCTGCGCGCAAAACTTTGTCGTGCGTCACTACCACACTGTCGAAGCTAAAAGGAAAGCATGCAGCCTCAAGACATTGTCTTTAGTCGAACTAATTTAAGACAAGAGAATTAAACTTATTGGAAAGCTCTTCGCAAATGTTTTTTTTTTTCATGGCTTCACTGCAATACGGCCCCGTGTTCAGGTGAAGGCAAGGTAGATTCGCAGTTATCCTCGCCCGTTTGTGGTTGTCGCTTTTTTTTTCGCCCCCTGTGTATTATGTGATCTGAAATTAATCTGCCACCCTTCTCTATGAAACTGTCGAGTGCACTCCATGCGGCTTTACTCTGCATGATGTCTCCTTTGAGAGGCTTCTTCAATAAAAGAATGTATTAGGGCGAAGCTTACTAAAATCCCAGCTGCCAACTGTTGTAACCACTATACCCATGCAAAAATAAATATGCAATACATGAGATAATAATTTATTAAAATGAAAACTGTCCCATGAGAGAACACTGAAGGTACTTACAGGAGAATGGCACAACAAAGAACACTTTATGCGTCAAGCATAGACGCACGTGAATGTATACATTGGTGAGTTCATGTATGAACAGTCATGGTAATAACTTTGAAAAGCAAAATGAACTCTGCTTGCAGTGCAAGCTGAAGGAAAAATGAGAAGGGAGACAGGAAAGAGCGTACTCTTTCCTGTCCCCTTTCACCTTTTTTCTTCAGCTTGCACTGCAAGCAGAGTTTTCAAGTATGAAACCAACTAGTCTGCAAAGAAGTATTGATTCAAAAAGCACAAAGTCTTTGTTAGAATTTTAGTGGAAGCAACATGGCAGGCACGTATATTAAATGGACACTGTCGACACGATGCTGTCATGCCAATATGTGTAAAGTACACAGATGGAGCATGGTGCATACACAGGCAATATCAATTTGACTTTCTGTTGACCAGAAAGCACTATACTGCACTTAGGCTCAGCCATCTTGAGACTAGAGTAGAGCTCTGTTGTTTTGAGCTAAAATTGAAAATGCAAGTGGCACATCGGTACTTAAAATGTGGGCTCGGTAGTTGGCCATCATATAATGGTGCACTGGATGATGTGGTGTTCACAGAAGGGCATACTATTGCTGACAGCAGAGGTGGTTTGCCGGGTTAACACATAAGTGTGCATTGCAGGAAACTTGGTGGTGACAGGTGGTGTTCTGGTACCGTTTTATACATTGAGTGATGTGGGCCGACAGCACTGAGGACCAACCCACCACATCTAGTGGTGACCTGCAGGTTACGGCATTGAAATCCCAGCCGCGGTGGCAGTCTCGATGCAGCACATTGGAATGAAAGAAAAAAGATGATTGCACTATACAATGGGACGGCGTGTCATAACACAAAATAGCTCAATCGGCTGCTATCAAGCAAGGTATCAAATGAGAACAAACAGCAAACAACAAAATGGAGAGGGTGAAATAAAAGAAACCATGCTAAGTTGTCAATACACTGTAATGTTGCTAATTAGACGAGTCGGAGCAAGAAAAGTACGGTTAAAGTATATAAACGCGCGCGACTACACTTTCTCGAAGCTGATAGCAGTTTCTTGAGGTGCCTTCTGGGAGAACCTCATAGGGTACTTCAGTAATTCGCTCTAAAACCTTGTAAGGCCTGAAATAGAATCATAGCCCAAATACCTTATCCGAAAATATGTGTGTGCCCCCAACGGGTGTTTCATAAATGATATTGTTACTGGTAGATGACAGAAAATGGGTATATTTACAATATTTACAGTCACAGGAATGCAGGTAAAAACAACTAAGCGAGAGCAGGCACCACCTAGTCCTTCACTTTTTCGTCCTCTCTATATGAGCGGCACATAATGTTACCCTCCGGCGGTGAAGGCACCGACTCGGTACAGTCAGAGAAAGATGGTGTAGTGGTGGTTATTATGCATATGCGTTGCGGCAGCCCGGTGTAGATGGCTTCAGACGTACAACGTAAACGATGTTGGTACGGGGTTGAGTCGACAAGGACAAAGACAATTCAATTTCTTATGTCACTTCAGTCACTTGGCGGTGCACAGGGTACGGTTCGGGGGGGCGGGAACAGTAGCTTTGTAAAAAGCCCAATACAATACAGCATGCTGGAGACCACAGCAGAGGAATCCTGGAGGAAAGTGAGTGTGTATATGACTGCTCTCGTAACGAAATTGTTGGCCCGTTTGCGAGTCGGTTAGCCGAACGCACACAAGTTGACGTGTATGGTCGGCATGGGCTATAGCTTATTGAGCGTATTCAGTGGGTGGGCATGTTGAAGGAGGCATCGTTAGTGTCCATAGGCAACATTGGATTTCAGCCAAATAAAATGAAGGCAAACAGCCAGCTGCCTCGTGTTACGACGCATATGTTGCACAAGACTAAGACATCTTGTATGTAAACCATGTACGGCTCCGTTGAGGTTCGGGCATGGCACGAGAGTTCTTTATGTTGGCGTGCAACGGGCTTTCCGAAAAGCTTTTTTTTTATTTTTTGAAGCACATTGGATGAAGCACGAGCCAAAAAAAAACGAGCGAACCTCTTTGGAAGAACGTGTGATAGTGAAGTTGATGATGGCGCGTATTTTTGCTGGATCAGCTCGTTTACTTGCAGCGTCAACAAGATGGCCAAGTACGGTGATCTCCAGGCGCCAAAAGCAGCATTTTGAAGAGTTGAGTTGAAGATCAGTAATGTGAAAGACTTGGAATGTAGCCGACAAGTTTTGCAGGTGACTGGTGAATGTAGGGGAAAAAACTACCATATCGTCTAGGTAGCAGAGGCATGTGGACCACTTGAAACCCTTCAGTAGAGAGTCCATAGCACGCTCAAAATGTTGCTGGCGCATTACACAACCCAAAGGGCATGACTTAACTCCCAATCATTTTCATCGACAGCTATTTGTCAATAGCCCAAACGAAGGTCGATGGAAGAAAAGTACTGTGCACCAGAAGGGAATCAATGGCGTTGTCTATTTGCAGCAATGGATGGGTAGAAGTATTTTTTTATTTTGTTGATGTGCCGGTGAAATGCCGGTAGTCGACGCAGAACTACCAGGTGTTGTCTTTGTTTTTTACAAATACCACGGGTGACGCTCAAGAGCTCAAAAATGGCTCCATGATGTCCTTAACGAGTATTTCATCAACTTCCGTTTGAATGACGCTGCGCTCGGTCGCCGAGACATGCTAAGGGTGTCGATGAATGGGTGTTGCGTCAGCGTTGTCAATTCGATGCCTCACTAGATATGTTTGTCCAAGTTTGGGTGAAGCGAAATCAAAAGTCGCGGTACGACTCCAAGAAAAGGCGTAGGTCCTGGCTTTTAGAAGGGTCAGGGTCTGGGGCAATCATGTTTTCGAATGTGTCATCAGGTGTCGGGCCAGCAGCAGGGCTGCCTGGGGGCGACTGTGGGGCATCAATGGCCAGAGCAACAGGGTTGTTTGCGTCTAAAGGTGATATTGTGCCTAGCGTGATACCTTCAGGAAGCAGTTGTGCGCAGCGTCCAAAGTTCAGGGCAGGTCTGCAAAAGTTGTTCGCAGAAACAGTCACAAGATAGTGAGGCAAAACTAATCTTCGTGTCAGTAGAACGTCCAAGGAGCAACGTCCGGAATAGCAAAGAGAACTGAGGTGTTGTGGCACGGAGAAAGAAGTATTTGAGGAGGAGAATCTCTAGGCGGCGACAGCGCGCGAGGGCGGCGCAATAGCGTCACGGCGGAATGCGGGTTACGCCGAAGCACGACAGATGACACTCTCGGCCTGTTGCCATCTTTTACATGCTCTTCTATGAATGGGACGCATAAAAATCGTGATAGCGCCTCGTACATTGTAAAATTTCTAAGATTTCTGTCTGTAACATCAATCGGTAGATATGACAGATATTTTAGCTGAAGTCGCTAATCGATACTGCCAGAATTATAGGCCGTACAGTGCTTGAAACGAAGTGCTAATAGTGGCCCCTGAGCAGACGACGTCTGCCGCCGCATGCACGCGCCCCTTGCTCCTCGCTCGCATATTGTGCGCGCGCATGCATAGGTGGCCTTGGGAGGAAGAGTTCCCAACAAGTTCGCGCATCCCTTCGCGATTTGCTGGTTTTCTTTCTCTTTAGCGCTCTCAGTAGCTTCCGCGCGTTTCCCCGGCGGTGCCAACTCCGATGTTTGCGCGCGTTTTTCACGCTGCGACAAAGGAGAGTGCTTTGCAGATTTCGACCAGTGGTTCTCAAGGATGGGGCGCAAATGTTTCGTGCCGAACTGCAGCAGCGGGTACGCGTCCTTCAAGGAGAAGGTAATTGCCTTCAAAGCTCCTAGTGACCCAGTGAGGTTAGAAGCATAGGCCTGCGCCATACCAAGAAAAGACCAACAGCTGACGCCCCGTGACTACATTTGCGAGAAGCACTTCTCGGACAGTGACATAGACAGGCGGCGCTATTATGGCGAGCTCGGTGGCAAAGTTCTTCTCGACAAACCGAAACGGCCAGTGTTATTACGAGACGCCGTGCCTTCAATCTTTCCGCGCTGTCCCAGGTACTTGTCTGCTGTTCCCATAAAAAAGACAACGAACTGGACCTGACGTGAAGTGCGGAAAGCATGCAAGGACAGATACTTCGGTGGCTCGAGCTACGAACAAACCCGCTGCTTGCAAGGGTGAGGAAATTGAGACTGTGTGTCGTGTAACGTCCTCTTCGCATGAGTTCACTGCATTGAACTACGAAGAAACAAGTACCGGCGTCTCCGAGGTTGAAAGATACAATACTGCGCTCTGTGCCGGTAGTTCTGGTGCCGCTGACGCACTAGTGACAAACATGCGAATAGAGCGTTTGCAACTTAATTAATCTCAGATGTGCGCCTTGGACAAGTTTACGGGACAACAAGAAATCGTCGTGCCCAGCGCTGCTTGGAGCCGACAAGACGTCGTGGAAGGAGCTCCGAGCATCTGCTTCATCCAGCTGAAGAAGGCATCACCGACAACACCGATTTTCGTAAATAAGAGCCTCGAGTTCACAATGTGCAAAGAAGGTGTGAAGATGACAGAGTGCGTTCTACAGCGAGAGGTCAGCAGCAGAATAGTGAACTCTTGCGCAGGAACCCAGCATGCAATTGACGTCACGCAAACGCTTGAGGTCTTCCACAAGAAACTTGTATGTCGCGGCGGTCCGACACAGGAAAAGTTTCCTGGGATCAAAGTAGAATGTGGTCCCGTCGACGCGACCGGATTTTGGCGGCATAGAAGGTGTGCCATTCTTCTTGATGGTTCAGAAAATCAGTGCGGCGCGTGCAAGACGTTGTCCAACACACTACGAGTCCACCGAATTCGAAAGCAAAAGTGCAGGCAGACCTGGGGTTCTGTAACGTGCACCTAAATGTAAATACACGGGTCTTTAGCATTTGGCCTTCATCTAAATGCGGCCGCCGCAACATCCCAAATCTGAAATTGATGGCATATAGGTTAAGTCCCATTATTCGTTGAAATAAATTATACCTAACTTATTGGGTTCACGTAATCAAAAATTATAGATTTTGCATTGTACAATATATATCACGCTGGTAATTTTCCATATGCCATTTTTTCTCATTAATTTACCGAAAAAAACTTGGAGTGCACTTGAGCTTCACCTTCTAGAGTAGAACGCAATAGAGTAGTCGGGCCCCGTGCGCATCGCCTTCTCAATTGCTGGCCTCACCGACACAGACACCGGTAATTCTGCGAAACGAGCTCTTTAACGCTATTGCATTGAAATTTGAAGCCGGCGAGGATGCACAAAAACATCCATTCGGGCGCGAAGCGCGAACGGTGAATCGACGACGAATGGCCTTGAATCGGCGAGTTTCGTCTGAGAGCGTGGTGAGAGGGACGCGCGCTTTTTTCCTTCTCCGCTAGCGGAATCTCACGACAGAGGGCACGTGAGCACTGTGCCCGATTCCTTGACTTTATTAGGACGCCCGAGCGAGCGCAGTTTCGCCTCCTCAAGAATTCTTGCTCCGTGTGTTGTGGTCATCGAAGCTCACATGCGTAAAGCACATTCAAAGGACGGTAGGTGTACGGCTATTGGCTACACGAACAACAGGTGATGAGGCGCGTGTAACGACCTTACGAAGACGACAAGAAAGGTGAGCACTCATGAATGATGATTGGGCCCTTGTGTGGATGAGCGCTGAAACAGGCATGCCTCTACATCTACATCCATAAGCTTTTGTCGAGATGCCAGAGTTAACAGAGGATTTCCGAGTCGATCAGTCAAGGCAGCATCACCTTCCGGGTGCTGAACTGGTCTGTTTTCCCGAGGAGGTACGGCGAGGGAAAGCGATGGGACATAAGCAACCGAGAAAGTCCTTGGGTCTGGGGAGACTTGATGGGTCATAATGTGGGGTCAATGTTCGGGCATTAGTGTTCAGTGGATTGCCGTGCAAAGGGGAGGATGAAGTGTCGTCTGGACGGTATGGTGCACGAGGAGACGATGGCCGACGATAGCGACATTAGAGGGAAATGTGACCGGCGCCATTGCAGTTGAAGCATACCGACCCGTCATCTCGCGTGCGCCACTGGTTCGAATCGTGGTACCTGGAATAAGTCAGTTGTGGCTGTTAGTATGGAGCAGGGCTGACGTAGAACGACTTTAGGCACATAGAGGCTGGATGCCTGCATTCGCCAGTTCTTCGCGCACGGTGGCCTGAATTAATGACACTGTCGGGCGGGCCTCCTCGTGAGAATTAGCCTGGGAGCAGATGGAGTTGCTGCCTCGATCTTACGCTGCACGAGACGCAGGAAGTTTTTGGTACAGGGCGGCGGCTGGATCTAGACGCCTTTGCTCGACGACGTGACAGCAGTGTTAGGGAGCTGAACAAATTGCTGCGTAACATGTCGGCTTCTTGCTTCTTTGAAACTTCAGCACTCCCTGATAATGTCGTAAATGGTGGAGCAGTCTTTGTACACGAGCAAGTGAAGCGCGTCGTGAGCGATGCCTTCATTAATGTGGGTGACTTTGCTGGCTTCGGCCATTTGGCTATCAACTTGCCGGCACAAGGCTAAGACATCTTGTATGTAAACCATGTGCAGCTCCTTTGAGGTTTGGGCACGGCATCAGAGTTCTTTCTCTTGGCGTGCAATGGGGTGTCCAAAAAGGTGTTTCATATTTTTGTTTACATACGTCTTTTTTTGTTATGTACGTCTACATTCACCTCTTGTGTGTCGAACCACACACTGGCCCTACCCCTGAGGTAGTACCTGACGTTTGCAAGCATCAAAGTCGAATCCCAGCGATTGGTCTTGCTGCTGCACTCTTAGTTGGCCAGCCACTTCTCCACGTGACCGTTATCAGTCTTGCAGAAGGGGCCTGGGTCTCGGAGGTGGGTCACGACAACGTGACTGGGTGCATTCGGCATAGCGGGGGCTGGATCAGCAGAATTGTCTGCCGGCATGATGGACTGTCCAAGAATACGCCCACTGCAAAGTTCCAGTGTGTGCTCCTGATGTGCCCAGCACCTCCACCAAAGATGTTATAGAGAGATGACAGAAAACGAGTGTATTTACAATATTCACAGTAACAGTACTGCGGGTAAAAACAACCACGATGGCCAGGACAGCCACCACCTAGTCTTCTCACTTCTTCGGTTTCTAGGTAAGCGGCACTTAACAATACTGTCAGTGTCGTGGTTTTGGGACATTAGCCCCCCCGCCCCTCAAAGAAACGCAATTGAAGACCTCATAACTCCTGACGGTAAGGCGAAACAAAAGTCACTCATGGTGGAATGGCACAATGTTACTGCACAACATTGATGAGTATCTGATTGTGACTTGTAAGGGCCACACCTGGTGGATCTAAGAGACTAGTGGGATTAGTGGGCACCATTTTTTAATATCAGCTTTGACAAGGCTGAGATAGTAGTGCAGAGCCAAATGCATTCATATAGTGATAATACACTGCACATTGCGGGCTTCAAGTCTAACACCAATAATAAACTAGAAATCGCTCCACGTATATCAAATCTTAAGGGTTCTGCTAGCGTGGTGCATGCACCAGAACCGATTACAGCAGATGAAGGCGCACTGTGACCTCTAATTATCGGTCGTCATATTAGAATTTAACCATTCCTGAAATACCCTGCAATATCGCAAAGATTCCTTTTGGCTTAAAATGACAGGCGAAAATTCCCCGATAAAGCAAAAATTTCCTGCACGGAACATCACTGAGTGGCTGCGCCTGTGAGACATACTTCACCGTGTGTAAGCGCTTTGAAAGGTGATTTCACTGCCGCATAGATTCTTTGTGCGGTGAAACCAACCACTTTGGGGATATTCGCAATGCCGTGAAGCGACCTTTCAAGACTGAGTTAGGTTATAGTGCCTGCAACCCTGTTAATCTTAAACAGCGAAGTTCATTGGACATTTGTATTTATAGTGGGATCATATCATACAATCCATCTATATTAAAACACTTGTGGGCTCTTATCGCAATAAGAACAAAAATTTATTGAGAAAACTGAGTTCATGTGTGTTACCAAAAAAAAAATCAAGCAATGCTTTATACCGCACGGCACGAGCAATGAGGTGGCACCTCGCTTCCAATTTTCTTTGTCCATTTGAATGGAACCATCATATGCATCATTTATAAATTTGTTGTACTGTTCTTGGGTCATCGCTATTCTCAAAATGTATATTCTGAATTTTTTTTGTTTTGGAAATTTTGGGTATACAGTGTTTTTATTTCGTAACTTGATAAGACAGATGCTTGGGCTAGTTGGTGATAGGGAATCAACATATTTGTACAGCGCAAGACTACGAGTAGTTACGACGTAACTACAGAAGAAGAGACAAGGACAAAAAGAGCGCTGACTTCAACTGAAATTTTATTAACGAAAATGCTGGAAATATATACTCGTGACGGAACACCACCGCGCAATGTATTGCATCACAGCAAGACAATCATCATCTCATTATATGGTTACAACGCCGCAGCTCAACACAAGTTCACAATCAATTGTGTCAAAGCCAGAAACTCGCTTTCTTTTCTAGTCAGAGCAAGCGAAGGCAGGCTGATACATTGATCACCCAGCATTTGCATTTCATTGGCCTCCATAATCTCTCGTGTTAGCTGCTGACGGTGTTTGGCTACAACAGTGCACTTTTCGAAGTGTTGGAGGGCCCTATTAAGTTTAAAAGCTTGTTATATGGGCCAAGTAGGAAACCTTTAAACACAAATATTTTACTGTGTACAACTTGCTATGTAGCCATATTTAAATCATACATTTAATAGAAACTTGCTTCCACTTTGCTTCAACCCAAGAAAGCGTAAGTCAGAAAATCTTGTGGAGCTTGCTCAGACTCGTGACTCAATAAACTTTTTTGGGAGCCGTACTCACTATCACGAAAATTTGTTCAACCGGACTCGCTCGGACTCACCGTCTTTTTCGACCACAATGCCAGTGCTTTTTAACACCGAAATTTCACGTAATTGATGCTCTTCTTGGCGCCTTTTCATATGGTGCCTTCGAATACGAGTTACGAGTGCTCGTAAACCAGTAAGGTCATTTTTCTTGAAAGAGATGACAGCGCAATATATATATTCAGCACCAACTTCCTTTAGTTGTCAATGGTAAGGGAAAGGTCAAGGCCTTCCACCATGTAATTCATGCCACTGATCAATAAATATTCAAATGGTATATAAAAGACACGGCTTTGAAATATGTGAGCATTGACGCGAGTATGAACGCTGATCTAGGTAAAGCAGATAGTAATGCTGAAGAAGAGTAGATATGACCATAGCTTGGCAAGCAAAAATCGAACTCAGATTCCCTCAGGAAATGTATCTTGCACTTTGGACTCGCTCGGACTCAGAATCGCCAAAATTTTCTAGAGACGGACTAATTTGGACGCATACTCACAGAAATGTTAAACTGGACTCTCTCATTCTGAGACTACCGTCTCGATCCGAGTTAGAGTGAGTAGACTCTGAAGTGAGTTCGCTGATATCTACAAGAATGAGACATTCCTGGTATAAGAGCAGAAAAGGACACTGTTAAGAGGCGAGGAAATTACACAAGTGCATGTGATATTCGTACAAGCCTAGTTCTTATTCGTAAAATTCTTAAGGTTATCGGATCATAATAAAAATGCTTGATTTTAAACGATTTAACCAAATTACTGCTTTTTCAACCTCATATAACTATTTGCCCATCACTAAACCTTGCAGGTCTTGCTCTTCTGGCTGTTTTGGACAGGTGCATGGAAGAAGTTGTGGCCGAAAATCACATGCATGTTTTCTGACAGGGCGAACTGTTGGAGGCCAATATTTTCCAATCAAATGTTAAATGGTAGAACTGAAGATTACCAAGCATATACAAGTTGTCTTGTCAAGTTTCATGCATATTTGGAATTTGCTGTGAGGAGGGCTCGACATTTGTAATCAATTTCCAGAATTTCTAGTGCAATGAAGCTGTAATGTTCTGGTACAATTTTTTTAAAGGGACTGTCTACTGCACAGAACTTTTTGCTCATTGTGGTGAAAATGAGAAGATTGTTAATCTCATCAACACCAATGAGCATGTTTTTGTACCATATAAAAGGAGTAATTTTGATGTTGAAAATCTACAAAGCAACTGCTGACACCATTCACCAGCGATGTGGTCCTATTTATCCACACAGAAATGCTCTCAAGTAGGCTCATTTTGCTTAAAAACAAACATGTTTAACTTGAAATTGCATTTCATTCACTTGAGGCAACTTTAGACTGCACAAGAGAGTATTTTTGCTTGTTTTATCACGCGTTCAAAGAGGCACCGTTTCACTGCCGGCGAGACGGTCGCGTGCTTGCCAACGGTGGAGAAAAGCGAGTGCTGTGTCTGGTGCTGCTCTCAACAAAAAAAAAATATCTTCGGCAAGTATTGGCACAACTGACATCAGTGAATTTTCAAACCTTGCCCGTGGGGATTGGCCGCTAGGGGGCCACGGTGTGCGGATGCGCGTCACATCGGCTCCGTAGATTTTCTATGGTTTTCGGCGATTTCTTTCCAGCCATTCAGTTGAGAGTATTCCCAAGTGACTGCGAAAGTCCTGCGGTCTCTCCCAATACCATTTGTGCAGGTGAGCCCGTGTTTCGGTCACTTTTCGAAGATTGCCCGTACCGCCACGCTGGCACGACAGTCAAGCCAGTAGACAAGGCACGGTAGGCCTGACAAGTCGTCGGAGCAAGCGGGTGCCCCATCCGCTGCGCCGGCGCCCGAAATGGAATTCGTGCAAGTCGAAGGGGAGGAGATATCGCCGACGGAGTTCGGAAAAGAGCAGGGATGGTGCGAGGTCAAACGAAACACCAAGAAGGCGGGTGGAGACGCCGACCCGGCGAAGAACCAGCAAGCAATGCCAGCGTCTACCGAGAAGGCGGCGTTTATACAGAAAGCGACGCAGTACGTGCGGAAGATCACCATGACGAGCCGAATGCCCAACCTGCCGACGGATGACTACAAGATCATCGTGCGACCCCGAGATGGCTTCAACGTATCCCACTACCAGAAGGACCGCGTCCACTGCTGCATACGCAACGCTGCAGGGGTGGGACGGGAGGTAGCCGAGGAGGACAGCGTCTGTCTCAATGAGCGACAAAACGTTATTGTGGTAAGCACGCCGTCAGAAGATCGCGCTAGACGATATGGAGGCATTTGCAAGCTGCGAATTAGTGACCGGGAGTTCGAAGCGAGTGCCTACAGAGCGGCTCCGGAGAACACGTCCAAAGGCCTCATCAGGGGCATATCGCTAGACGAAAAGCCGGCGGACGTCGTGAGAAGTCTGGTTAATCACCGCAACCCGAACGTCCTGCATGCCAAGCGCATGGGAAACACGACCAACGTGATAATCCTTTTCGACGGCTACTACGTGCCTCGTTACGTGAACTACGGCGGGATGGTGATAAGGTGCACTCTTTACAAGAAACATATCGATATGTGTTACGAGTGTGGTCGTCTGGGACACAGGGCCGACGTGTGCCCCAACCCGAACGACAAGAAGTGCCGTGGGTGCGGATGCGGCAACCCGCCCGACGATCATCGGTGCGAGCCGGTGTGCCAACTGTGCGGAAAGGGTCACTTCACCGGAGACCGCAAGTGCAAAGCTAAGTACAAGACACCCTACCTAGTCAAGCGCCGACAGTGGGAACGCAGAATGCGCGAGGAGGCTGAGGCCGCCTACAGCAGTAGC
This sequence comes from Rhipicephalus annulatus, assembly GCA_013436015.1. Lineage (NCBI taxonomy): Eukaryota > Metazoa > Arthropoda > Arachnida > Ixodida > Ixodidae > Rhipicephalus > Rhipicephalus annulatus. The sequence continues at coordinate 668,272 of WOVY01001364.1, read as the reverse complement.
AGCACCGTCAACGACGGGGAGGAGGGCTACGGACGACGCCACGCACCGAGACGACGTCGCGGCAACAGTCGATCGGCCTCGAGGGAGACCCGTGCGCGGAGCCGCACTCGCTCCCGTACTCGTTCTCGAGCCCGCTCTCGCAGCGTCTCCCGACCCCGTTCAGCGAAGCCTCGCAGCACGTCGACGGCCCGAGCCAACCACACAGCTGCAGCCAAAGGCGGAGGAGAGGTTGACCCCCATAAATTGAGGTGGGTGGACGTCGCCTCCGGACGCGCGCCCAGCGCACCGCTAACGCGAACCGAGACTGCCATTGATAGAAACCCAGATGTAGACAGACGCGGTAGCTCTGCTTACAAACGCAACAGTGACCCAGAAAGTCTAGTGCAGAAACGATTGGATCAATTCGAATCAATAATCCAAGAACTAAAGCAGGAAAATGCAAGGTTAAGAAAGGAAATTGCCACGTTGAAGGGGGAGGCCCCGACAGTTCCCTTTCCTACTCCTCCTCCAATTAAACCCGTCGCTGCCGATGCGGCTGCTAGTACAGCCGAGAGTGGGGAGGAAGTCATGGAGGCCCAAGACGCGCACCCCGCACCCACCAAACGTAAGGCACTTGACCCGGAACAATTCGACGTCAAATCGCAGAAACGCGAGAAGGAACTCCGCGAACGAGTCGATAGACTCGACGACAAGGTAGACGCGATGATGACCCAACACGCGCAGCAAACCACGCAACTTAACAACGCAATTGCTCAGCAAACCGCACAAACTGAACAGTTGAGCATTGCAATATCTCAGCTCACAAAAATGGTCGCGACGCTTCAAACGCGCATAGACAATATCGAAATGCGACTTCCGGGCGCAGTGGGTCGCCCAGTACGAACGACTGGGAAACCGTACTTTAGGCCGTTACCTGACGAAGAGGCGCAGGATCAGCCGGACGGCAAACCATAACACGTACAGTCACCATGGCTCGACACGAAACCACACAAACACAACGCCCACAACAGCATAACACACGGAACACGTTCACTATCTGGCAGTGGAACTGCAGGGGGTACAGGAGGAAACGGGCGCTTCTCCAACAATTCTTACGTAGCCGGCAACGACCGGATGTAATACTATTGCAGGAAACCAATGACGCGGTCAAGCTGGCGGGGTACAAATCTATAGACGAAGCTGTGACCGCGGGAGCCCCACCGGCCGCTGCAACGCTGGTGCGACGCAACCTCACCGTGGCGCAACGCGAACTTAAGAACGTTAGCATACCGCATGTACTCATAGAGCTCATCCCGACGAAAGGGCGCGGCCCCGGCCTGTTTGTGCTGAACGTGTATAGCAGACCCAAAGCCAGACACCGCTTTAGCACGTTACTGCGAGAGGCGCGCGAGGCAGTTGCCGACGGGCCCTTGCTCATTGCAGGCGACTTCAACGCGCCCCACGCGGCGTTGGGGTACGGCTACGAAACGCCAAAAGGTAAGCGCCTTTGGGACGATGCGCAGAATGAGGGCCTCGAGCTCATCACAGACCCTTCCGCGCCTACGCGCAGGGGCAACAGCGTATGTGCAGACACCTCACCCGACCTCACATTTACCAAGAACGTTGCTAGCGCGCGATGGCACAATACACAGGAGGACCTGGGTAGCGATCACTCAGTGATTGAGATCCAGGTCGACGCTGAACCTCACCACCGCGTTCATCGGGAAGGTACCAAGGGCAAGAACCACCGGCTGGTGGATTGGGACGCGTTTTGCAAAGTCCGGAAAGAGCAGAATCGTGGCAGTGCGGCTATTGAGGATATAGATAGCTGGACTGCGACGCTCAAGGGCGATTTAGAAACGGCGACGCGGGAGGTTCCGCCAGAAGCACAGCTCGAAGTGGTAGACAGCAAACTCCTACACATGTGGGAAGCCAAGCGCAGCCTGCAAGACAGGTGGAAGCGTCAACGCCACAATCGAACGCTGCGCAGACGCATAGCACGGCTAAGCAGGGACATGGAAGAGCACGCCTTACAGGTATGCAAAACGCAATGGGAAGAGATCTGCAATGGGATGGAGAACCAGCTGGGACGGGCCAAGACGTGGCATCTCCTCCGGCACCTCTTGGATCCGGAGGAGACGAAAACATCGCACGCACATAAGTTTAACAAGTTGCTGCACGACTACAAGGGCACCCACGCGGACTTTCTAGATGACGTGCGAAGCCGTTACTTTCAGTCACGTAGCCCCCTCGCGCATTTGGCATACGCCTGGGAGGGTGAGGGTAACGCGGAGCTAGACGAGGACTTCAGCGTTGCAGAGGTGCGGGCGGTGCTGCACAGGCTCAACACAAAGTCGGCGCCAGGCCCGGACGGGATAACCAACAAAGCGCTACGTAACTTGGACGATGAGTTGATAGAACAACTGACGGCTTACATGAATGAGTGCTGGAATGCGGGCGCTATACCGAACTCGTGGAAAACGGCGCGCATAATTATGATCCCTAAACCAGGCAAACGAGTACAGATTGACAACCTTCGACCGATATCCCTGACGTCCTGCGTTGGTAAGGTCATGGAACACGTGGTTCTCGCTCGCCTTACCAACTACCTCGAGGACCGAAACATGCTCCCACACACGATGCTGGGGTTCCGTCGTAACCTTTCCACGCAGGACGTTATGCTTCAACTCAAGCACGATATCGTAGACAATCCCACACGATCCACCAAAGCGATACTCGGGCTCGACCTCAAAAAGGCGTTGGACAACGTTAGCCATGCTGCGATACTTGAAAGTATACGAGCGTTGGGACTGGGCGAGAGAACGTACCACTACGTACGGGATTTTCTTACGGGCCGCCGGGCCCGATTAGCGATCGGCGGACTAGAATCGCAGGACATATACATGGGTTGTACAGGCACGCCGCAGGGCTCCGTAATCTCGCCCATGCTCTTAAACCTCGTGCTTGTCGGATTACCACAAAAACTCGCTGAGATAGAAGGCCTCCACCATAGCTTGTACGCCGATGATATCACCCTCTGGGTTGCCGAGGGAAATGACGGCCACGTAGAGCAAACGCTGCAGGAAGCCGTCGACGTGGTGCAGGACTACCTTCGCGACACTGGCCTCGAATGTTCCGCCGCTAAATCGGAGCTCCTGCTCTATAGACCCTCGCGCAGGGGCCGTAAACCCAAGAACGCCGATTCCGCATTTGAGTGCGCATATAGAGAAATTAATGTACGCACATCAGACGGCGCTGTCATCCCACAAGTTAACAACATTAGGGTACTGGGCTTGCGCCTGTCCGCCAACGGCCACAACGGCGAAACCGTTCGCAGACTAGAGGGCGCGGTCAATGAAACAATCCGATTGCTGAAACGAATAACAAATCGCCATAGCGGAATGAAGGAAAGCAATACCATTCGCCTGGTACATGCTTTCGTTATGAACCATATAACGTACGTCGCCTCCTACCTCAAGTGGCAGGCGACTGAACGCACCAAACTAGATTGTCTCATCCGCAAGGCGTACAAACGCGCAATCTGATTGCCGGCCAATACCAGCACGGAAAAATTTCTCGAGCTGGGGTTGCACAATACTCTAGATGAGATAATCTAAGCACACAACATCGCCCAGTACGAACGTCTGGCGAAGACCAGAACTGGTCGACACATCCTCGAGACACTAGGTATCAACTACCATACGCAGCGCGGCGAAAAGGTCGGGATACCCAGACGTATTCGCGAGCGCATCGTCGTTCTGCCGTTGCCTAAGAACATGCACCCGACACATCATATCGGTCGGCGCAACAGGCGCGCCCAAGACCTTGAAAAGAAATTCGGCAATAGCAAAGACACAGTTTACGTGGACGCTGCCCGTTACGACTGCCACCGCGGCTTCGCGGTCGCGATCACGGATCATATAGGAACTTGCGTCACGAGTGCGACGATAGGCACGGAAGAGACAAAGGCAGCCGAAGAAGCTGCCATAGCCCTCGCGATAGCCACCACGGACGCCGAGGTGATAATAGGCGACTCGCAGGCGGCGATACGCAACTACGCCAGCGGCCGGATCTCCCGCGAAGCGGCCCGCATTCTCCAAATTCACGAACGCAACATCTGCCGCAAAAACGACAGTTTCCTCGTATGAACCCCCGCCCACACGGACCCTCCGCTTGCGGGCAACGCGACTGCCCACGCCGCGGCTCGAGGACTTACACGCCGAGCTGCGACGCCTGCCGACAGTCCCGATGTCTCGCACACTTCGACAGCGATGCGGGAATGGACGTGGGGGGATCGCATGACCACTTTCAGAGACATCACGCAACACTACAGACTGAACAAATGCAAATATCCACCACACCACGCCAAACTAAACAAGAAACAGCAGGTTGCCTGGAGACAACTACAGACACACACGTACCCGAATCCGGTGATCCTTCGCTTCTGCTACCCAGGCATTTATACGTCCGACGCGTGTAAGGCGTGCGGAGCGAGAGCGACACTGCAGCACATGCTGTGGAAGTGTACCGGTAACGCGCAGCAGTCCCTTGCGAACCCGGTAGACATGGCAGTCTCGAGGCGCGATGGGAGGCGGCTCTGCTCAGCCATGACCTTGCCGATCAACTGTGGGCCGTCTGGCAAGCCCAGGATGCCGCTCGGGTCCAAGGACTCGAGGCCGTCACCTAGGCAGGGGTGCTTGTAGCCCCACCCCGCTCAATGACGCCGGACATGTTCAATAAAGTTTTTACTCACTCACTCACTTGCTCGTGGGTCCAATGTCATCTAGTAGTGTTGTGCGAGCCTTTGTGCTTAAAGTGCACAACAGTACTCACCTAAGTTCTACATTGGAGAACATTTTGCCATCACATTTCGCTTAATCATGTTGCCCATATGCAACGCAGAACACCTAAACACAACTGCAAGACAGCGGGGACCTTCTGCTGTTTTGTGAAGGACATTTCATGTTTGTTTTAGTTGCATAAACACTTGGCAGAAGTAAAACCACTACAGTTCATTTCACAATGCTGGCGTACCAGTGTTGCTGGAACAAACACTTCCCCTAAACTGTGGTGGTTTTGAGGCTAACTGAACAAAGCTGGAGAAACTTCGGTAATACATTATCTGACAATTTCCATGCTTTATACGACCAGTACGGTGTATGTAGTATTATTGGTGAAGGCCTTGCAAAAACTGCACACAGTTTCAGTTTTAGACTTTCACACCATTGTGATCACGTCCACCAGCCATCGTCTGGGCGTTCATCACTCCGATGGAAGAAGACTGAACGCAGAATAAAAAAAAATTTTTCTCAGGATTTCTACACACTTGCCAGAGAAGCCGTTGGAATGTTGGACACTTCAGATGTATGCTTTTTATTGCGATACAAAACAGCAAAGCAGTGGAGGACTATCATAGTCACTTGAAAGTGAAAGACTTACTTGGGGTGCTGCCTTGCATTCTGGCCTTCAGAGCTTGCATTTGAATGACTGAATTACTTATGAGCCCAGACTTGGAGAGGACACTGCACTTGTTTGTGCTTGTTTCATCATGAACCTTTAGCAACACGCCCAACTGGCAGTCATCCTACATACTTAGCACTAAATAAAGCTAGAATAGATTTATCGTCATTGTACCCTACCCACCAGAAGCTTCATATGGTCTTGTCTAGCCTCTCGATGCCCATGGGGTGTGTGAAAAATGATGCAAACAGAGTTTTTATTTCACTTGTGTATTTAATTGCTTATTTGTAAATAATAAAATCACCAATGTTCATTTTAGTGAGTGTGGTACAATAAGGACATAACAGTAACACACTGTTAATACAAAATAATTGAACTCTTTTTTTTTTTTTCTTGCAAATGGTGCTTTCATTCCTTATTGAGCCACCTTTGCTGCTTCTCAGCGCACAAGCTCCGCCATCCATTGCCACACACCCCCACTAGGCAGTCCTACATGCCCATGAAGCATAAAAAAATGTGAGCCATGTTAACTCAATACTGTGTGCCCACAGTTGACATGCATCTCCATGTGCAGTACCCTATAGGTGTGCTGCTTGCCAAAAATATATCTGGTAAGCTTAGTGATCAAAATCTGTCATCGACAATGCACTTCTCATAGTGTTGTATGCATTATCTCTTGGGGTCCTCTTTATTGTGCTGCTAGTGTGCTTCTCTGTGTGTTCAATTTCCTGCCTTCTTTTTGACTTGTACTATAGTTCCGATACATCTAGGTTTGCTGACTGTTTCTATTTCCTCATATTTCCTTGCAAAGTTCTGAGAAACTAGAATAAAAATTGACTTGAAAGCAGGTCGCAGAACTCGGTACTTAAAAACACTTTGGTATTTTTCCTACTTGCAGGCTGGCCACCAAAAACAGTGTGAACCTCGGTGCTAAGGGCTTGAATGCCACTGGGTTGTAGTGCCACCAACAGCGAGGGGATTGCGTCGTGATGGAAGAAGAGGATGTGCATGATCACGTGCGATGCAGCAGCAATACTGGCGCAAGGGGGACAGAAAATAAAGAAAACATTGGTTGTGTGAAAACCTGCCGCGTCTTTTTCTCACGTGTGCTACACAAGGTATACTATCGTCCTCCTCATTGTGGACATGTACTGTGATAGGGACAGCAGCTGCCTTTGTGTAGTATTTCTGTCTGGCGCAAGGGGGACAGAAAATAAAAAAAACATTGGTGTGAAAACCTGCCGCGTCTTTTTCTCACATGTGCTACACAAGGTATACTATCGTCCTCCTCATTGTGGACATGTACTGTGATAGGGACAGCAGCTGCCTTTGTGTAGTATTTCTGAATGCTTTGTCGTTGTTACTAACACAAAGCTGTCACATAATTTAACCTTTTACTTTACTAAAATTATAAATGAACTGTAACAATTACAAGAGCAAGCCTGAAAATGTTGATACTTCATGTTACTTTGCCTGAAAAATGTTAGTTTTTGAAGCATGAAGTTGGTTTTGTTTAATCCCAAACAAGCGAACTCCACTTCTTAAAGGAGTGCCAACCCCTGAAATCCGACTAAGTTGGCACGAAAAGGACTAAAGCATCGGCTTTCAGTGCTTGCAAGGAATGCTGCGTGAATGTCAACCGTTTGACACGCTATGTACACAATTGTATACACCACTTGATTTTTCTATTTGTATTTGTAAGGGCTAAGAAACATCAAAATATATTGACTTTCTAATCTCTTCATTTACCTTCGTTTTGCAGCATACAGTTGCATATTTATTTTTATTTTATTTACTCTCAAAATCCTTACGGCATTAAGAGAGGGGACTGGTTACAAAGTAGACAAGAAAAATGCAGCATAAAAAGTTATTCAACAAAGAATAAACTCATCATTATACAAATGTCAGCTGTGTAAGGACAAACACAATACATAATTCAGCCTGTAAATACAGAATATTAGTTAGTCTATTTTGGATAACTACAGAATACTGAGTAAAGTTTATTGAAAAACAATTACTCATAGTGACATGTCTTCAGGTAGTTTGTTTCAATTTACCAATGTACAAGATGAAAACACTGGGAGTTGCATAATGCGATGCCAACCTTATGACGAGGTCACTGCAATGGGATATGTACAGTGTACTGAGGATTCAGGATTAGTTGGTCATGCAGGGTGGTATGACAGAATAATTCGTGAAATGAAGCCAAATAGGATATTTTCAAAGGGGGTGCAAAAGAAGCAAGGCTTTGGCTGGATTTCATTGAAGTTATACCAGCGATGCAATTACAGTGAGAAGGTTTCAAGCGGATGGAGGTATTCTGTACAAACAAGTGAATCAAGTTGTGGCAAGGGTCTCGCTCGGAAGAGGCATATTCAAGTTTGGGACGTTATAATGTTTCATACAGGAGTAGTTTTAGTGTATATCGTGGTTTTGAGAAGTTGCAATGTATGTAGGCTAACTTGTAATCGGCATTATTAGTAACATATTCAGTGTGAGGTGCCTGAAAAAAGTTCAATGTGATAAGAACACCTAATTATCTATATGAGCTGACCCGATTGTGTAGGACATTTACCTAGTATGTTAGCAAGATGTCTGCATAGCTTCTTACACACATTTGCTTACATTTACACATGTTTAAATCTATTTGCCACGTGCTGCACCAAGCTGCTACAGTGTTGAGGTAAGATTGGAGAAATGAACTGCCATTACCACTACTTACTTTATTGAAAATTATGCAGTAATCTGAAAAAGAATAGGTAAGATTGGAGGAATGAACTGCTTTTACCACTATTTATTATTTTATTGAAAATTACGCAGTAATCTAAAAAAGATTAATGCTTGAAGAAGTTGATGATGTCAGGCTCAAGGTTGGCGACGGGTATCTTTTTTGGCATTGGAGCTGGGTTCATGGCTTGATGGGGGCGCCCAGAACATGAAAGAAACCGCCTCCACCAGATGTCGCATAGTTCTGATATGGACTAAGACAGCAGGCGCCATTCCCAAAATGAAATTTTTTGTTCGGCCATACTTGTGGCCGAGAAACCAAGACAAAGACTACAGCAAAGCACAAGTTTGGTTTCTTTTTGAACGCACCTCGTGTTATGCTGCTATTTTTGTTGCAATAGAATATCGAGTGCCTTGAAATGTCAGTTTCACACAAGTACATACAGTTCTTCATAGGCGGTATCTGAAAGGGCTAAGAGAGCAGTTCACTTTTATTACTTTTTTCTTCTCTCAAGAAACCCTTGCACCACTTGGGCCGTAGCCCAATCATTCGCAATGTTTGAGATTAGCTAGTTTGTATGAAGAGACCTTAATGTCGAGGTGTTTCATGCATTTGGCACTGTAGTCTTTGCCTGCATTGCTTCATTTATGGTGCTGGCAACAGTGCTGTCACCAGGGATATTTTAGGGGGAGAGAGGAACACATGCTCAGTACAATACTTGCAACAACCCTGAATGGCAGTGAAAAACTTGTGCAAAGACTCATGCCAGTCATGAGGCATATGAAGATCGATACTTGTATAATGCCTTGCTGAATCGACACTTCGTATAGAGATTAAATAAGAGGTGTGAGCATAACATTTCACAGCTCTGCATTTGGATATCCTCGCACTTGTCGAAATGTTTATTTGAACAGGTGCATGCGTAAGGGCTGGCTCTCACCTATACAAGGTTGGATGATGAGGGGTCTAAGCAAGCAATGATCCTGTGATACTTCGAATGGCATTTCACCCTAGCAAAGCATTGTTTTTACATTATGCAAAAATAAAACAAGGTGTAATTGCAAGATCCTGGGTGACTTTTATGGTCTCATAGTTTCCTAAAAGTAACTCTGGCACTGCAGTCGTTCAGTTGCCATGGGAATGATGGGTACTTCACAGATTTGCCTAGTTTTCGTCTTTGCAGGCTTCCCATGCACTTGTGGCTGTGTTTAGAGCTATGCATTGATTTTAAACCTTTGCTAAACTTTGTCTTGTGGCAAAGTGAATTCAGGCCACACAGAGCTAAAAGAACGAACATTAGACACATTCGTGTACTACCCATCCCTGCCATGCTAGCTGAAGTGCTGTGCGTTGCAGCTGCCACATACACTAGCATCAAAGTTCCCTATGTTTCATTCAGAGCATGGTCTATGCTTTAGAACATCCTCCAGTGTATCTCTATGCATGGTCTGCACTCCTGCTTTTATTTCAATTTCATGTGACGACTATGTGGCACTTGTGGCCAGGTATGTTTTTTTTCATTTGCCATCAAGTTTGCATGACTGCTTGTTGGACAAGGGCGGGTTGTAGAAAAAAAAAAAGAGAAAAACATCATGTCGAGGTGCTCGGTCGCATATTATAACGTTACGCGTGCCCCCACAGCTTCACCACATTACACATGCATGCTGCACTGAAGCGCCAAAAAAGAAAAGAAAACACGGGCGCTTTTTTCTGCAGGACGCACCAGAAAAAATTTTGTTTTTGTTCGAACCTTACTTGCGATGATAGGCAATATTTAAGCAGCGGCGTTCTTTTGCCTTATTGATGGCGTATTATCTTGTTCGTGTAATATACCAAGAAGGCGTTGAATATACGAACGGGGCGAGGCCGGGAGCTTTACTTGTTTTAAGCCGCACAATGACGTTTGGAAGGTCTTCGTGTTGCATGGCATGTTCCCCATTCATAATGCGTAGCTTAGAAGTCAGTGCTGAACATCAGCTAAAGCTAATTAACGCTGAAGCTACGACCGCGACGTAGAGGAGAGTCATTTTTCCGAAACCCCCTTTCTAACCAGCGACGAGGCAACGTTTGCAACAAGTACGTCATCGCATCGTTTTGTGTTGATTGCATACGTCTTAGTAAACATCCAAACTTACATTGTTGATAACAGGCCGGCAAAACTTTGGGCAGAGCGAGGAGCACAGCGCAGCGGCGATACAAGGCGCGCGCATTGCTTGAAACATGAACGATTGCGAGATGTCAATCGTAGAGGGTTTTCCTTTTCTTGATCACATCGTTCTAGTCCCCATTTGCGTCATGAACGAGTCCGCTTTCGGTTGCGAGAGGTGACAGGTGGGCGCACACGATTTCTTCGCGAGTATCCAACTCAACTCGGCGCAGGTCCAAAAGCCTTGGCAGGGCTTTGCGAACAAGGCCCCCGCTGGTGCAGCAGCCTCCTGGCAACGCTATGCGAAAGTGCGGGGAGCGACGGCACGATGACACAGTTAGGCCGGCGGAAATGCATAGCCTCCAAGAGCGCTGAGCCGCGGTGCATTGTGGGGGGCTCTATCCGCTCGTCTTTGTAAACTCGCGGCCAGGTCTCTCTACGACGATAGCTAAATATATTGCCTTGTGCGCACTTTGCCAAGACAGCAAGCGGCCCACTACGGCTCCAGTCGGGACCCTACCCTACAACCACTTCCTTGTCCATCAGAGCTGTTCTCTGTCGTCAGAATTGACCTCTTCGGGCCCCTCCCAACTACATCACACGGCAAGAGATGGATCGTCACCGCGGTTGATCACTTGACCCGGTACGCTGAGACGGCCTCGATCACTTCAGGAACTGCTTCTTAAGTAGCAACTTTCTTCTTGAATGCTATTTACCTACGTCACGGAGCCCCTCGTGTTCTTTTGAGCGACCGGGGCAAGGCATTTCTTTCAAGCACGCTCAGTGAAGTTCTTCAAGCATCAAGAACAGTTCATAAAACAACATCTAGCTACCACTCGCAAACCAATGGCTTAGCGGAAAGATTTCATCGCACGCTTTGTGACATGCTGTCCATGTATATCCGACCAGACCATCGTAATTGGGATGCCATACTTCCCTTTGTCACGTATGCACATAATACGTCAGTTCAACGAACCACAGGCTATCCTCCATTTTTCCTAGTATACGGACGCCAACCGACATCACCACTCGACGTTTCATTCTTTTCTGGCCCTGTCAACTCTTCACCATTCGTTTGCGACCAGTTTCTGTCCCATGTTGCTCGATGCCGTCGTCTTGCCCGTGTAAACACCGAAGCTAGCCAAGAAGATTGCAAACATCAATACGATGCCACTCACCGCGTCGTTTTCTACCGCCCTGGCGTCGATGTACTTCTGTGAACTCCTGCGCGAACGCCTGGCTTATGCGAGAAGCTTGAGTCACGCTATCTTGGCCCCTACAAAGTTGTCGAACAGACCTCACCAGTGAACTACCTTGTCACACCTGTTCACGCCCCATTTGACCAACGCTGCCGCGAGACAGAGATCGTGCACGTTTTGTGTCTCAAGCTCTATCGTATGCGTTCCACAGTGTAATTTGCGGCCCGGCTGGCCGCTTCTGTCGACGGGGGAAGTTAGTGTAAGAATTCATTGGACGTCATCTTCCTCATTTGTCAATAACCATCATCAGTCTTCGTCCCCTTCCTCTTCATCATCGGCGCCATCTTGCTGTTGCTTGAATAATGCGTCAGCTGAACCGTGGTGTTTCAATATAAAGGAAAGATATTTTCTGTACTAGAAACAATAATGAGCACTACAATCCACATTTTTTTCATTATAACACAGTGCATGCGTCCTTGATATAGGGGTAAAGTTGCGAAATCACTCCATCTCCAAGGCTTTTGTTCAGGCAATACCAGACAATTCGGCCACTACTAAAACTACCTATACTGCAGACGGACGTGTTCCTGTCGACATGAAGTCTGCCAGCACATTCGTATGTTCTGATAAGAGTTAGCAAGTATACACATGAGCAATACAGCCCCTTAATATATAGTGTAAAAGGTGTGTCAATCAATGTGTGTACTTGGGTACTTTCTGTGGCCATGAAACCTCAATGGCTCGTGTAAGACCCATTGCCTCACTGCAGCTGCCTTCCCAATACGATCAACTTCAAACATTTACACGATTTAATTTCAAGGAAGGTTTATTACTCCACAGTGAAAACAAGCCACATTAAAAACGAACCATTCATATCATACATTTACCACGGTGCCTTATACAGAGGCAATGGATTGTGCTAAAAGAGTCTCGTAATGCTCGTGTTGTAATCACTTAAGCAGCAAGGACTTTGGTAAAACTACAGATGAAAAAAAACTTTGCTGTAACAATAAATAAAAATAAATACTTGCTGTCAATGCTTGTGAAGATTCTGGAGTCTTCTTACAAAATAGAGTGGTGGCACTGTTACACAGCAGAAAGTTTCAAAGAATTGAGGTGACACATATTTGACATATGCACTGCCATGCACGAAGATTACCAGACTAAAATATGGCACTGCAGTCATCAATTCTGCATAGGCAGAACGAGGAGCATTCAAATAAAAAGGTATGAAACAACGTAACAACATGACCACTAGCACAGATGCATAAGCTGCTGTAGAAAAACGTAGTGAGACATCTAGGCAAGCGATTGGAGTATCTGCCAGAAACCAGAGCATGTGGGGACATACACATGCACAGGAGAAAGCAGAGGCTCTTATTAAAAAGCGCTAAGCTATTCATGCAGCAGCCAAGCAAGGACAGGATGGCACTCAAATTTCAAAATTCAACGATTAGAGACAGCCAGGAGCTATTCAATTTCTGACAGCGGAGTGTGCTAAACCGGCTACCATTAATTGCCTGCAATTTCTGTCATTGGTCCCCTGTAAAAAAATATTTGAAAATGAAGCACTTCACCTTGGATGACGAATTCAACATCGCTGTGGAAGACAGAGTCTCATCATGGCTACAGAAATACTGGAAACGAAAAATCCCAATGGGATCCAATCGTTATGATTAGATATATCAAATACACCTTGAAAAAGTGTTTATACCTACAGTATTGTTTTATACCTTTTCATTTGAACAACTTCTGTACAACCATTTGGTTTGGACATATCGAACATACTGTACTTTCTTTTATCGTTGTTTGTTGCTTAATGCCATAGCGCTAGGCTAGCATTGTTCTAAGATGAGAAAACAGCACTTTAAGCAAAACACGGCGACACAGATTAGTTCTAGTAAGGTTCGTGTTCCATTAGCACTATGGTTTTTTCCTTATCGAGACATGAACCAACTTGCCCAACAAACTGTTCTATTATGATTGTTTTTAAAGTTCATAATTCATGTCATTGCAATTCCATAGTGTTCCATTAGCACTATGGTTTTTTCCTTATCGAGACATGAACTAACTTGCCCAACAAACTGTTTTAATATGATTGTTTTTAAAGTTCATAATTCATGTCATTGCAATTCTCATGCCAGACGAACCTGCGATTACTACATACATAAACAGTTGGGAAACCAGGATTTTGCTTTGTGAATGAGACTGATACCCCTCGCCCCCTATAGGTTATATTTCAAACAACATTTTCCCCCTCTCTTCTAAGATCCGCACAAAGGCGAAACTTCAGTTTAAGTAAGCATATTTCTAGCCAACCAGCAAATCTGCGACATAAAAAATAAAGAAGCTTCAGAAGCAACGCCAGAGACCACAAGGTCATTTGAATCCACTCAAATACAGTTTAGGAAAATTTATGTTCTGTCCATCAATAACACGAGAGCTTATTCAGAGCATTGTGGTTGGCAGACACCAAGACCAGACTGTCTCTCGTGCTTTTCTGCACGAATAAACTTTACAGTTCACACAGGTGTGATGACGTTGCAATGGCGAAGCTGTCCCAGCCCCAGACATCTTGGTGCGGTAGGGCTTTGATGCCTTCAAGCTGTGAGTCAGTCGAGCCATCTGTTGACTATGGGAGCTGGGCCTTTTCCCGGCACTTCTGCATCAGGGCTCGCAGCAGAAACTGCTTCCGGGACAGCTCACGAACATGCTGCAATGAGCACAATGAGCTCAGTCAATCTCAGACTGTTTATGTATATCCTCATTACAACGAATCGGCTTACAACAAGCATTTAAATCATATCGATTGTGGCTCTTATGCTAACCCTTCTATTTGATTGAGCTCCATTTACTATGAATTCTAATACAACGAACATTCGAATATGATTGACTAAAATGTGAAGCCAGCAAGGTGGTCAGGACTCCTTTGGAGCGAACTTTTCAACCATGGACATCCCAAATTCAATAACTTCCCACTGAAAACATCCCTCGGCACACTTTCAAGATGGGAACGATTAGCCACAGAAATATCAACATGGCGATTCACCGGTCTGTTGATGGTCAGTTCTGCCTAGCTAAGGGAACAAAAAAATCGGCGTGCAGCGTGCTTGGCCTTGCGTCTTGGGGCACCGACATGCGAACTGATAGTCGCTGCCACTGCTGCTCCGAACCTAGTGGTCCGCTGCCGATGCGCAGAATGGCCATTCGCAGTTCTGTGGAGCCAGAGGCCCCCCCAAATTTTTTTTCACCATGCCCTAGAGAGCAAAAAATTACCATTTAAATTGACAACGGCAAATGGCCTGACAACATAGTAAGTAACCACCTCATAACGATTCTATCTTGCATGAACACTATTTTTAAAAAGCTTGTTGACAAAAAAACAATAAATGATTAGTTGTCATACAAAATAGGATATCCCTACTTTCATTCAACATGGCTCGAAGAACACGGTATGACTGCTGCGGTAAGGTCCGTGGCAGAAACAGCAAACTGCGCATTAAACAATAATTAATTCATCATAAGCACGTTCCTAGATATATAGAGAAGCCTTCGATTCAGTGGACCACAATATATCAATGAATAAACTTGAACACTATGAATTTAATTGCACACATAGGCGTGCCAGCCGAGGGGGCAAGAGGGGTGCTAGCCCCCCCCCCCACTTTCGGCAGTGGTCACTTTTGGCTGCACGCTGGGGAAACGAACAAGTAAGGCATAGTTTTACATCACAATAGTAATTACTCAATCATGTTCCCACGGGAAAATAAAATTGTTATGAGGCTATGTTACAATGTAATGAAACTTTGCCAACATTGACGCCTTGATGATTTTCTCTGTAGGTAGGTATATATATATATATATATATATATATATATATAGTCTTAATGAGATCTAACAGACAATAATGCTAAGGAAAGTATAGGGGAAGATATTAGGCTCAATTGTAATGAAAATATGAAGAAATGTGGGTGAGAAAACTTGCCGGGGCAGGAACCGAACCTGCGGCCTTCGGGTAATGCGTTCGATGCTGTACCACTGAGCTACCATGGCAGGTATCCCCCCAGCCTCTTTATCGGGATTATATTTTGATTAACAAGGTCGTTAAATTAGAAAGTGTAATAATAGCCCACGAACCGCATATGATAATAATTACAGAATAGTGGCTACAACGAGACAGGTGATGATGAAATAACGCCACCAGGCTACAAAATGTACCGTAATGACAGATATTCCCGTGGTGGCAGTGTTGTCATCATGTTTCGAGAATCGCTATATGTGACACGATTAACCAATTAAGGGAATTGAATGAGTTGCCGTTAAAGTGTTATTTGATGAGCTACATGTTGTTGTTGAGGGATTTTACCGTTCGCCCAATTGTGGTAATGAGTTTGTGGAACAATTAAACGAGTTTTTGTGTCAGTATAAAACAAGTAGTTACAACGTCTTAATCGGTGGCGACTTTAATTTTCCTATGATAAATTGGTCGGATGATTTTCCACATGCTATCTCTGCTGCATCTGTATCTTTTCTTGATGTTTTGCTGTTCCATGACTTGATGCAGCTTGTGAAAACGCCCACTCGCATTCAAAACGAATCTAGCACAATTTTAGACCTGTTTCTTGTTAGTAGAGGTATATATAACCGCAGCCTGGTAATAGAAATTTTCGACGGCATTTCGGACCATAAAGTTGCGTCATTAAGCTTTCAACTGTACTATGCTAAAATGCCTGATAAAAAAACCATTTTTTACCCGTATTCTCGCACGCTAGTGATGAGGACATAATAGACGCTCTTGATCATTCTCTATTCGATTTCCTAATGCTTTCTAAAGAAAGTGAATGTTCTGTTGAGCGATTGTGGTGCTTTTTGAAAGACCTAGTAATTAAATGCATCCAAAACTTTGTTCCTCACAAACGCAAGGTATTAAACCGGTCTAGTCCCTGGATTACGAAAAAAATCGTACGCCTAGGGCGCAAGCTAAAGAAGGCAAGAAAACGACAAATAGAACGACCATCATTGTCTGGACTAGATAATATATCAAAGATGAGTCACACACTGAAAGTCAAATTGAAAAGTGCAAAGGAAAAATATCAAAGCGAGGCTTTGATAAACTTTCTCTTGACGTCACCAAACAAGTTTTGGCAATACCTTTCACCCAAAAAAAGTCCAGTATCAAGCTTATCTATTAGACAAGAGGGAAATAGCAGGGGCGATGAATGATTACTTCTGTTCAGTGTACACGCGTGATAATGACATTACCCCTGATTTCATCACCTATGACACCATGCCACCTATCGATGATGGGGTATCACTGAAGGGGGTGTCTTATCGCTTCTGCTTAATCTTGATCCAAAATGCTTAATCTCGATCCAAAAAAGTCACCGGGCACTGACTCTGTACCTAACGCCTTTCTGATAAGGTATGCTGAATAGAATGCCAAATACCTATGCTTGATCTTTAAATCATCTCTCCTGCGCGCTGAACTTCCGAGTGATTGGAAGCACGCTAAGATCACTCCAGTACCAAAAACTGATGACCATTCGCTTGTATTCTCGTTTAGGCCTATCTCCTTG
This sequence comes from Rhipicephalus annulatus, assembly GCA_013436015.1. NCBI lineage: Eukaryota > Metazoa > Arthropoda > Arachnida > Ixodida > Ixodidae > Rhipicephalus > Rhipicephalus annulatus. The sequence goes on along the minus strand of WOVY01001364.1, from coordinate 651,184 downwards.
CTATGGACTAGTGTCAAAATTCTAGAGCATATAATATTCAAACATTTGTCTATGTTTGTCGAAAGAAATAACCTAATCACGCCCCTTCAGCACGGCTTTCACAAAGGGTATTCTACGGTAACCCAGCTTATTGAGACGTTTCATGACCTAGCAGCAGCGATTGATAAGAATGGTCAAGTAGATGTTATATTGTTACGTGAAAATGACACGAGGCGTGTCTATTTAAAATCTATATTTAAACTGATGCGTATGGCGTCGGCTAAGATGGAAGCAGCACGCACCACCAACAGACCACTTCCTCGTTGTCGTCTTCTGACCGCTGATACGTCAGCTACGTAGCATTACCCCCTCGGCGGTAAAAGCGCCGTCTCGGTGCACATTAACTACGGTCTTCAGTAGGCAGGTGGTAAGGTTTAAGCCTGCTGACGTGCACAACATCACTGGGTGTGGTTGCAGGCAGGCTTGTGGTCTCAGATGCAGGAATGATCTCATAGGTGACGTCGGTTACCTGGCGGATGATACGGTAAGGACCTGTGTAGCGAGACAATAACTTCTCTGATAAGCCAACTCGACGAACTGGGCACCACAGGAGAACAAGAGAACTGGGTGAGAAGTGAACGTTAGCATGCCGGCTGTCGTAGATGGCTTTCTGGGTGGCTTGCAAAGCCGAAAGTCTAGAGCGGGCGATCTGACGTGCGTGGTCGGCACGAGCAATAGCATCGCGTGCAAATTCGGTTGACGACGTTGTAGTGGTTGGAAGTAAGGTGTCGAGTGGTAACGTCGGATCACGGCCATAAAGCAAATAAAAGGGTGAATAACCAGTGGTGTCGTGGCGCGAAGAATTGTACGCGAAGGTCACGTGAGGTAGTGCCAGGTCCCAGTCATGGTGGTTGGAGGACACGTACATCGCGAGCATGTCCGTTAGGGTTCGATTTAGTCGTTCGGTAGGGCCATTTGTTTGGGGATGGTAGGAAGTGGTCAGCTTGTGGTGCGTCGAGGAAGAGCGCAGAAGATCGACGATCACACGGGACGAAAATGCGCGGCCACGATCCGTGAGTAATTGGCGAGGAGCGCCATGGTGTAGCATGACGTCGTGGAGCAAAAAGTCCGCAACGTCAGTAGCGGTGCTGGTGGGGAGCGCTCGAGTGATGGCATACCTAGTCGCGTAGCCTATAGCAACGGCGACCCACTTGTTGCCCGATTTCGACTCGGGAAAAGGACCGAGAAGATCTATACCAACAAGGAAGAAAGGTTCGGTTGGGATAGAGATCGGTTGAAGAAGTCCAGCCGGGGGCGCAGTAGGTCGCTTCCTACGTTGGCATTTATCGCAGGAGAACACGTAACGGCGAACGGACCGGGCGAGACCGCGCCAAAAGAAGCGGCGACGCATGCGGCCGTACGTCGGAGATACACCCAGATGACCGGCAGTTGGTTCATCGTGAAGCTCGTGCAGCACGGTTGAACGCAAATTTTTCGGTACGACAAGAAGGAGCTCAGGGCCATCTGGCTGGAGGCTACGACGGTACAGCCTGCCATTCAGGAGGACGTACATGCGAAGTGACGTGTCATTCGGAACAAATTCGAGACGGTCAATAAGTTGTCGCAGAGAAGCATCACGACGTTGTTCATCCCATATCTGAAGAAACTGGGACATTGACATGACTCTGAGGCTAGGCTCGATGTCTGGTTCGTCGGGCTGATCAACAGGGTAGCGGGATAAGCAATCAGCGTCCAGATGGAGACGTCCCGACTTATAAGCAACCGAGTAGGAATACTCCTGTAGGCGTAATGCCCAACGACCAAGTCGTCCAGTGGAGTCGTTCAGAGAAGAAAGCCAACACAGCGCGTGATGATCTGAGATGACACGGAAAGGGCGGCCATACAAGTAAGGACGGAATTTCAAAACCGCCCAAACAAGAGCGAGACATTCCCGTTCTGTTATAGAATAATTGCGTTCAGACTTAGAAAGCAGACGGCTTGCCTACGCGATTACACGGTCGTTGCCCCGCTGAATTTGCGCCAAAACTGCACCAATTCCGTGACCACTCGCGTCTGTTTGCACTTCTGTGGGAGCATCGGGGTCGAAATGTGCAAGAATAGGAGGTGTCGTTAGAGCAGTGATTAGCTGAGAGAAGGCGTCAGCTTGAGGAGGGCCCCAAGAAAATGGTACGTCTTGTTTGAGAAGGTCGGTGAGTGGCCGGGCGAGTGCCGCAAAGTTTTTCACGAACCGGCGAAAGTAGGAGCAGAGGTCCACAAAACTGCGAATATCATGGACAGAGCGTGGGACTGGGAAGTTTGTTACAGCACGTACTTTCGCCGGGTCTGGCTGTACGCCGGCAGCGTCAACAAGGTGACCCAATACGGTAATCTGACGAAGACCGAAGTGGCACTTGGAGGAATTGAGCTGCAGGCCGGCCCGTCGAAATATGGATAGAATGGTCGAAAGGCGTTCAAGATGGGTTGCAAAGACAGGTGAGAAAATGATCACGTCGTCCAGGTAACACAAGCATGTCGACCATTTAAATCCTTGTAGGAGCGTGTCCATCATTCTCTCGAAGGTCGCTGGAGCATTGCAGAGCCCGAATGGCATGACCTTGAATTGGTAAAGACCGTCAGGGGTAACGAAGGCGGTCTTTTCTCGGTCCATTTCATCTACAGCCATTTGCCAGTAGCCAGATCGGAGGTCGAGAGATGAAAAGAAGGTGGCGCCATGGAGGCAATCAAAGGCATCGTCAATGCGTGGTAGAGGGTACACGTCTTTTTTGGTAATTTTGTTGAGGTGGCGATAATCAACGCAGAAACGCCATGAGCCGTCTTTCTTTTTTACTAATACCACGGGAGATGCCCAAGGGCTTGTTGATGGTTCGATTACGTTTTTCGTAAGCATTTTGGCCACTTCTTTCTGAATCACTTCTCGCTCAGACGCTGACACGCGGTACGGCCGACGGTGAATGGGCGCAGAGTCACCAGTGTTGATTCGGTGAGTGACAATTTTATTCTGGCCCAAGGGACGATCGTCAGTTGTCGAAAATGTCACTGTATGAGGCCAAAACTTGGCAGAGGGCGTCAGCCTGGTGAGGCGACAGCTCCAATCCAATCATGTTTCGAAAAATAGCATCGTCTGATCTGGGTGACCGTGAGACTGCGCTTCGATCAAGAGCAGATACAGCGACAACACTGACATCGTCCTCTGTTATGGCAGTTAGCTGGGCTAGAGGCATCTGGCAGGGCAACACTTGAGGGGTGAAACCAAAATTAAGGAGCGGAAGTAACACACAGTTATCCGCTATGGTCGCGACGGCATAGGGCACAGTAACACTGCGTGTCAGCCGAACGTCAGTAATTGGCGTAACGATATAATCACCGTCAGGAACGGGAGGGGTCGATGATAAAGACACAGACGTGACGGCTCGAGGTGGCAGGCGAACGAAAGTGGTTGGGCTCAAGCGGCTGGTGGGCTTTGCAGAGTAGTCGGCAAAAATTGGTAGGTCAAGGCTGAGGGTACCAGACGAACAATCAATTAAGGCCGAGTGCGCCGAAAGGAAATCAAGGCCAAGTATGAGGTCATGAGGGCAGCAGGCTAGCACGGCAAAAATGACCACGGCGTGACGACCGGCAATGCTGACACGAGCAGTGCACATTCCGATTACTGGTAGAGTACAACCATCGGAAACACGTATTGCCTGCGTCGTAGATGGCGTCATATTCTTTTGTAAGCGGCAGCGTAGAGAAGCGCTCATAATAGACAGGTGCGCACCTGTGTAAATGAAGGCGGTCACAGGAACATGGTCGACTTGTACTTCAAGCAGGCTATGGTGCGTGGGAAGCGTCAGTAGAGGATTTTCGGCCGTCATTGGTATTGCAGCTTCACCTCTATAAGCTGCAATATCTAGTTTTCCTGCTGCGGTCGTCCAGAGAAGCTCGGCGAGGAAAAGCGCCGAGGTGGCGGAGAGCGGGATTGGCGACGTAGCGGCGACGGGGAGCGAGAACTGCGGCGACCGGACGAAGGGGCGTCAGGGTAGCGGCGACCGGGCAAGGGGGCGTCAGTGGAAGGCTCGTCAGATGACGACGAACAGAAATTGAAGGGTGCGGCGACTGAACGTCGAGGGGTTGTCGGATGCATGATCGCCGAGGTAGAGAAAGTCTGACGTGGTTGGTTTGACCAACGGCGGCGGCAATAGCGAGAAACGTGCCCAGGCTGGTGGCAGGAAAAACAAATAGACCGGTCGTCAGGTGTTTGCCATTCCGAAGGGTTACGGAAGGGCATCGTTGGAGGTGAACGGCGAGCGTGTCCTCGGGAGTAGGACGGGGCTTCAGGGCGAGTCAAGGGACATGTTGATGGAAGTCCGAGATTCGCAAACTCCTGCCTCACCACAGCTTGTATTAATGCCACTGACGGCTGTTGTTGGTCAGAGGCGAGCGTTGCGAAAACGGGTAGCTGAAGAGGAGCCGGATAGGCGGCTTCGATTTCTTGACGAACAATGCGTGTGACGTTGTCATACGTGAGAGACTGGCAGGCGGCTTCACACGATGAGGTAGCGGCCGTGTTGGGCAGCCGGGTGAATCGCTGAGTAATACGGTGGCTCTTGGCTTCTTTGAACCGCCGGCACTCTTTAATGATGGCGTCGACGGTGGCAACGTTGTTGTAAACTAGAAGATTAAATGTGTCATCTGCTATGCCTTTCAGCACATGGGCCACTTTCTCCGACTCACTCATGTGCTTGTCAATCTGGCGGCATAGGGCGATGACGTCGTGAATGTATGCGACGTACGACTCCGTCGACGTCTGCGCACGAGCCGCCAGTTGATTCCGCGCTGCGATCTGCCGCCCAACGGTGTCGCCAAAAAGGTCGCGGATCTTCTCTTTAAAGGAGTCCCAGCTCGTAATCTCCGCTTCGTGCGTCTCGAACCACACTCGCGGTGGGCCATCGAGGTAAAAAAGCACATTGGCAAGCATAAGAGTGGGGTCCCACCTATAGCTTGCGCTGACCCGTTCGTACCGGTTGAGCCATTTGTCGACGTCAACGCCATCCTGACCGGAAAATACACCGGGATCACGAGCAGGAGGTAGAACGACGTATGTAGAAGTCACGGTAGGGGCAGGTGGCGAAGACGATGACTGTTCAACCTGTGACATGGTTGGACCAATGATGATGCGGCCGTTGTGGAGCTTCGTGATGAAGACGGGGAAGTACCCAGCACGTCCACCACAAAGATGTTACGTGAAAATGACACGAGGCATGTCTATTTAAAATCTATATTTAAACTGATGCGTATGGCGTCGGCTAAGATGGAAGCAGCACGCACCACCAACAGACCACTTCCTCGTTGTCGTCTTCTGACCGCTGATACGTCAGCTACGTAGCAATATTATTGGATTTTGAGAAAGCTTTCGATCGTGTGAGTCACCAGAAATTACTAATTAAGCTCAAACCAATTCTGAAAAATGAGAAATTACTTGCATGGATAACTGCTTATCTTTCAATGAGGAGCCAATGTGTTGCCATTGATGGTGTCACCTCGAGTTCCGCCCCGTGAAATCGGGTGTGCCTCAAGGGTCAATTTTGGGGCCGTTGTTTTTTTCTGTTATTTATTAATAATATTGTGCTAAACTTGCCCGTAAAAATAAAGCTTTTCGCGGACGATTGTATACTATATCAGGAAATTTATAGTTACAAGGATCAAGAATCTTTAAATACTGCACTAACAACGCTACAAAGGTGGTGTGAAAATTGACAGATGACAATTATATAAAAAAAACAGTAGCAATGCGAATTACGCGTAACAAACAGCCGCTTCTGTTTACCTATCACGTCAATGGCCATGCGTTATCCGAAGTCACTAAACACAAATATTTAGGACTCATACTCACATCAGACTTAAAAAGGAATGAACACATAAAATATATTGAAAGAAAGGCAATGAAAAAGCTTGGCTATTTGCGAAGGAGGCTTGTGAATGCCACACCACACATCAAACTTCTCGCGTACAAAACTTTCATTAGACCAGTATTAAAATATGGAGCTGCAGTGTGGGATCCCTTTACCGAGTCCAATATTAAAAAAATAGAAATGGTCCAAAGAAAGTCTGTCCAATTTGTTTTTAATTGTTATAGTTGGCGTACTTCCCCTTCACTTCTACTAATTAAAGCAGATCTCGAAAAACTACAGGCGAGAAGAAGAATGGAGAGGCTGAAACTTTTTTACCTCATTTTCCACAACAAAATTACTATCAACAAAACAGTGCACATTAGACAAATAAGAGATTATGCTGCGCGCTCACATCATTCAAAGAAAGCTTTACATTACGTAAACCGCACAGACACATTCACGTATTCATTTTTTCCAAGAACTACCCGTGAGTGGAATTGGCTATCACCCGATGCTGTACAGTGTCCAACAGTTGATTTATTTCAACATGCTCTCTATAACCACTAAGAGTTTTTTTTTTTTTTTTTTGTACAGTCATGCAGCCCAGAGTTTCACAATGCTTCCATTTTTTTAGTACGTTTAGGTCAGCAAAGCTATGCCATTGTTGTAATGTTTTTCTTTAGTTTTTTGTAAATTAATACAAAAGTGTTGAATTGTAACCACTGTAAGTATGCTGTGTGATGTCAATTATGCTTTTGTAACAAACATTTCTGTATGCTCATTCCTGCGTAAGACCTGGTAAACAGGTCAGCAGTATGTAATAAATAAATAAATAAATAGATAAATAAATAAATATGTGAATTTAAACGTGGAAGTGTCAGTCAGCGCCACCAGTAGCCATGGCGCCGAGTGTGCCACACTATTTTGAGCCTGTTTGGAGTCACATAGCATGTGAACTTATTACGAGCGAGCAGCTGACCCTCGTATACAGCCTCAAGGCACTAGGTCTACCAATACGAGACCCTCGTTAGTGAATTACGGAAAGAAGTGAACACTTAAGAGCTCATCTTTTCTGACTTTTACACAATCTTAATGAGACCTAACAGGCAATAATGCCAAGAAAAGTGTAGGGGAAGATATTAGACTGAATTGTAATGTAAATACGTAGACAGAGAAGTGGGTGAAAAGATAAATTGCCATGGGCAGGAACCAAACCTGCGACTTTCGAGTAACGCATTCGATGCTCTACCACAGAGCTACCACGGCAGCTATCCCCACAGCCACTTTATCGGGATTATATGTGAATTTAAACATGGAAGTGTCAGTCAGCATCACCAGTAGCCATGGCGGCAAGTGTGACACACTATTTTGAGCCTGTTTGGCGTCACGTAGCACGTAAACGTGTTACGAGTGGGCAGCTCATCAATAGTCCCTCGACTACAACCTAAGGGCACCAAGTCTGCCAGTACGAGACCTTCGTTAATGAATTAAGAAAAGAAGAGTATACTTAAGGGCCCGTTTTGTGTTTTACACAATCTTAATGAGATCTAACAGAAAATAATCCCAAGGAAAGTATAGGGGAAGATATTAGACTAAATTGTAATGTAAATATGAAGAAAGAAAAGTATACTTCAGTAGTATAATGCACGATAGAGACTGATTTTTTAGATTATGTTCCGAGATAATATTTCTTCTTTTACTCTGGGTTCCCGAGGTGCCACGGGTGTACTTTTTGCCTGCACACGCATGCGTTGATTTTGGACTGCCTGATTATAGATTCTTCCCTTTCTAAAAAATTTTTTAGTAGCAAGAAAGCGCTTGTCCTCTCTTCCAAGTTATACCATGCATATCCAAGTAGCCCAACTTTCGATTCTGTTGCTATTGTAGAGCATCGAAAGCGTTACTCGAAGGTCGCAGGTTGGGTTCCTGCCCACGGCAAGTTATCTTCTGACCCACTTTTCTCTCTTCATATCTTTATTACGACTGAGTCTAATATCTTCCCCTATACTTTTCAATGGCATTATTGTCTGTTAGATCCTATTAAGATTGCAAAAAACACGGAAGAACGAGCCTTTAAGTATACACTTTTTTTCTTCTTATATATATATATATATATATATATATACACACACACACACACACACACACACACACACACACACACACCGGCTGACTAGTGAGTTAGATGCCTTCCCCCCCCCCCCCCCTTGCGAAAGAGTTGGTACGCCACTGATTGAACCCATAAATAATGAACTCCTAAGTGTCATGAAAAGTGGTGGTTTTATCAGTAATTCATTGTATATGGTCTCGCCCTTAATACGTGCACGGATCGACCAGGCCATTTCTAATTTTCTGCGTATTTGTGCTAACCGCTACGATGACAAGTTAAGCCTTCCGAAGCGACGCCCGCTGTGTGCTCACGAGTGAATTAAACCACGTAACCAATGAAGAGACACACACCGGTGAAACTTTCACTGAAGCGTGCACCACCACAAGGTGAAGATCACCCCTGACTTGTTAAGTGCAGCGCATCGCTTACTCGATACACCCCGTCACTGCCCGACTGCTTGTTGCATGGACATGTGTCAGTTATTGCTTGTTTCCCTCCGGACTGTGCACGGGTGTGGCAGGTCTGTTCACTAAACGCGGCGAAGACAAGTATTTTAAAAGCAAGACGCACTCTCCGCCCACTGTCGCCCTCACTGTCCTGCAAAACAAGGCGTGGCATGCTTGGGTTGTCATCTAATGAAATAGGCACGCAGCATCACCAGCTTGCTGTCAACGCATTGACGTTCCTTAGTGAACACGCGAGCTACGTAGGTTTCATTCAAGCAACGTAGCCTGTTTCTACGGCCGTGAAACAGTAGTGCATGCCACACGCACAGCCTAGCAGATAGCCACAAATCACTGCGATGTGACGTTGCCGGTGGTTAGTCACCGTGTCATGTTCATTGCCTTCGCTCTTGTCAGATGCTTGATGGTATCGCCACAATCGCACGCAAGTCAGAATCATTGACTGACGTTCTCAACCGTTACTGAAAACGTGAACTTTTGCAATGAGAACTTGTCACGGTTATAGCTTCTTGCGTCCCAAGGCATTGTTTGATTCATTGCATGGGGTCCTAGCTGCACAGAAAGGCGTCAAAATTGATTGCTGCATGAAAGCTTATCGCAAAGCTTCATGCTGCAACCTATTTCTTTTCTCGTTTTTCCTCACTACCATTCTGTCACTGAAAAAAACTGAAAAATGAGTGACCTCGCCGCCATCTACGATGACGGTGATATCTGAGGCCTTGCGGTTTAAAATGGGTGATTACAGGGATATGTTGTGCGCGGATGACACCTTTAAGCACTTAAAGAAAAAGAAAAGGTTCAAGAAGAGAAAATTAGTCCTAGTTGGCTTCACTTTCGGGGACACCTGATAAACGAGTGACACCCGCCCGTTCAGTCTGCACTGTCACCTTGGCACCGTATTTTTTTCTTCGAGCAGCTGCCCGACTGTAACGACCTTGTTTGTAACCCAAGCCCATCTGCCATACACTATGTAAAGGTGTTCACCGTGTTGCATATCTCATCACCTACCCCTTAAGTAATGCTCTCGTCCTTAAAGAATAAATGTGAAAGCATGATTAATGTACAGTGCAAATATCACCAACTCGCACCCTTTGCAACTATAGTCGAGAAACATGACCTCGGAATCAGACACATCTAGAAAATGACAGTGGTCAAGCCAATTATCACGAGTGGCCATAAACTGGGCAAACATGTACCTTCAGGAACACATCAAGGTCGATGACCCCCTTGCGAAGAGCCTCGCCCAAATAGTAGATTGCATCCTCCGTAGCATTCTCCTCAGCAAAGGCATTGACAAGCCTGCAATACAGTAAATCCTCATGACAGCAAAGTAGAAATAAAATCTATATCGCCACTACTTTGAGTCCCTTGTACCAGAGGGTGCACACCGAGTTAGCCCAACCAAACAAATCACAGCGCTGTGTTGGACTAGGCTTTGTTAAGTGAACAGTGATTTGGTTTGAATAATATTGAATCAAATTCAAATAGTAAATATCACATGTTACATATTTGTCATGACCAAATTAACCTGCACAATTTATCTTGAAATCAGAACAAGTCATGTGCAAACATTTTTTTTTTATTCAAAAAGAAGTGGATGCAACCTTTCATAGTAGCAGGATTTTACTTTCGGTACAATGCAAATATTGACTTGTAAAATATATTATGTTTCAACATTTACAACACACACAGCATAAAAGCCAGCATAACAAGCTTTTAAACTAAAGAAAACATAATAAATCGATGTCGAGGTAATATTGTTACGAGACAATGTTCCACTTAAGCAGTGAGATAGGCTCCGAGAAAGACGATGTGATTTTAATGTAGAGTGCACTCTTGTTTTCCATCTTAGCTTACGCATCGGCACTGTGTAAATATATCTTAAAATGTCTAGTTTCCCGTGTGCCTTCATGAAACATTTTGGTGGAAGGTGCTGGGTTACAACGCACGACGAAGTTACGCAGCGGACGCTTAGTCGCTGTTTCCAACATGTGCACCGGCAACGACCCTTCCTCAACTGCTGCGCCCAATGCATCAACAGCGCCGACCTCCCCTGTTTATCTCGTGGCTGCTATACCCTGCGATCCCGGCAACTTTTCGGGAACGAACGGTGAGGACGTGAATGAGTGGCTTAAACTCTACGAGCTTGTTAGCAAAAGTCACAGGTGGGAACCAACCTTGATGCTGGTAAACATCATCTTTTATTTGCAAGGAATGGCCAAAGCGTGGCTTAATAACAATGTGGACGCGATCACAAGATGGGACGTATGCAAGACCAAATTAGGCAAGTCGTTTGTTCAATCTGCCGGCTGCAAGCAGGCCGCTAGGAAAGAACTTGGCACACGTATTCAGATGTCCACGGAGTCTTACCTGGTGTATATACAAGATGTGCTGACCCTTTGCCAGAAAGGTTAATCGAACCATGGCTGAAGCTGACAAGGTAGCGCACAAGCTCAAGGGCATCGCAGACGATGCATTTAACCTCCTTGTGTGCAAAGGCTGTTCCACCGTTCAAGACGTTATCTTGGAATGCCAGCGCTTTCAAGTGGCTAAAAGCCGTCGCATTGCCCACCACTTTATGCGCATCCCAACACTGCTGTGACGTCATTTGTGAGGATCTCTGTGTAGCGACCCTGTCCAATTCACACTCGGTGACATCACGAGAATCGTACGCTGTGAAATCGAAGATTATCTCCCGCACCTTTGAGAGCACTGGCAACGAGTGATCTTAAGCCGACCATATTGCTAATACAGATCGTTGTTCGCCAAGAACTAGCCAACGCGGGTATTCACACGGTCTGTTCTGTGCACTGTCCCAATGCTGTCTGTTCGTCTACCTCGAGTCACCCTCAGAATTATCGCCGCCCTGCTCCACGTAGCCATGACCCAAATGCATGGAGGACGCCTGAAAGGCCGATTTGCTTTCAATGTGAACGTTTGCCGAAGCACGTGGACCTCACCGTATCTGGTAAACCCAAGCTTCTCCAACCTCCATTCACCAGCTCATTTCTATGGCCAGGAACCACCACGGCATGATGGCTCAGCTAATCACGAGCCGACCACTACGACCACTATTCAGTACAGTCACTCACCTTCACTTCGACAAAGACTTTACCGGTCTCCGCCACCATCTCGTTCCCTGTCCCCGTCCTCTTCCCAGTGGTTTTCTTCGAAAAACTAACGGCTGCAGCTCCTGGAGGTGACGCAGCTGATTCGACTTGCTCTTTTATTTCCTCTGTTGACACTCCCATTCAATCAGAACCTGATCGTCGTTGAAGTGGACGGTTTACCTATTAAAGCCTTGGTAGACACTGGCGCCCATATTTTTGTGATGAGCCTGCACATTCGTGACCGCTTAAAAAAAGTGCATACTCCAGCCCCTTCACGCAGTGTTCGTGTTGCTGATGGTAGTACGGCTGCTGTTATTGGCGTCTGTACTGCACCTGTTACTATTGCTGGCCATCAAACTTCAATTTTTTTCACTGTTCTCTCTCACTGCACCAATGATGTGATCCTCGGTCTTGACTTTTCGTCCACTCATTCCGCCCTCATCAACTGTTCAGTCGGTAATGTGCAATTTGACCTACCGTGTTCGATTTATTCGCCCTGTCCACACCAAGCTTATATGTGCTCTGCTATGCGTGTTCGTTTGTCACTGCAAACTGTGACCTGCATCACCGTTACAGCCTCGCCACCTGTATCTGATGGCAACTATGTGCTCGCACCCATCACATCCATTCTCTTGATTCACAGTGTTACTTTACCACACACTGTTATTCAGTTACCTGCAAACCGCGCCTATATTCTTGCGCTCACCCTTGCTTTGTATCCACAAGTGCTCCCGCGTGGAATCACTCTCGCCATGCTGACTCCCTCTGACGAATGAGTAATCTCAGCTCTGTCTTCGAACGATGCTGGACACTCTCGTTAAACACATGCTCGATTTTCGCAAGCAAGCCCGTCTCCCGACGTTAAAAAAATGATCGCGTCAGACCTTTTGCCGCATCAAACTGACGCACTACTTCGCATCCTTGAGTCATACTGGGACGTATTTGACTTTTGTGATCGTCCACTAGGTCAAACCAGTGCGGTAAAGCACCGCATTGACACCGGCGATGTCTCCCCTGTCCATCGACGGCCATACTGCGTATCTTCAACCGAGCGTAACATAATTCAAGCAGAAGTCGACAAAATGCTCGCCAAAGGCATAATTGAACCATCATGTAATCCATGGGCTTCCCCTGTAGTTGTCGTCAAAGAGCACAACACTTAGCGATTATGTGTTGACTAACGATATCTGAACAAGATCACTAAAAGAGACGTCTGCCCGCTACTGTGCATAGACGATGCCTTAAAATGTTTTCATGGTAGTAAGTTTTTTTTCTTCTATAGATCCAAAATCATGGTACTGGCAAATTGCTGTCGACAACATGGACCACGAGAAGACCGCTTTTGACACCCATGATGGTCTTTACCTGTTTAAGGTGACGCCATTCTGGTTATTCACCGCTCCGGCCACCTTCGAGCGGATCACGGTATCACTTTTGCGTGCGTTCATATGGCCAATTTGTCTATGTTACCTTAATGACGTTATCGTCTTTTTTCCGATCTTTCAAACCCACCTCGACCGCCCTTCCTGGCTGTATTTCGCAATGCGGATATCCAACTGAACTCGTCAAAGTGTCACTTCGGATGCCAGCAACTAACCATGTTGGGCCACCTTGTCGACTCCTCTAGTGTACGCCCTGATCCCAATAAAGTGCGAGCAGTGCGTAACTTCTCTGTTCCGACCTGTACTAAGGAAGTCCTCAGCTTTCTCGGTCTGTGCTCGATCTTTCGATGTTTTGTGAACAACTTTGCAGAAGTCCCTCGTCCTCTCACAGACTTACTGAGAAAAGATGTCTCATTCACAAGGGGCGCTGCGCAGGCTACAGCGTTCTCTACATTTATCGCATTGCTAACAAAACCACCTGTTCTGGCGCATTTCGATGTTGCCTCCCCTACAGAAGTCCCCTTCTATGCCAGCAGCCATGAAACTGGTGCTGTTTTGGTCCAGCATCAAAGCGGCTGCACCTGCGTTATTGCCTATGCCAGCCGTCTCTTGTCGCAGGCGGAAAGGAACTACACAATCACCGAAAGGGAATGCCTTGCTCTTGTCTGGGCGGTAGCAAAATTTCGGCCCTGTTTATATGGTCGACATTTCATTGTCACAACCGATCACCTCGCACTTTGCTGGCTCTCGTCCTTGAAGGATTCCACTGGGCGCCTTGGTCGATGGGCAATACGGCTCTAAGAGTATAACTACTCGGTGTCCAACATATTTGACCGTTTACACCATGATGCTGACTGCTTATCTCATAATCCAGTGGACCCACCTGAGGCGACCAGCCATGTGTGCTGTCTCTCTCCACTTTAAGCAACATACGTGAGGAACAGCCCCGCGATTTCGTCTTGCGTAAAAGTATTGAGAAGCTGAACTCTCTGACGCCTCAACCCTCTACTCGGCTGTTTGTGCTTAAAGAAAGCACCTTGTACCACTACAATGTCAACACAAATGGGTGCAAACTGCTCTTTGTGGTGCCATCGCGTATCATCATCGAGAAGCTTCATTCTGTGGCACGCAATCTGTCTACTCGATTGTTCGTGCTTCAGGATGGCACATTGTACCATTGCATCTGCCCTGATGGACACGAACTGCTCCTTGTGGTACCTTCCCACTTACGTGCAAGCGTAATCAACCAGCTCTATGACGCTCCCACTGCCGGTCACCTCAGACTGTCTCAGACGTATGACCGTGTACAGCGACGATTTTACTGGCCCAGTCATTATCGCTCGGTTCGCAGCTACGACGCCTCATGCGACCAGTGTCAACGCCAGAAAAAACCTTTCATGAATCCTGCCGAGTTCCTCCAACCACTTGACGTTTCCTTTGATCCCTTTTTTCGACTTGATCTTGACCTCCTCGGCCCTTTCCCTGCGTCCACTTCTGGGAATAAGCAGATAGCTTTCGCGACAAATCACATAACCCGATACGCCATTACACAGGCTCTACCAACCATCTGTGCAAAGGACATTGCCGATTTCCTCCGGCACAATGTCACACTTCATCATGGTGCCCCACGCCAACTCCTCACAGATAGTGGATGCTATTTCCTTTCCCGAGTTATTCACGACCTGCTTCGCTCCTGCAAGACAAGACATAAATTTACGACAGCCTACCACTCACAAACTAACGAACTCACTGAACGATTCAACCGAACTTTAACTGATATACTCGCTATGTACGTATCGTGTAACCACCAGGTCTGGGACGTTGCATTGCCGTTCATTACGCTTGCCTATAACTCCTCACGTCATAATGCAGCTGGTATTTCACCTTTCTATGTCATGTTTGGTTGTGATCCAACTTTAACTTTCAACACCAATTTTCCGACAGCTACCGACTCGATGACTGAATACGCCCGTGATGCTATCACCAGAGCTCGCAAAGCACGAGAAGTTGCTCGTCAGCGCCTTCTGGCATCGCAAGATCACCAGCAGCAGCGTTACAACTCACATCATCACCAAATTTCCTTTACTCAGGATTCTCTTGTGCTATTGTGGACTCCGACTAGACGCATTGGACTTTCTGAAAAACTGCTCAGGACCATACGACGAATCGCGCCAGGTGACAGATGTGACCTACGAGACAGCCGCGCTCGAGTCTTCCTTCGCCTCCACTTCGCTGTCTACAGACATTGTTCATGTATCCCCCCTAAAGCTTTACCACTCGGCAACATCATAGGAAGCTCCGAGACGGTGCTTTAGCACCTGGGGGTTATGTTGCGAGACAATGTTCCACTTAAACAGTGAGATAGGCGCCAAGGAAGCAGACGTGATTTTGGTGTAGAGCGCACTCTTGTTCTCTATCTTGGCTTGCACGTTAGCGCTGTGTAAATATATTTTAGAATGCCTAGTTTCCCGTGTGCCTTCACGAAACAGTATGTTCAATTAACTGGTTTTATTGATGTATCTTGTGGCAGTGCACATTTTGCCTAGATAGGTGTAATGACAGTATTGCATCCCTCAAATGCATTGAAAGTGCCTTTACAGGGGCGACAATAAAACTCAGAATAAAGATTAGCTCATTAAGTGCTTCGCTGTCCTTTTTTTTAAAATGATGTAATCCACCATTCTTGAACTTTCATGCTACAGTTCATACTCATTCTTTGGGCTGTCTCAGCCAGTAAATGACGCTTTTGCATGTCGCACAATCTGGATTCCACTAAGAGCTCTGTGTTATTCCAAATAGGCAAAGTGCAACCACACTCACTGCTTGTAGAGCGGCGCAGTAGTGACGACTGCCTCATCAACGTTGATGCTTCCTTGATTTTCAACCTTGCGTATGAGCTCCTTCAGCTCTTCATTGCGCTCGTGCAGGTTCTGCAGGTTTGCCTCCAGCTCCGCCTGCGGCAGCATGCCCCAAGCATTACTCATAGTTGACCTATTTTATTTTTAAACTTACATGCCCGAGAAAAGCCACAGTGTAAGAGGGGCAGATTTAAAGAAGTATTGACACGATTTTGAGGCACCCCAAAAGGGACATTTTTTTCCTATCCATTGTGTGTACTATCAACACTCTCCCCACACCGGAGCCAAAATAAAGGGTAAAATATTTCACTTTGATTTTAAGGCTCTCGTCACCCAGCATCCGCTAGGCAGTCCCACCACAGCAAAACATTATCACGACAAGTGAACACAGTTTACTGGGCTTGCAAAATTTGTGCCCTGTATGCAGCTTAAATTTCAGAAATCGCTGTGAGACTTGCTGGACAACATTCTACCATGTTTACACGAACTGCATGCAATTAATATTGACAGAAAATTCATAGTTTTTGCTAGTATTTCACAAGTTGCAGCCTTTGTGTGCAGTCAAACTTGAGTAGACTCGTCACTGTTAATATTAAATCTGAAACTGTTGTTTCAAGTTACTGGTACTGGTAATATATTCAATGCATTCCCAAGTACTTTGACACTCTTTTTAGGCTACTGAAAACTAGTGTCCCTATTACAGCAACAACCTGAAAACATTTAAAATTGTCAGCACTTTCTTGAAAGTAAGTGTCTACTATAAATTAAGTACACACGAACAGCAGCAGTGTACAAGTCAGTCTTGAGCACACACATAGAATAGCAGTGAACAACATACAGTAACAATAACTGAGGCACTAAAATAACCAGCCCATACACCATTAGTCAAAATGCAGCATACACACACACAGTGAACTTTATACAAACTCACATAACCAAGCAAAATTGTACTGTTATGTAATACAATATTTCCTTGGGTAAGGAAAGCACTTTTTTCTAAAAAAACTGGAGCAATGTAGGGGGCGCAATTATTATGCAGAGCAAATGTTGTGAAAACATTTTTTGGGATTAGCGAAAAATGCAGTAATGAAAAAAAAAAGTTATTCGGCCGCTTAGCCTTTTGCGATTGACATATGCGTACGTTGTTTGTTGCACTTCACTTATTTTCGGTGGTTGAAGGTGTTACCTTCTGCAAGCTGTCCCTGCGCCACCTGTGCACTCCATAAAACCATTTTGCGGCTTTCTTTTCTCGCAATGGTTTAACCGCAACAGTGGTATCTACAGTAATCTTGAGGGGTGCCCAGAAGCGTGCACTACGACGCACTTGGCCAACTTCATGGAAACCTCACACGACAACCGGGACGAGGTCATTGACATGGCAGCAAGCTACCACCGAAGCGTCAAAACAAACCGTCGATAAAAAGATTAGCGACAGAATGCGGCTGCCGTCTCGCTGTTCATATGAGAAGTTTCTGTAGAAAAAAAGCTACCCTATATCTGGCGTTCCTTGAAGTATGCGTTAATAACAAGCATTGAGAGCTATTTCCACCCAAGTGAAAAATCGGGGATGCTACTATGTTGCACAAATGGTCACAATGTTTTTTGGGCAAAAAGGAACTGTTTCTGGTTTTCCAGAAATTGGCAAGGCGATGGCGACGAATGGCCTTTCGCGACAGCGATGGCGAGAGCAAATCCTGCCGTCGTCGCTTGAAAATCTCGGGCATGTGGCTGGGCCTTAAAGTTTCGTACTTGCAGGAAGTGACCGCACTTTAGTGTGGGCAGTTTCCTGACCTTTCACTGTGTGTTTATCAGTTGCAATGTCTCTACACTCGCATCGTTCGCGAACCTCGTTGTGGCGTACAGGTAATAAGAAAAGACAGGGAATGTGCCGGGCGCAGATAGAAAAACAACCATACGGTGTGCGGCGGCGGGCGAGTGGGGTGAGAGGGAGCGAGCCGAGGTGGCCGAGGAAGTTCGGCATAATAAAAAATGAAAGATCCAACAGGCAAGGAGCCACCAAGTGTCTGTTAATGGAACTTCAGCGGACAAATGTAGGGGGTGCGCTTATAACGTGGGATAAAAAAAAATCCTGTTTCGACAACTGAAGTTGGGAGTGCGTTCATTATGTAATACAGTATTAAGCTTTGCAGTGGTAAAAACATGACAATACAGTTCTCAAACAGTGCAAGTAACATGCAAAACACGGAGGGATAATGCAAGAGACAGACTGTCACAGTATACAGAAGTAAAAAGTAAGAAAATTAAACAGTAATCAATTCCGATGTCTAGAATTACGAAGCATCGTGCTTCGAACTGCACAAGTGACATCTGAAGTCATAAATAAGTTTCATCGGAGCATGTGCTTTGCCAAATATATTCCTCCCCAGCAATTTTTATCCTTGCTTATGGCCGCAGACGGAACAACCACTTTGACCGTTGAAAGCACTCTGAATAAATCACAAAAAAAAGAGCACTGAAGCGTACTGCTCTCAGCATATGACATGACACCACGAACCGAGGATAGGTTAATAGCTTAAAATGTGCCGATCCAAACAATTTCTTGGTGCTATACCATTTTAGAGCGCTTCTGATGGCTAAAGCAGTTAACATGAGTTAAAAAAATTGCCCGCAGCTTCCCTCGGGGGAACACTGAGGAGGATGCGGAGCATATAATTGGTTAACGGGATGTTAAAGTGCGACTTACTTGGGTCGATGGCTACATTGGTTAACGTGGTTGTGAAATGGGGTGTTAAATTGCGACTTACTTGGGTCGATGGCTAAATTGGTTAACGTGGTTGTAGGAGGGGGTGTTAAATGAGTGAACACGTACACACGTATGCGAAAGGGCGGCGCTGGTCGAAGGGACGTCGATCATTGTGTTTGTGGATTCGTTGGAATTCATTTCACCGCGACCTTAGACGTCGACGCGCCGTACAAACCAACCGACGAGCGGCAACTGAGCGAGCGAGCGCCGACCTTGAGTATATATACAGCGCGATGGTGCATGCGCTGTCAGCTGTCGAATGTTCTCGAAGGAGAAGCGCGCGCGCGGCACAGATGGCGACGGCGCGACGGCGCATGCGCTGTCAGCTGTCGAATGTTCTCGAAGGAGAAGCGCGCGCGGCACAGATGGTGGGCGACGGCGCATGCGCGCGCGTCAGCTGTCGAATGTTCGAGAAGCGGTGCGGACGGCGCACTACAAGGCGCGAGTATAAGATGCTTCCGCATCTAAAAGCAATCAAGATGTCACTTGCGATGTTTCGAGAGCACCGCTTCGTCATTCTAGACGTGTGTTGACCATTGTATAGTTCGACCTTAGTGTAACAAACACAGATATGACGAAGTATTGCAGGTATCACATCAATAAGGGCCTCTGCAACTAGCGAAGCATTGATGTTATGCTATACGTAAGTAGGCTTGTGCTAATAGTGAATTTTAGATTCGAAGCGAATAGCTATTTTGATCGAATAATTTGGAATCAAATTCGAATGGTATATATGACATATGATAAAATAAAGGAGTATTTATCATGACCTAACTAACCTGCACAATATTTCTTTTGAATTGAAATACGGGCTCTATGCAAATGCCTTTCATTTTTTTTTTTCCATGAAAGAAAGTCCAAACAACCTTGAGTGGTAGCTTCGGTAAGATGCGATTGATAACCTGCAAGATACTTAACATTTCAATATTTATTGTACTTGGAGCACATAAGCCGTCATAACAAGCTTAATAAAATAAAGAATTGACTTGAGGGTAACATGTGCTTTCAAAGGGGCCCTGCAACACTTTTTCAAGTAGCCATGGAGCCAGTAAACATGCTTATTGCCTCACAAATTTACCGCCGCAAAGCTTCTAGAGTCAGTGCAGTACGAGCGGAGTTCGAAAAATTTGTCGCATGCTACAATTGCATTCTTTCTTCTCGTCCCTAAGAAATAGCTGGAAGTTAAGCAGAGAGGAATGTCACAGCGAAAGAAAATGTCACACACACGTTGTGACCTTGAGGACGTCTTTTTTTTTTTCTTTGAATACGGGGCTTTTCAGTGTGATCGCATACTTACTCGTGGACAAGCGGCGGCCTCTCCCGGTGGCCCTGGTAACGACGAGCGCATCATGCTCAAATCAGCCAATGGCTTTGACAAGTGATTTTTGAGCTAACGTGGTTGCTTGGGCGAGTTGGTACGACATGATTCACATAAAAAACAGCACCAAAAAACGAGAGACAAGAAAAAGAAGGAGACAGACAGATTATTTCTTTTAAAAGAAATAGATTTCCTTCGGCACGTTAGCACACGTGCTGCTCATGGTGCGTTGTGAAGATGACTATGTGGTTGTTAGGTGGATTCTGTATTGTTTGTTTTGTATTTTCTTTTTTTGTTAGAAGCTGCCCAAGTATATATTGTGCGGTTCTGGCAAATAAATCTTGTTGTAAGTTCAGTGCCGCTGTCTGTCTCCTTCTTTTTCTTGTCTCTCGTTTTTTGGCGCTGTTTTTTATGTGATTTTTGAGCTTGTAGTGTTGTTTGCCAAAAAAAGAAAGCAATTTTTAGCTTTGAAAATTTATTGTGAATTACAGGCTGCGTGCTGCGCTATAATATTTGTCTCGCGAATCTTCGGTAGCCTCGACTACCAATCGGCAGCGTTTTGTGACCATGTTCAATAATTGTTGCAGAGGCCCTTTAAATTTAAAGAAGGGCTTTGCGGCAAAGCAAATTTCCCCTGAATAACTGTTTTCACGGCTTACAAGTCCTCCATTGCAGCAAAACCACTTTTACAGGCGGTGACATGTGGACTAATATGCAATTATTTGTTCATTGCGAATACTTCAAAAATATTCAATAATTGAAATTCCAATCTAAGCGAATTTGAATACCCAACTATTCATTCGAATATTTGAAGCAGCCGAATATTCACACAAGCCTAGATATAAGTGATTGCCAAGGCCAAGAAACCATCGTGAGTGGGATGTTATCTGTTCATCAATGCTCAGGAGCAAACACGTTTCCAGGCCATAGATCGAACCACAAAAGCAGCAAGCTCGTCTGTATGTTTACACATAGGTAGAGCTTCCATGTGGATGGAAACCACAGTGCAACATGACCTAAAAGCTCAGGAAGAGAAAAGGGGGGATGTTTCAACGGGAATGGTAAATCTGGCTAAGATGTTTCATTTGATTACATTTTCTTGCAATTCTTGGTGTTGTATATTTAGTTTTGGTTTCACAATCACTGCCACTGGTGGCACCAGTGTCGCCTATGTATGTGTACACATGTGTATGTTTTAAAATAAAGGGATTTTGTTTTTGTGTCGATTACTCGACTACTTCGTTAGTGGCGGCACACGCAGCCACTACATTCAGGCCTTCATCTACATCGTGGTGAAACTACACAGCAGAAATGCAAAAGCACTTTAAAACTGTGCTTCCAACACACTGAAAAAATTGGGCTTGAGAGCATGTAAATCTTGAGGATTTTCCTTGGCCCAGTAGCACCATCAGTGCATCATCACTAACAAGAGAGACTGGCATTCAACATAACTGCGTTACTAGAATGAAAAACAATGCCAGCTCTATTCTGAGTTCTGTGTGCTTAGCTAAGAGCCAATTCTCAGTTTTCTCAGCTTTGATGTTTTATGCAGTTGCTGTCAATGATTTCTTAGCCACTTCACAACAAATAACGATGAAATCATTCTATATTTTTTCAATATATTTCAGAAATACTGGCAAGTGCCATAAAGCTTTCACACTAGTGCGAGCATTTAGATTTCATCATATAAAAAATTTTTGCAAAACTTGGTAAGACAATTTGTGAAGGAGATTTAAATTTTTTTTCTGCATTTATTAGAATAGTGAATTACAATCCAATGGTTTTATAGCCTTTGTGACTATGCCTAATATACAAAAATCTTGATAAACTTCTGTATGATAAATTAATTTGTAGATGACAATGAGAGCTTGTCAAGTGCAGTACCTAAAAAAATTACAAGAGATAGCTGAAAACAAAGTTCAGTTAGGAATAATGACATTATAACTTGCATGTGTATGCCGAAGTTCTTTAATTTAACCCAATGCATAACAAAAATCCATACGAATGAAAATAAACTTTGCCCCAACCTATAGTCCTAAGTGAATGATGCCAGTGGGCAAAGCTTCCGAGAATCATTAACCCCCATACATTCTTTTTTCTTTCATAACGAAGTACACTCCATGACTATGAGAGAGAGAAAGCCGTGCACCGCAGCAAGAAAGAAAAAATTGCTACGAGCGCACTCGTGATCACCGTTCTCCCGTTCTACCTACGATCGGCGCGCTCACGGCTGGCGCTCCGAGCTCATGCAAGCCAGGGCAACGGACTTCCGAGGGACAAGGCTCGTCTCTAATGGGCTTCGCCTCTAAAACTATAAACTGACCAGACGTTTCGGGACTGATTCGGTCCTTTCTTCAGGGATGACTATTTGACTGGTTCCAAAGCATTTTTTTGGTGGTGTCGTCCTCTCCTTCTTCCTGCCGTTCTTGTGGCTGCCGTGTTTTTTCCATTGGTTCCGTAGATGTATACACTCTGTAAGCTTCCAGTTGAGTGGGTGATGTTTCCAGGTGTTGTTTCGATATGCCAGGACTCAAAGAACTGTCTTTTTGTGTGACTACTTTCCGTATCGATGACTTTGGCAGCATCAAAATCATTGCGATGGTCCATCTGTGTACTGCGAAAGCGTTTGGTGCAACATTGAAGCCTCGCACATCATTTTGATGCTGCTGTATCCTTTCAAGGAAGTTCTTTCTCTCACTGATTTAAGTGGCATCAGTTCGTGCATGAACCTTCGTAGGCTAGCCCGAGAAATATTTATTCTGGCAGCCGGTCTCTTAGTCGCGGCAAAAGTCGCCCAGATATTGAAACAGGTTTTTACACCACCTGGATGCCTTCCTTCCACAGCACCCTGGACAGTTGCTCGCTAATTCCCGGAACGTATAGGACCGAGATGCGATAGGCATATTTGGGAGATGCTTCATTGTTAGTGTCACCCTTTGCAGAAGAAGGCAGGAAGGTGCACTTTCCCGGCTGTCACGTCGCTGGCGTACTCGACGAATAAAGCTCTTCGAGTAATCATTGTCCATTAGGTCAGTGGTAATCGCTTCTTTTTTTTTTTCTTCACATTTCTTTGGCATCGCAGATGGCCCCTGCATGACTTAGCAGTGTGCTGACCACTGATGCTTTGTGGGTGGTCAGGTGGTGAGAAGTGAACAGCTGATATCATCTGGTGTGCATAAATTTTTCAGTACACCGAGAACATCGGACATCCTTCCATCCCTGCTTTTTGCCGTTTCACTAGCACATCACGAAAAGAAGAATGTTTTTCTTTGAGCCGGTCAGTTCACCATGGAACGTTGAGCCGGAGACTCAATGCACTCTGGAACATGAAAAGAACAATGTTTTTTCTTTTCTGGATGTGCTAGTGAAACGGCAGAAAGCGGAGGTGAAAAAACGTTAGTGGTTATTTAGTAATAATGTTAGTAATAACCTGTGAAAGAGGTTGTCTGAAAATTTACTATATCTAAAGCATACAAGGTGGTGCAACCAGCTTTTAACCTTGAAAAATGATGAATAGATCTGAGGGTAATAGGTCGATTCAACCTCAAAACCGGGCTCTATGGGAGTCAAGCAATAAATGCTTGACTCCCATGCAGTAAATGCTTCCCAAGCAATAATGCTCCCCAAGCAATAAATGCTCCCCAAGCAATAAATGCTTCTTTGGCTGCAAGGTTTAAGGGGGGATGCTACACCTTCCAAAAACTCTTATTTTTGCGAGTACCTCAGTCAAATATGGAGAGCCTATGTAGATTTTACTGCTGATTTCAAAAATCTAATTCTTTTTTTGCTGTGACAATTAGTTGTAAAGATATAATGAACTGCGACTTTTTCAATTAAGGCCTAATTAGCTAAATAACTAACTTGGATATTGATGTGCAACCTATAGAACCAATTCGGTATGTTCACAGTGTGCTATAAAGTATAAATCATTGTTCTGGGCTATTTCGAAGCAAAGTTGTGGGATGTTGAATATGACATGAAAAATTTCCCCATCTACACTTGAAACAAAAGATCCATTTAGAGAATTTTCTCCCAAAATTATTACAATAAAACTTACTTTACGACACATCCCCTGCATTTATCTTCGAAACAAAAAAGAAATCGTAATGATAACCCAGATAGAACAAGAGATATTGCTCCGGCATAATGGGAAGCACATGAAAATTTTCGTTTTGAGAAATCCGAGAAAAAACGTGGGCACACATTTTTATTGCAGAAGATGCAACAAGACAACCTCAAAACGCACCAGAAGCATAGTCTGAATGCATTCTGTGCTCATGCCTCCTCTTCACTAGCTTCCGGAGTTCCAATGAGGCTGTTCTTTTCTTGTTGGAGACAATGCTGCGACGGTGGTCTTTTTTTCTCGCTCTCCTGGCACCAGTACTTGTCGCATTCATGTCCATTTCACCTAAGATTGCCGTTGCAGAATTCAAATTGCCCGTGTTGAAGCGCAACACTGCTTCTGCAACAGCTGCTTCAACAGCGAACAGGGACGCATGGTGCTCCTTGGGGGCCAAACTCCAGATTACCGAATGTAGGCTCTCGTTGGAGTTCTGCGTTTTGCCGCGTTCGCACCTCTGAAGCAGGGCTCTTTCCGAAAGCCGGGTATAAACCGGTAGTAATGCCTCTGCCACGTCTTTCGGTAGATTGTAGGCATGCCTGGGGTCGGGCTCACCCTTTGCTTTTGCGGCATTGTGCCGACACCATGAAGTTTCACCAGCTGGGCACAGACTGTGGTCCGAGCATTCATCAGTGGAGGTGACGTGGCGGTATGTGGCCATCACAGCCTTTTGCATCTCGCTCACGTCACCTTCATGCGATTTCAGAGCCCGGCCATAATATGTGCTCAGCCTGGTGATCAGCTCACCTGTGAGCCTGCCTTTCCCACCAAGGCCTCTTTTCCCATCGCACTTTTGTTTCTGCACCAGGTTTCTCAATGCGGTGCCCATCCGTTTCTGTACATGATTAATACAGTTTTCCTTCTGCACGTCAATGTAACCATACACCTTGGCGTCTTGTATGGCGCAAAATGTCCTAGAGTCTCCATCAGACAGCATAGTTGTGTAGCGCAGGCCATGGCGTTCAAGCGACCTCTGAAATAGAATTAGAGCAGCCTCCACTTCCATTTGCCCCGCTTTGCTGTTCATATTTTTTTTGGCAATTGTGGTTAGCCTTCCATTCTTGATAGCCCTCACTACTAGGCTTTGGGCCCACCTCGCAGCCTAGGCAAAGGTTGGAAAGAACGACGTAGTCCAACACGTAGCCACTAAATAATTCGATAACTGTGCCCACGCCGATGTGGGAAGAATGGCCTCGCGTCTTCCACGTGCCGTCGTAGCTAACGGCAATATTGCCCCGGTGGCCGAAGCACAAGTCATCATAAATTGTTCTAACCTTTTCCGCACATTCGCTCATAGCGGACTCAGCCGCTCGCGTTGAAGCGGGTGCCAGCGTGTTCTTCAAATGCCGCTGAAACGTCTTGTGGTGCATACCGCGGTGTGAGATGCCCATTGTTGCGAAAATATCGTTCATTTTCGTTTGGCCGTTGCCGGTAGCCACCATCGCCCTCGAAGCGAGAAGATTTACTTCAAACGGATTGCACGTTTTCGTGCCGTTCGCGCGGGGCGAAGTCCGTTCATTCGCGATCTCGCCGCACCTTTCACACTGCACTAGCACTTTCACGGCAAGTCCGTAGTCCCGATCCCCTCTGACGATCGTAGCCGGTCCGTGGCAGGCTTTGCAACACAAGGCACCCATTATCGCGTTTAGGATTTCTAGATGCATAAGCAGATAAGGAGCAGCGTGGTCCGAGTCCTGTGCGGGTTGCCTCGCTACAACTCGCGGTGAAAAAGTCAATTTTCCGTGCAGTTGCTGGCGCCGATGAAAGCCGGTCGAGCGTCGCTTTCTCCCGGGCATGATTTTCTTCAACTTCGGCGTTTGTCACCACCTTGGCGTCGATTCGTAGTCGTCCGGAGTTCGCTTCACCGTCATCGTCGTCGGAGGCAACGCGCTCGGTCGCACCATCGCTGAACGGCCGCGGAGCGTCGACACATCGTTCGTCGGAGTCAACCAAGGGCTCTGAAGACTTCGTAGACTTTCTCCCACGACCTTTGCGTTTCCTGCGACCAAATGCGTGCACGGTCCGATACTTTTTTGCGTTTCCAGGCATGGCGATACGATCAGAAGCTTCAGAGTGCTCTGCCGATTTCGAGGCGTCACAGCGGTAACCCTTTCAAAATGGCGTCGGGTCGCGTATGCAGGCGCAAGCCGCGAGCTTCCAGCCAACCGGAAAGCGCCATTTCAGTCACGTGCGCCGTTTAGCCAATGGCAGTGAGCGCGGCTCTTCGTCTTTGAGGCACCGTTTTTCGAGCCGGGGAAACGCTCAATGTTGCTTACTGAATAAAAAAAACAGCTGAAAACGCGTTCTTTCAAACAAGACCAAAATGGCGCCGATCGAGCGCGTAGTTCCCGCGTATCGTAGAGCCGAAACCTGCGCTATTCGCCCTCAATTCAAAGGGCAGGACGCCCGTTTTCGGTTTTTTAAAGTTGAATAACGATAAAAGTTGATGGTATTCGGCTATGAAATTTTGTAAATAGGTGCGCAATGATGTCGGGAACGCGAAAAGAAGGTCCGCGAAAACTCGATTTTTTGGCTGATTTTCGGTCCCGAAGTGCCGCGTCCCCCCTTAAGCGCCATGAAATTTTACATATAAGCTGTAGCACCCTAGGTGGGCAAAAGGTTGTAAAAAATTTTTCTACGTGGCTGGGCATGTGAGAAATTTTAAAGTAGCATTTGTAGTCTTCGTGAAGGTATGGGATATGGCACAACGGGAGCGTTGTCAACAAGGATAAATATATTTATTTCCCAACAGTTTCGGGAGGGGTCCTCCCTTCATCAGGGGATGAGTTATACTGACATGAGCTTCCAAACTTCGTTGCTGCCGCGTCCCTCTCGCCTTCAAAGACGTTTGCGAGAGTGAGAGGGAACTAGAAAAAGGAAAAAAAAAACAAAAAAGGGGGGAGAAAACGACGAAAAAAAGAAAGAAAAGAAAGAAAGTAAAAAAGAAGAAGAACCACTGTCAACACTGAGAACGAAGCCAACTGTCCGTCTACATCCACATACGGTTCATATCACGTGCTGTTCAGTTCTTGGCGTGTGTCGGGCTACCCAAGATTGTCGCCGCGGTGCCTGGAGGGTCCTTGACGGCGTGCGTAAAGAAAGGGGTTTCCCCGTAATGGGTCGTTCGGCGGGCGGCGTGCGTAAAGGAAAGGTTTCTCGTTAATGGGTCGGTCGGCTATTTACGTTTAATCTTCGTCTATTTCCCTTCAATGGTCATGAAGTGGTAGGAGAACGTAAACACTTTGTATGTGCATGTGGAAAAAAAAACACAAGAAAGGACAGTGTACACGTACGAGTCAGTCAGAAAAAAGCATGGTCTCCAGCTATCAATCGTTGTCACCAATTTTCTCCTGGCTTACTTCTCGGAGGCAGTTGAGTTTTCCGGGGTCCTCGTTGATGCCGGCTACAAATGTACGAAATTTGAAAATAAAATATGCCTCACGCTGTTCGCGCTCGCCTCTTTTTGAGAAACTGGACTGCAAAAGTGTTATGCTGATATTTTCAAAACTGTGGTTTGGCAGGCGCAGATGTCTAGATAAAAGTAGCTTCGGCAGTGAAGTGGCGTGGTACCGGTGATTATTGAACCGCAGCCGAAATGGCGTGTCTGTTTGGCCGATATATTCTTGTCCGCAGATGTTGCAATGTAGCATGTATATTACGTTACTGGAGTCACAATTAAGGCTTTCGGTTATGTAGAATTTGAAATCCGAGAAGTTCGCTTTGGATTCACGTGTTGTGACTATCTGTGGGCATACCTTGCATCGAGCTTTTCCGCAGGGATGGCACCCTGATTGAATTTTGGGGGTGTTTGTTTTTGCTCTGACAAGAATGTCCTTCAGATTTTTATCCCGGCGGTACACCACGTGAGGTGGCTTCGCGAAAATAGAAGTTAGTCGTTTGCTTTGCCTGATTATGTTGAAATGGCAGGAAAGTATGTTGTTGATTCGTGGCGCTGATGAGGAGTAAGTTAGTACAAGGTTCGTTTGGGAAGTCGTTTTAGATACTCTGTTTGGTCCCTTAATTATATTGACGCCGTGCTTCATCTCCTATGGTGGTGCTATGTTTTCGGACATTCCGGCGCTACTTGAGTACCTACCTTCCCGGGTGGACACGTTGTTTCTGCATGTGGGCACCACGGACATCCTGAAGACGAGCTCTTCAAGATCACTGGATTCGTTGAGGGAAGCATTGAAGCGAATGAGGCAGATGCACCCGAACATCAAGACACTGCATCTTAGTCTGCCACTACCTCGCGCACCCAATCGCCGACGGCGGGACTCGAACTGGCGATCAATGAATCGGTTTAATATGGAGGTACAACGATTCAGCAGAGAGGCCCGCCGTCTCTGCCACTACGGGTTGTTGGGAGCAGGCGTCTATTACGTCGAACATGGTTTCTCAACACTCCCGCTGCGCCGCTTCCTGGCTGCTGACGGCTTACATGCAAGCTTCGAGGGGGTCGCGCTGCTGGCACAGCACACGAGGGTGCAGCTGCGATGGACGTCGGCGGCATGGAGATCGGCGACAATCGCTTGCACGGACAACTCCAGTGCCAAGCCCCCTCAACAACAAGAAGCCGAGCGACACACAGAGCCATCCAGGGCACCAGCAGTGACGATGTCGCCACTACCACCAGCGAGGCCAGCGAGCCAGCGGGTCCCACCAGTGAGTCAGAGATCGGCGGCAACGGCTTGCAAGGCAAACTCCAGTGCCAAACCCACTCAACAACAGGGAGCCGAGGGACACAAAGAGCCATCCAGGGTCCCAGCAGTGACGCCGTCGCCACTCCCACCAGCGAGGCCTTACAACACCAGGCGGACGAATGCGGCGAAGACCAAGGCGGCGGCTTCCAAATGACACGGGGAAACAAAAGGTACGGGCAGTCTTAAACACGCATGGTCCCACTCATTTCTATCGATTAGGAAAATCATTGAAAAGCGGGTGCAATACGAAAAACACGCAGAACAACTAAACAAATATCTATCTCACCAAATTGCACCTAAGGGTCTCCGCCTAGCCTGCAACCCCTCAATGTCTACACTAAGTGAAGCAGAAAGGGGGAAGTGGGAATAAATATTACTAGAAGCGTCCTTGCAACTGACTCGGGTCATTGCGGACCATTGTGAGCGGAAGGCCGCCGAACACAGTGTCACGGAGGCCACGCAGAAATTGGTATCTAATCTCGGAGAGCATGAGGCAAGAGAACTGGAAAGATATGAACTAAAGAAGAGAGGCGAAATTTCAGTAGTAAAAGATAGAAAATTCAAGCGGGACTGCAGTAGCTCCACTGCTCTGCAACAGGAAAATAGGAATGAGGCCGTACAAGAACACCAGGGACCACCCGTACCACAACCTAACTTTGAGGAGAAAAATGGGAACTCAGAACCACAGTGCAATCCTAATCAAAACATCCTTACTCTCGAATATGACGCTGACACTCCCGTGCCACGTGATAGCCAAGAGCAGCCGAAAACTTATGAGGAAAATGTCCTCAATCTGTCAAACACAACACTCACACCCGCTCAGCTTCAACTTTTGTCGAGAGGCTTGACCTTTTGTCCATCATCCGGTAGATTCAATGAATTTGAACTGTACCAAGACCTCGATAACTTTGCGCGTAATCTCCGCCTCCGTGAATACTTTCATGATCGCAAGGACTGTACGAACGAGAATAGAGTGATTGGTGGTGACAGATCATGGTGTCCGGGTGAGCAGAGGGACAAACACCTCGATATGTATATATCAGCAGTTCAAAAAGATATCATCAGAGGGTATGGAAAAAATCGGCCATTTCGAAACAACATATCAAAGTCAGAACGAAGGGCACTCGATGAACTACGAAAAAACACTGGAATTACTATCAAACCGGCTGATAAAGGAGGCTGCATAGTAATTCTAAATACGTCGGACTACTTAAAGGAAGGGGAACGACAGCTATCAGACACAAAATTCTACAAAGAACTTCCAACGGACCCGACTCCCGAATTTGAAAGGGAGATAAAAGTAACCCTAAACAATCTCCGCCGGAACGAAAAAATTACCGGCAAAATGTTAAAAGCAATGTTACCGGCCCACTCTGTTCCCGGTCGATTCTATTTGCTCCCCAAAATACACAAGGCAGGTAATCCGGGACGTCCGATAGTATCCAGTAACAGCACATCAACAAAAAATATATCAGAATTCATCAATTCCTTAATAAAAAACATCCCCCCAAATTTTCCCTATTACCTAAAGGACACAAACCACTTCATCTGCGAAACTTCAAGTCTCGACATCCCAGGCGGCAGTTTTCTGGTGACCATGGACGTCTGCTCACTGTACACCAACATACCCCACCATGACGGAATAGCGGCTATGGTTTCTGAATATGTAAAATCTGACTCATCAACTAGTGTAAGTGGCGAGGTACTGTTTACACTTCTTGAACTTGTACTAAATTATAACCATTTTGAGTTCAACGGCAAGCATTTTTTTCAGGTCAGTGGCACTGCAATGGGCACGAAAATGGCCCCAAACTTCGCGAGCACCTTTATGGCTTCACTTGAAATCCCATTCATTGAGGGACGCACCTTGAAACCTTTCTACTACAGAAGATACTTAGACGATATTGTTATGATATGGAACCATGATGAGGGAAGTCTTTTCCGCTTCATAGAGGATTTTAACAAATGCCACCCGTCAATAAAATTCACGCACAAAATTTCCAAAACTAGCATTAACTTTTTGGACGTTACTCTCACAGTCAAAAATGACCGCTTGTCAACAAACATATACAAAAAGCCTACAGACCGTCAAATGTACCTACATTTCAACAGCAGCCACCCAAAGCATTGCAAAACGGGTATTCCATATTCTCAGGCCTACCGGTACCGAAGAATATGCACCGATATGCGGGAATTCGACAGACACGCGGAACACCTCAAGCATTCCTTATTGAAACAAAATTATCTGGAAGACATTACTGACGATGCCATACTACGTGCTCGCAACGTGAACAGGAATGATATAATTAAGGGACCAAACAGAGTACCTAAAACGACTTCCCAAACGAACCTTGTACTAACTTACTCCTCATCAGCGCCACGAATCAACAACATACTTTCCCGCCATTTCAACATAATCAGGCAAAGCAAACGACTAACTTCTATTTTCGCAAAGCCACCTCACGTGGTGTACCGCCGGGATAAAAATCTGAAGGACATTCTTGTCAGAGCAAAAACAAACACCCCCAAAATTCAATCAGGGTGCCATCCCTGCGGAAAATCTCGATGCAAGGTATGCCCACAGATGCTCACAACACGTGAATCCAAAGCGAACTTCTCGGATTTCAAATTCTGCATAACTGAAAGCCTTAATTGTGACTCCAGTAACGTAATATACATGCTACATTGCAACATCTGCGGACAAGAATATATCGGCCAAACAGACACGCCATTTCGGCTGCGGTTCAATAATCACCGGTACCACGCCACTTCACTGCCGAAGCTACCTTTATCTAGACATCTGCGCCTGCCAAACCACAGTTTTGAAAATATTAGCGTAACTCTTTTGCAGTCCGGTTTTTCAAACAGACGCGAGCGCGAACAGCGTGAGGCATATTTTATTTTCAAATTTCGTACATTAGTAGCCGGTATCAACGAGGACCCCGGAAAACTCAACTGCCTCCGAGAAGTAAGCCAGGAGAAAATTGGTGACAAAGATTGATAGCTGGAGACCATGCTTTTTTCTGACTGACTCGTACGTGTACACTGTCCTTTTTTTTTTTTTTTGTTCCACATGCACATACAAAGTGTTTACGTTCGCCTACCACTTCATGACCGTTGAAGGGAAACGGACTAAGATTAAAGGTAAATAGCCGACCGACCCATTAACGAGAAACCTTTCCTTTACACACACCGCCCGCCGAACGACCAATTACGGGGAAACCCCTTTCTTTAGGCACGCCGTCCCGGACCCTCCCGGCACCGCGGCGACAATCTTGGGTGGCCCGACACACGCCAAGAACTGAACAGCACGTGATATGAACCGTAGGTGGATGTAGACGGACAGTTGGCTTCGTTCTCAGTGTTGACAGTGGTTCTTCCTCTTTTTTACTTTCTTTCTTTTCTTTCTTTTTTCGTCTTTTTTCTCCCCTTTTTTGTTTTTTTTTTCCTTTTTCCAGTTCCCTCTCGCAAACGTCTTTCAAGGCGAGAGGGACGCGGCAGCAAGGAAGTTTGGAAGCTCATGTCAGTATAACTCATCCCTTGATGAAGGGAGGTCCCCTCCCGAAACTGTTGGGAAATAATTATATTTATCCTTGTTGACAACGCTCCCGTTGTGCCATATCCCATATATATATATATATATATATATATATATATATATATATGTGTGTGTGTGTGTGTGTGTGTGTGTGTGTGTGTGTTTAAATACGGTTGTATGCATTTATGTGTAAGTGTATGGGTTCTGAAATGAAAATGTATTAGTTAGTGATATATATATATGTTATGTTATACTCATTTAATTCAATTAGTTATCTCCTGTTTTATCCCTTACATGTAAATATTTTGAACTACCATAAGTTTCAATAATAATTTTCATTACGTTCATTTTGTTTTATTCGCTTGCTTTTTTTCTTAGTTGCCAATCTTTGTTCTATATTTTTATACATGAATTCACAGGAGGTCCCCCTGACAGTTTTTACTTTGGGACCTCCTTCTGTATTATATCAACTTTTTACTTGCACCGTATTGTACTGAATAAAGAGCTTTATCTATCTATCTAAATGGTGTATTACCCTCTCACCCATTTCCCTCCTAACTCTCACATCACTTCCTCACCCTCACTTCCGTTTCCCATTTCTTCCTTTGATGTGCTTTAAATGATGTATTACCCTTTCAGTCCCTTCCCTTCTAATGCTCACACCACTTCATCACCCTGACTTTCATTTCAAATTTCTTGCGGTGCTATGCTGTAGATGGTTATGCTATTGATAACCCTCTCACCCCTTGCCCTCCTTCTAACACTCGCACCACTTCCTCGCTCCTACTTCCGTTTCCCGTTTCATGCAGAGCTATGCCATCAATGGTTAGGGCATTACCCTCTCACTCCTTTCCCTCATAACTCTCACATCACTTTCTCAAACTGACTTACATTTCCCATTTCTCACTGGGCTATGCTGTCAATAGTTATGCTATGGATTACCCTCTCACCCCTTTCCCTCCTATTAAAGGGACACTAAATGCTACTATTAAGTCAACATTGGTTTTTGAAATAGCGGTCCAGAAACTTCATAGTGTTACTTTTGAGCCAAAGAAGGGCCTATTTGGAAATAAAGTCACGTTTTAGTGGTCCGCATCCGGTTGCGCAATTAAAAAAAACACGCCTCAAGAAGCGGACTGACCTAACGGATTAACATCACTGTTGCCATGTACAGCCTTGCCCGGCTTTACTGCGCTAGTTGCAGCAGACCGAAAGCAGCGGGAGCCACAGCAGCAACAACAGCCATTGATCAATTTCCCGCCATTGACTTCGAGATTGCTGACGTTTTTTTTGTTTCAACTGTGCCCCAATAGATGGCACCATGTGTCCCGTGTAACCAGGTGAAAATTTAATTTTTGAACCACTCGCCATTCCCCATAATGTCAGGTGGTTCTTTTTTCTATGAATCAAACAGAAACGAACAAGCAGCATTTTATGGCGTCTGTTGATGTACATAAGGTTATTTAGCGTAGTTAGATCTATTACTAGTGATTTATTCTAGGCAGTTCGTCTGATGTCATCTGGATCATTTTGAAAATGACCTACTGCAGCGCTTGTATTCGTCTGCACTTACCTTAACTTCTCGGTAAGTAGGGCACTGTTGATAATATTGTCGTTTTAGAAGTTGCCATACATTCAGCTTTCACTCTGACGTAAATTGTTATTTGACTTGAGTGTCCCTTTAACCCTCACATCTCTTCATCACCCTGAATTCCATTTCACATTTCTTGCTATGCTATGATATCAATAGTTATGCTGTGCATTACTTTCTCACCCCTTTTCCTCCTTCTAACCCTCATATCACTTCCTCACCCTGACTTCCATTTCTAATTTTTCGCTGTGCTACGCTGTCACAATGATTGAGCTATGAATTACCCTCTCACCACTTTTGCTCTTTACCCTCACAGCACTGTGCCCCCCCTTCAGTTCTCTTTCCCATTTCAGAGCTATATTACTATACTACGCTTGGTATGTTATGCTCGAGGTGCTTAGCACATACTCACTTTCTGTGGAGTTGGTCACACAAACTGACACAACAAAAAACTTAAAAAGCTTTGCTGCTTAAAGCGATGCAAAGTTTACTTGCCTTATTTTCTTTGTGCAGCACCAGGGTGGTCTACACATTCATCAAGTAAAGACAGTGAGAAGTGGCAGCATGGGCGCCGTCATTGCTGTAACTCCTGTAACTACGAGACTGATTACGCGCGTCATGTGAAAGATCTAGTTAGGGTTCACACGGGCGAGCGACCGTTTTGGTGTCACTTATGTCAATTTTGGTGTCTCACAGAAAGTCCATGTACCTAGTAGGTCACCTGCATGCTCACAAAGGCGAGAAGCCACATAAGTACCACCTCTGCCCTCAGAACTTCTCGCTCAAATCCCATTTGGTAGGTCACCTGCGAATCCACAAAGGCAAGCGACCACACAAGTGCCACCTGTATTCCCGCAGCTTCTCTCGAAGGTCCACATTGAGAGAGCATCTGCGAATGCACACAGGCGATCGACCGTTCAAGTGCCCGTTATGTCCTCAAAGATTCGTGTAGAAGAGCAGTCTCAACAAGAATTTGTGTAGGCATCATGAAAAGTGAACGCTTACGTAGAATTCCTGGTGACTTCTCCTTTTCGGGGCACATTCTTCTTCATTCGACTGAGCGTTTTAGAGCACTGTGAGAGTAATAAGTATTCTATGAAAAATTCTGGCCCTAGCTCTATAACTGACATCACAGGACTAAATCCTGACTATGGCAGTTGTATTTTAAAGAGGGTGGGAGTGCTTTAAGGAGTATTGTAAGTGCACTTATATTCAGCTCATATTTAATAGGCGATGGCATAGTGGTTAGAGCATCCGCCTCGCATGCAAAAGGTCCGTGGTTCAAACTCCGGAGCCGTGCAGTTCCCAACCAGATTTAAAAAAAATTCGCGTGATGATGGAACTGCATTAGGAGGCCTGGGGTGCGACTTCACCAGTAACCACCGCCGGTAACGCACTCGCTCACCAGAGAAAGACTGGCCACGCTGATGCAGTATCTGGCCACTACCTCTCACATGCATACGTCCATTAACTCACGGCCTTCAGTCCCCAGCAGCTGCGAAGCAACTGACCACAGCGGCGGTCAGATCTGCAATGGAGCAGAGGGTGCTAAGAATCTCTGGATCCAGACAGGCCGCCATTGGAACCTGAACTTGGCAGCGTTTAACACTAGAACCTTATCTAGTGAGGGAAGTCCAGCAGTACTATTCGAGGAGCTAGAAGGTGTTAAGTGGGATATAATAGGGCTCAGTGAGGTTAGAAGGACAGATGAGGCCTATACGGTGCTACAGAATAGGCACGTCCTTTGCTATCGGAACTTAGCTGACAGAAGAGAACTGGGAGTAAGGTTGATTGATTGATATGTGGGGTTTAACGTCCCAAAACCACTATATGATTATGAGAGACGCCGTAGTGGAGGGCTCCGGAAATTTAGACCACCTGGGGTTCTTTAACGTGCACCCAAATCTGAGTACACGGGCCTACAACATTTCCACCTCCATCGGAAATGCAGCCGCCGCAGCCGGGAGTAAGGTTCCTAATTCACAAAAAAATGGCAGCATATCCACGGAGTGAATGATGGATAGTGGGGCGAAGCAACCGTCCGTCCATTCGTTCTTGCTTCCGTCCATTCATGCATGCGTCTGTGTGGCCGCCCGTGCATCCATATGTACGTCCGGACGCACGAACAGACGCACGCACGGACGTTCATCTGTGCGTCCGTCCCTGCTTTCGTCCATGCACCCGCTCCTGCGTCCGTCCATGCGTCTATCCGTCTGTGCAGCCATCCGTGTGTCTGTCCATGCATCTGTCTGTGTGTCCGTTCGTCCACCTATTCAACACTCTAAGTACCACCATCTCGTATCTTTTCATCATATATTCCTCATATAGAAGCACTGCCATCCAGCGGACGTTCCAAGGACTCAACGAGAGGAGGCACATGCACACTTTCTTAGGGCTTGCGCTTCGTGTCTACTTCCCACCTTTAACCACCTCGAGTTCATGGTATATACTAGTTCACTGTACAGTAAGACCTCGTTACACCATAGTTGGCCGGAGCTCGGAAAAAGTACTGCTAAACCGAAATAGCGTCAGGTCGCTCACTTACCTGTCAAAAAAAGAAACCTTCAGGGAGTGCGATAAAAGAACAAAAAAACGTGCAGTAATTTATGAACTTCGCGTGACAAAGTCTGTAATCTTCATTTGACAACGCGGCGGCCTAGCAGCAATAACAGCGGCCTCAAACTCACTTGTGCTGTGAGCCAGTTTTTCCGCCAGCCCCCCTCTTATCAGCAAATACCCGCATGACGCTGACGCAATGCATAGCTTCGGCGACTGTCGGACCTGGATCACCCGTGTTGTCGCTTTTCATGTCGTCCTCATCACTATCATTTGGGGACACTTCGACAACTGAGGCAACAATGGCTTCGTCGGACATGTCCGGAGATGTCTGCACATCGCTGTCTGTGTCTCTGAAGTCGGGGAAGGAAATGCCTTCCGTAACGCCCTGCCACTCCAGCACTTCAGCTAGCAGAGTTTTGCAAGCTTCGTCTATGATGTCCGAAGTCTGGTCGATGGTGTTACTGGCGTCATCTGCGTCGCCCGCACACACACTGAAGCCAGCACGCTTGAAGCAATATTGAACTGTCGTTGCTTCAACCTGCCGCCGGGAGTATTCGAGCAGGTGAATCGCGCCAATCAAGTCAATGGAGAATAATTTGCCACATTCAATGGCGAGACGAAATCTGCACAGCAGATTCTTCTTGTAGAGCTGTTTCACAGCTCGAATCATGCCTTGGTCCAAGGACTGGGCAATCGCTGTGTTGTGTTTGGTGGCAGAAACGCCAACTTCACAGCCGTCAGGTTGTCCAGGCCGACATGCGCCGAAGCGTTGTCTAAAATAATAACAACTCTTCTGTTCTTAGCAGCAAAATGATGATCGATGAGGCGCACGTACTCCTCAAAGAGTTTTGCCGTCATCCATGCTTTGGTGTTGCTGCGAGATGACCCCTGATGGCAACCGGGCGCCTTTAAAACATCTTGGCTTTGCTGACTTTTCAATCACGAGGAGCGGAGTTTTGTCGGTTTCAGTCATGTTAACGCAAAACGCCACTGATATTCTGTCTTTTGCATGCTTGCCGCCGGTGCACGTCTCGCCTTTGAACGCGAGCGTTTTGTCTGGTAGCAGCTTAAAGAATAGCGCTGATTAATCCATGTTAAAGATGTCATCAGGTGCGTAGTCTTCCAAGATGTTCTTCAGCTGACCATTTCGCCACTGCTCCGCACCATCCACGTCAGCAGCAGCACCTTCTCCCGAAACAGTCCTCGTGGTGATGCCGTGCCTCGCCTTAAATCTGGCCAGCTAGCCATTGCTGCACACGAAGTTGTCATGGTTGAGCTGCAAGGCAAAAACCAGGGCCTTCTCCACGAGCAGGGGTCCTTTGATAGGCAGATTTTTTGACAGTGCAGCTTTTAGCCACTTCACCAGCGCCTCCTCTACATACGAAAACGCTGAACTGCGTAGCCGGCACCTTTTCGCAGTTGCAGCAGCACTGCCGAGCAACTTCTCTCTGGAATTCCAAATTCCACACACCGTGGTCAACGACGGGTCCTTTTCGCCTGCCAGTGCCGATTTTTTTCGTGCCACTTTCAATAGCACGAATTATGTCCAATTTCTCCTCTATTTTCAGCACTTAATGCTTTTGTCCAAGCTTCGGCATGACGCAAGTACGAAGCAGCACAAGCACACATACACAACACGTGAAAAACGATGCGAGAGCAGTATGGCACGGATGAACCAGAGAACACCTATGCACGGCGCCAAAGGAACAAAGAGAGCAAAGCAAGCGCACACCGTGTTTGCGTGTTTGTGCAAAGCGCCATCGCGTGGACAACACCAGAAGCCTAGCCAGCCGAGTGCTTCTTGTTGAAGAAAAATCCAAGAGATGGCGCTCACCAACACAGCCGCCATCATCATCCACACAAACAAGCAAGGCGTGTTTCGATCTCTGAGGCTTGCTGTTCTGTCGGGACGCCCAGTGGGGGACGACATGCCGCGGCGAGTGCGGAACGAAAATTAGAAAAACTACTTATTAACCGATACATACGCGAAAAGCTGGTATGGCTTAGCAGATACAAAATGCATTATATTATGTTCGATGGCCGCCGACTCGGGGATTTGACTTCACTACTTTTAAAACGAAACTACTGTTTACGCGGGTACGGTTTAACGAGGTTTCACTGTATTCATGGCACAGCGGCCCAACAGTCGCTAAACCTTTCTAAAGCCTAGGAGGTTACACCCAGCGAGTATAATGTAACAACCCTTTCTTTTCTACTGTGTGTTGTTGAACAATAAAAAATTCGCAGCGTGCACGTTAACTAAAAGCCGAATTCTTCGGCTCATTCCCCCTTAGCAGCCATTGGCATATACATTGAGCACTATCTTTTATTGTTCAATAACGCACAGAAGAAATCTCTCACCAGCACCACCTTGGAGGTCAAATTGTTAAACTTGTTACACACTACTACAACGGCTACGAGGGACAAATGGGTGCCGCTATAAGGAGCTTTGCTCCTGAAACATAGCTGGCAACATAGAGGAATACTATGGAATAAATGAAAGGATGGTAGATATTGTAATTAAACTGAATAAAGTATACAAGATGAAGGTGGTACAGGCTTACGTGCCTACATCCAGGCATGATGACGCTTCAGTTGAAAGCTTCTATGAAGACATGAAATCGGCAATGAGTAAGGTAAAAACACATTATACTATACTGATGGGAGACTTGATTGCAAAGGTAGGAAAGAAGCAGGCTGGAGACCAGGCAGTAGAAGATTATGGAATCGGTACTAAAAACGCCAAAGGAGAGCTACTAGTAAAATTAACAGAATGCAATAATTTACAGATTTTGAATACCTTCTACCGAAAACAACAAGTGGACATGAAGGAACCCTAACGGCGTAAATAAGAATGGAATAGACTTCATAATCAGTGCACACACAGGCATCGTACAGGATGTGGAAGTGCTTGGCAAGGTACGAAGCAGTGACCATATAAAAGTGCGGTCTCGAATTCGCCTAGACTTGAAAAAGGAACGACAGAAACTGATACGCAAGAAGCCAGCCAACGATCTAGCACTGAGAGGGAAAGTACAGGAATTCAGAGTCTCGCTTCAAAACAGGTACTCGGCTCTTACTGAGGAAACCAACTTTAGCGTAGATACAATGAATGATAATCTGACGAGTATCATTACGGAGGGTGCAGTGG
Organism: Rhipicephalus annulatus; assembly: GCA_013436015.1. NCBI lineage: Eukaryota > Metazoa > Arthropoda > Arachnida > Ixodida > Ixodidae > Rhipicephalus > Rhipicephalus annulatus. The sequence continues at coordinate 611,646 of WOVY01001364.1, read as the reverse complement.
AAGTTGGAGGCAGGGCAGTTAGACAGGACACTGGCAAGCTTTCCCAGGAAACCAAGAATCTCATTAAGAAGCGCCAAATCATGAAAGTCTCAAGTACAACAGACAAAATAGAACTGGCAGAGCTTTGGAAGTTGATTAATCGGCGTAAGGTATGCGATGTAAGAAGGTATAACATAGAGAGAATTGAACATGCTCTGAAAAACAGAGGAAGCGTCAAAGCAGTGAAGAGGAAACTTGGGATAGGCGAAAATTGTATGTATGCACTGAGGGACAAAGAAGGCAAAATAACTATTAATATGGATAAAATAGTTAAAATAGCGAAAGAGTTTTACAGAGATCTGTACAGTAGCCGGGAAAATCATGACCTTAATACTATAAGAACTAGCAGTAACCCATATGACACCCCACCAGCAATGATAGAAGAAGTCAGAAAAGCTTTGGAGAGTATGCAAAGAGGCAAAGCTCCTGGTGAGAATCTGGTAACATCAGATCTGCTGAAAGATGGAGGACAGATTGTGTTAGAAAAACTAGCCACCCTGTTCACGAGGTGTCTCCTGACGAGAAGAGTACCAGAGTCTTGGAAGAATGCTAACATCATCTTAATACACAAGAAAAAAGATGACAAGGACTTGAAGAATTACAGGCCGATCAGCTTGCTCTCTGTAGTATACAAGCTATTTACAAAGGTAATTGCTAACAGAGAAAAGAAAACATTAGAATTCAATCAACCAAAGGAACAAGCAGGATTTTGAACAGGCTACTCAACAATCGACCACATTCATACTATCAATCAGGTGATAGAGAAATGCTCAGAATATAACCCACCACTATACATAGCCTTCATAGATTACGAGAAGGCGTTTGATTCAGTAGAAATATCAGCCGTCATGCAGACACTGCGGAATCAGGGCGTCGATAAAGTATATATAAACATCCTGGAAGAAACCTACAGGGGATCAACTGCTACCATAGTGCTTCATAAAGAAAGCAACAGAATACCAATCAAGAAGGGATAAGGCAGGGGGACACAATCTCCCCAATGCTATTTAACGCATGGTTACAGGAGGTTTTCAGAAGCCTAGAATGGAAGCAGTTAGGGACAGGAGTTAATAGAGAGTACCTTAGTAACCTGCGCTTCACCGATGACATTGCATTGCTGAATAACTCAGGAGATGAATTGCAACTCATGATTACGGAGTTAGACAAGGAGAGCAGAAAGGTGGATCTTAAAATTATTCTGCAGAAAACGAAAGTAATGTACAACAACCTCAGAAGAGAGCAGTGCTTCGAGATAGGTAATAGTGCACTTGAAGTTGTAAAAGACTATGTCTACTTAGGGAAGGTAATAACTGCGAAGCCGAACCACGAGATTGCAGTAACTAGAAGAATAAGAATGGGGCAAGCATTTGGCAAGCACTCTCATATTACGACAGGTAGATTGCCACTATTCCTCAAGAGGAAGGCACATAACAGCTGTATCTTGCCGGTACTTAGCTACGGAGCAGAAACCTGGAGACTTACAAAGAGGGTTCAGCTTAAATTGAGGACGACCCAGCGAGCAATGGAAAGAAAAATGGTAGGTGTCACCTTAAGAGACAAGAAGAGAGCAGAATGGATTAGGGGACAAACGGTGGTTAAGGATATCATAGTTGAAATCAAGATGAGGAAATGGAAATGGGCCGGGCATATAGCACGTAGACAAAATAATCGGTGGTCATTAGGGTAACTAACTGGATTCTCAGAGAAGGCAAGCGAGTAAAGTGGGCAGATGAGATTAAGAAGTCTACGGGTATAACTTGGCAACAGCAAGCACAGGACCGGGTTAACTGGTGAAACATGGGAGAGGCCTTTGTCCTGCAGGGGACGTAGTCAGGCTGATGATGATGATGATGTCATACATAAGGACATATCTATTCAATTATTTGCAGACAATCGTGTTGTTTTTAAAGAAATAAGTTGTGTAAATGACAGCATGTAACTTCAGCAATCTCTTTTAAGTATAGATGAATGGTGCCAAACTGAGGCATGGAACTTCATAGTGACAAAACAGTTCTAAGGAGGATAAAAAGAAAGCAAGCTCTCAGCCTTTACACATATTCTCTCTGCAATAAACCACTCAAAAATGTAGAAAATACGAACACCTAGAAGTCACTTTCACGAAAACACTTGCACGGTAAGATCACATTACAAGCATATACAGGACTGCACTTAGGGAACTGTGGCTTCTTTAAAAAAAAAATTAAATCCTCCACAGAGAAGACCAGATTATTGCCATACAATGCCTGTGTTAAACCAAAGTTTGAATACACTACAGTTGTTTGAGACCTTCAATGTAAAAAAGATGTTGTCTTGCTTGAAAAATTTCAGCAGTAGGTGGTCAAATTCCTACTTAGCAAATACAGCCAAATCTCGATAATTCGAACTTGAAGGGGCCCGAAAATTTGTTCGAATTAAAAAAATTTATAGATATGTGGGGTTTACCGCCCCAAAACCACCATATGATTATGAGAGACGCCGTAGTGGAGAGCTCCGGAAATTTTGACCACCTGGGGTTCTTTGACGTGCACCCAAATCTGAGCACACGGGCCTACAGCATTTCCGCCTCCATCGGAAATGCAGCCGCCGCAACCGGGATTCGATCTCGCGACCTGCGGGTCAGCAGCCTAGTACCTTAGTCACTAGACCACCACGGTGCCGCGAATTAAAAAAAAAAGTTCGAATTAATGAAAGCTAAATAAACGGAGGGCTCTCCATGCAGTGGTGCATGTGCATTGAGCTAACACACGAGGAGAAAGTTTCAGAAGACTTACATTTATCCACAAATCACAGGACATCCGTTATTAATTGAAGTAATCGGCGATGCGCCTCTGCACACCCTTGCCTTGCAGCGAGTCAATCAATTTTGCACACAGCTTGCAAAGCATTTTTACTTCGGCTTCAGCATTCTCCTGGCAAGAGAAATTGGGCACGGAAATACCCAGCGCCGACACTTTCTAAAGACGACGACAACAACAACTGCGTAGCGAAGCCTCCCACTCTCTGCTACGCAGCCGCAGCATGCTGTTGTCGAATAGAAAGGAAACGCGGCGCCGGAGGTGCTTTATCTGAGTCTCACATAACTCATCAACCCATCGTCATTCATACGACTGTCCCGGCATGTCTTCCTCCAAGTTCATGGGAAGGGGAGGGTTTTGTTTTGGGCAGAAGACCCTCCAGTTCACCAGAGCCGCCGTCGGCAAAGCACTAAGCCCAGTTGCAGCATTTTATCGACCAACCTCAGCGACTTCCCACACGTTGGCCAACAGAGACATTTTAAGCGCCTTCCCTCAATGCCAGTCGTGGCCGAGTGTAATGATGAGAAAAAGGGCAGCGAAGCTTTGGCTCTTGCTCAGCCAGCGCGAAACAGAGGAAAACGGTGTTAGAATAGAACAGCTGTCCTGCAGCAAGGGTGCTGTCTCTGTCTCTCTTATTTCATTACAATACATATATTAAAAAACAAGAAAAAAAAAACAGAGAAAAGGAGAGAAGAGGGGGAGGGGGTGAACATCACTCTGTGAAACCATAGTAAAACCACGTACCCCTATCCTCGGAAACAAGCGAACGACACAGACGCGACTTAATACTATTCTATAAAGCACTCTCCATATGCAACTTGAACTGAATGTGTAACGACGCAAAAAACAAGTTGTGTTCTCTTTCTTAAGTGGCATCACCTGGTGTTGCTTTAAGGAGTGTAGCTAAGGTACTTCAGCAGCAGTCAAAGAGTGGCAGTGCTAATGCAAGACTTTTTGTTTGAAGAAATTGGGAGGAGTACATCTGTATATGCACCAGTGGTGGCAAAAATGATGGCGATGCCCGCTTGGGGGGCGCCATCCCACCTCGCACACACCTGCGCGCAATGATGAGTTCTCGCTCTCGCCTGCGGGTCGCCAGGGCTACGAGCATGCCGAGCATGATGTCGCTGCTTTGCGTTCCGTCGGCAGCAGGGCAATTGTAGAAGACGCATGCTCGGGCCAAAATGGCATAATATGGGGCAAAGATTTCTTAGATTGACTTTGCGTTCCGTCGGCAGCAGGGCAATTGTAGAAGACGCATGCTCGGGCCAAAATGGCATAATATGGGGCAAAGATTTCCTAGATTGACCACATAAATTCGTTATATGAAGCGTATTCCCCACTGCATAGTGGTCGCAAATACATGGGCTTCTATTGAGTAACAGCCGGGAACAAAAACTTCGTAATATCCAGGAATTCGTTTTATGAAGGTTCGTTATAGTCAGTTTAGCTGTACTGATATTACGATAATTCTTTTAATCAATGTTAGACAACAGCCTTAAAGGGGCCCTGCAAAACTTATTTATGTAGTCATAAAATGAATTCACTAAAAGACTTTTATAGCCTCATGAATACACCGCTGCAAAAATGTTTAGAGTCCCTCCAGTATGAGCAGAGTTACAAAAACTTGTTGCAGTTGCATTCTCTCTTCCCTGGTCCCGATGAAAGCGCTGAAAGCTAAGCAGAGAGGGATGGCACGGCTAAAAAAAATACGTCGTGCACGCTTCGTGACAGTGAGAACTTTTTCTGTAATACTTTTTCTTAAAATGCATGTTTTTTTCAGTGCGATATCGTGCGCATGCTTCAACAAGTCACAGCCTCCCGTAGCAACCCCAGTAATAACTGAGCATGCCATGCTCAAATCAGCCAATGACTGATAGTTGGCCTGATATGCGGGGATTTTGGACCTGTAGTGTCATTTGTCGAGAGAAGAGAGAGCAACTTCTAGGTCGCGTGCTGCCCTTTAAGGCAAAAGTTCTTTGATGTTTCCTATGGAGCTGTTAGCGGGAATATCCAAAATGCCTCTGGCCAAAACACTATTGTGGATGAACTATGCACATGCTGGAGCATTGAATCTATAATTTATTTGAAACGTACCTTCAGCTTGAACGTGGAAAAGAAAAAAAAATCATGCTTTTGAATTATTCTATAATGCTCATGCTCTTGCTTATTCAAAGTCACATTGCTTGAATAAAATTCCATTTGAGCCTAGCTGGATTATCTGTATATCGAACAATTTCTAAATTTGAGAATTTCTAAATTTTAAATTTGAGAACAAGTTTTACATTGAGAATATATAGCAAAAGTTACTGTTACATCGAAGGAAAATAGCAATGACAACCAATATATTCAACTCCATGTGCCTAAAAGGTGCCCCAGCAAGTTGGCTTTCCTTCGTGGTGGCGGGGAAAACCGCCGGCACAACCCTTGAAAATGTGGTTTAGACCCTGCTGTGCACTGGTGAACACCCCCCTGCAAAAAAATGATCCTGGCCTGCTTGTAGTGCTTACAGCCAATCAGACGCCGTCAGGCTTTCTCCAAGGTGCAGATGCGATACAAGTGAGTGCCATTTTTTTTTCTTTCTTTGTGTTTGTGTACCTGCTGCTGCTTTTTTTCCTCGAGTCTTCATCCAGCCTGGTCCATGCTCCTAGTGCTGCTTGTTGGCGCTCTGTAAACTTTCTTGGCATGCTGTCGTCATGGCTTGTGCAAAAAGGCACAATTCGCCGTTCGTCGCGAAACTCGAAATCATAAATTGAGGTGAGCGCGGTGAGAAGAAGCCCAACGCCGTCACCGCGTACAAGATTCCAAGGCGCACCTTGAATACTATTCTCAAGAACAAGGCAGACATCAGGGTCAAGCCTGGCAAAAGGCCAGGTGCCCGTTGCACTCGACGTGTGCGCACTGCTGCGTACGAAGATGTCGAAGCGGCCGTTTACAAGTGGTTTGTGGACGTTTGGTCGCGAAACATCCCGGTATCCGGCCCCATGATGGAGCAGAAAGCCAAGTACCTTGCTTTCTTGCTTGACAGGAACGATTTCCAAGGTGGCTCAGGCTGGCTCCAACCGTTCAAAGTATGGCACAACATCGTTGGCAAAGCAGTTACGGGTGAAAGCATCGTGGTAAACCTGGACAGCATAGACAAATGGCTCGAGGAAAACTGGCGGGATACCACAGCAAGATATCGAGCCCACGATACCTTCAATGTGTATGAAACTGCTCTATTTTAGCAAATGTTGCCAAATAAGACACTTGCATGTTGGGGCGACAAGACTTGCGGCGGCAAGACAAACAAAGCTTGTGTGTCCGTGCTGTTGGCAGCTAATTTAGACGAATCAAAACAGCTTTGACCTCTAGTTATCGTAAAAAGCACGGCACTGCGGTGTTTTCGAAATGCACTGCGAGCAAACTCAAAAGCGTGGATGACCAGGGAGCTCTTCAGCAGGTGCCTATTGCCATCAAAGGATAATTTGGTAAGGCAAAAATTGTAAGGTGTGCCTGCTCGTGGACAATCGGTAATCTCACCACTGCATAACGACCGGCAGCCACATGGAGTTGCGGTTTTCGACCCCAAAACTACGTCTGTCCTGCAACCACTGGATCAAGGCATTATAAGCTCAATAAAAGCTGGCTATCAAAAGTGCCTATTGTGGAGAGGCTGTTGCAGAACCTTCGTGTCAGCAGGAAGCTGAAGATCGTCTTGCTCGAAGTTCTTGCTATTCAGATGTCATGAAGGAGACAATCCAGAGCTGCTTTAGACATGCCGGCTTCTGCATGCCTGGTGATGACACCCCTAATTTCAATGACAGCACTGAAGAAACCGCAGGTGTTTCCGCCGAAGTTTGGAGTGAGCTGGCAGAGTTCCCGAGTGCTTTCGGGGGATCGACATTTAACGAGTTTGTCAGTGTGGACAATGATGTCGCCATCATGGGCCAGCTACAAAATGAGCACTACGTTGCAGCATTGTGCTGGCCACAAGCCAACGTGACTGCAATGAGGAAATTGACGATGGCCTATTGCCTCCGACGTGGTTAGTGCACTGGCGTTGGTCCGGTGCTATTGAGTGAATATGGAAGTTCGCAGCCTCAGCTGCTCCGAATTGTTGGACAATGTGAAGGTGTGCGTGCTGTCTCAAGCAGCGAAGTCAATGAAACAAAAAAAAATCCAGGACTACTTTTTACCAAAGTAGGAAACACAAGTAAACCAAACATTAATAAAGTACTTTGTTTATTGGATGTGCTTTTGCATCATCAAATTCTATAGTGGGTCTACATCAAATTATGCCATATATCGAACTAATAAATGCTTTTTGGCGAGTTTGATATGCCCGGGTTCGACTGCACATATTGTTGAAGTAAAAGTAATACTCCTGTCACAAGTGACAACTTAAGTGCACTTTGAGCGAGTACACTTTGTCGCGAGTGTCACTTGTGTGCTGTCACACGAGCAAGTTTAGTGTCACTTGGTGGCAAAGTGCACTTGTCGGCAAGTGCGTTCCCTAACCTCTTTTGGCTGTGACGAATTGTGTAGCCTCAGTACCAATGGCTTGCACAGAAATACGCTGTTGCCTAAAGCGGCACTCATACTATTTTCAAATCATTGCTACCTAATAAAACAAGTCATAAATCAACAAAAACACCTCGCTACTTTCACCGTTGGACAGTTTGCGGCCACATCCGCTAGGGGTATGCGCCAGCACATGCTGTGCAATGGCTTCTTCTGTCACGTTGTTTACTTCCAGGCACGCTTGCACAAGTGTAGGTGAGTCATTCTCTAGTAATTTGTGATGGCGTGTGCCCTTGGTGCTACTTCCACATAGACCACGTGGTCGGACAATGAGACAGGAAGCAAAAATAGCAAATATATGTTGGGCTGCTACTGCCATACCATCTAAAGTACACTTCACTTCCTTGTGTAGTAGTGAACCACCAAAAAGACACTTGCAGGGGTACAAGCGGGCTTCAGTCGTTCGGACCAGCTTTGGGAGCAGAAATAGCACAATTTTGGAGCAGCTTTGGAGCCGTAAAAGGGGCGTTTTGGAGCACCAAAAGGCAAGTTTTAGAGCATTAAAATTTAGTTTTGAAGCATATTTGTTGGGTCACACATCACTGTTAATTATTAAACAATTGTTGATTGATTTGTAGGGTTTAACGTCCCAAAACCACCATATGATTATGAGCGACGCTCTCAAACAATTGTATCGGGTCAGTTGTTATGAATTCATCTTGATAGGAAGCGAGCAACTATTACACAAAACACACAACACAAGCGCTTGTGTTGTGTGTTCTGTGTAATAGTTGCTGCGCTTCCTACCAACATAGACTGTTAATTAGAATTTTTGTTTTCTCTTTGCTTTCTCATAAAAAAAAATATCAGTGCTTTTACGAAGCATTCAATGCTGATCAAGTGATGAGACTTACCCCAAATGGGTATATATAGGGTGCCCCAGGTAACCTTAGCCTGAGTTTAAAAATATGCCGGCACACCCGATTATGAGGCGTCCAAATGCATGTTGCTCGCTGTTGCCTGGAGTTAGTCAAACTATTTTTTCTGTTTCTAAATATTGTTTAATTAGATATATTTAAATAACTGACTTGTCAAGAAACAAAGATAGATAAAAATTTCAATGAGAAAGTTGTAGATCAGTTGGCAAAACGTCCGATTAGATAGTTTTCAACTTTATATCTGTGAGGTATTAGCGTTTTTCTACTAATTACAAATTCCCGCAAAGTACAAAAAATACCACGTGACAAACCCGCTTGTGCACCAGTGTGCACAATGATTCTAGTGCTCCCTAACGTTCCACGTATGAACGACCATAGCGTTTGCCCCATTGTGCTGTCTCTGCAGAGCCGCAACCACGGTGGTGGCTTTACGATGAACACGTTTTGCTATCAGCCACAAAAACGATAACCGCTGTGACTGCTTATCGCTGTCATGAACCGGTGCGAGGAAAGTGTGTCCTTCGTACACAGAACGTTTTGGAGCACTAGAATCATCGTGTGCGCTGACGTGCGAGCGGGTTTGTCATGTGATGTTTTTTGTATTTCACGGGCATTTGTAATTAGCCGAAAAACACTAATACTTACCAGATATAAAGTTCAAAACTATCTACTTGAACGTTTTTCAAACCGATCTACAACTTTCTCATTTAAATTTTTTATCCATCTTCGTTTCTTCAAAAGTTAGTTAATTAAACAGATCTAATTAAATAATATTTGAGAACACAAAAAATAGTCTGAATAACTCCAGGCAACGGTGAGCAACATTCATTTGGTCGCGTCACAATTACGTGTTGCGGAATATTTTAAAACTATGGCTAAAGTTACGTGGGACACCCTGTATATAATAACCTTACAACATCAAAGCTGAAAGCACAGCAACTCAAAGAAAAACATAAACGGCGCTCTGAACAGCTACACAGACGAATAAAAATATTTAATGTTAAGACATGGCAATGTACAAAATGCGATTTATACACCGCATCTAACATGAACAGCGACTCAAAACTACAGATCAATTAATATGATAAATATCATTTTCATACTAAACCATTAGGGCTTTATAAAAATAAGTGTAAAAACTTATGTCCCGCTCATTGAAGTGCCACTGTCGACATGAGAACCGCAGAGAAATTTACTTGAGAAGCATGGACTACTAGGCGAGTTGGTGATTCATCTTAACTGAGTTGCGCAAAAAAATTTGAAGTACAAATGGTGTCTTTCTTTTTTACTCCAAATTCTTTCGCTCAACTAAGTTAAGAAGAAATTTAGATGGGCTCGTCGTGCCACTGCTAGGCAATTAAGTGATTGTTTTTATTAGGGTAAAAACTACATGGACACTCGACGTGTTTTCGCAGTTGTCGCCATCTCCCGTGTAAACTACAAGTTGGTAAATTTCCCCCGCATCATACGTTCTACCTGCGCGTAAATTGCGCTGCTCAAGCAGAGATCAAATAGGGCGACCGATCTCGGCCGCTCAAAGAGCGCACGCGATACTATGCCCCCGCATGTTAGACCTACAGTGGAATGCTGAAGCAGAGATGAAACATGACACACGTTTTGAACGAGCATGAAAAAATACACAGGGGAGAGGGGGGGGTCACTTGAGCAGCAGCGGCAAACTTTGATTCTAAGGGCATGGTTGTCTAAGGGCATGTTGTTGGCAGGCATCAGCGCATGGCTTGGAAACCATTCTACGTGGTGCGCTCTCAACGGAAAGAGATTGTGCGATAACAGCATTTCTCCCTGGAGCAGCCGTACGTCTTTTCTTACACCCAGCGTTTTGTAGTGTCGAGATGTAGGATCCAAAAGCCTTAGCTTTCAGGCTTACTATTGTCACGGGGTCGTGAGGTCGACAAAAGCAGCAGCTGCTATTTTCATGAGTGAACCTTATTTGGGCGAACCTGTGCCTGGAGAATGAAACGTCACTTTACAAGCAATACAAGCTGTAGACTGATAGCAGCAAACCAGAGCATCAGCCGTCAATAATCTGCGTCGGCATTTATACATATGCCATCAAAGATTCCCATGTTATCACTAAAGCGGTCAGGGAGAGCGGCAAATAAAGAGGCACGGAAGCAGTATAGGCGTTTAACAATAAGAATGTATGGGCACCTCGCCGATGTCTGATCGGTGGTCGAAAGTGGTTTCCGGGAAGTCTGCAGAGAACCGACTTCGTTTGCTGTAACCGATCAGCGGCGCTCGAAGACGTTCGTTGGAAGTGCGATTTTGTGCCATTGAACCAGTGTGTATTTTCACGGTCACACGGATATTGTTCGTTTTAAACGAAAGTTTGTTTTAAGTGGGGCCGTTATATGTGGGCTCGACTGTATAACAGTGCAGACCACAGAGCAAGAAAACGGGAAGAGAAACTACAGGCCATAGCCAGTGCGCACCGCAATAATGTCACCCTGGGAGAGGAGGTTGGCAAACGTGCGCGCAGCGATCCTGTCAGCGACACACAGAACTATTTTTTTTCCGCTGCGGGAGGAGAGCACGTGCGCCCATGGTCTCCACGGTCTCTAACAGCAGCTGTGTATAACCCGGGTGTCGTCTGCTACATCTGCCACTCGCCAATTCCACTATGCTACTGGATGCAGCTATGAACGTTTTTCACCGGCGCGGTTTGCCACAACAAAATGAAGCAACTAGAGCGTCTTGGTGCCAGCATTTTTTATATATGATGGATGAGATGATCTTCGGACAATGAAAGAATTGAAGTGGTAGAAAAGCTGAGATTGCTGCTTGCTTCAAGCTATCAATCAATACTACATAAAAAAAAAGTTTAAACTTCCAACGCTCCGTCTAATGAAGAACGGCAGCAAGAATGGGCGAGGGTATATAAAGATGAGATCGACAATGAAAAAAAAAAGCGACTACGTCTAGAAAAATTATTTTCGCAGAGAACGGTCAGCAGGCGCGACACCACGCCAAGTTTTAATTTCTAGATATCCCTGACCAGCCAAGGTTTTTGTGGCTTTCTGTTGCAACACCTTATGTTTTTGATCGAAGAGAGAGAGAATAAAATGAGGGAACTTTTTGCGAGATAGTGGCCTATTGTATAGGTTATAACACCCCAGCTCACAATTTTTTATTATTATTTTTTTCCGAACAAAGGTTTTACTTGTGCCTAGAAACGAAGCTGAGAACTGGCCGGAAATCAGTGAAATTACCGATAAAAGAAGCGCCAAGCCATCGAAGGTAGAGAATACTCGTCATGAGTAAAAAGTCCTTGGCCAACGTTTTACCAATCTGAAAAGTTCTAGGTAAGCTACATTGCAAAAAAAGTGCGGTACTCAGCTTTAAGTGTTTGG